>NW_004624750.1:4854315-4893810 GCF_000247695.1 Heterocephalus glaber | reverse complement strand
CTTCTCTCTCTCTCCCTCTCTCTCTTTCTCTCTTTTTACCTCTCTCCTCTCTCTCCCTCTCTCTCTCTCTTTCCCTCTGTCTTTCTCTCTGTCTCTGTCTCTCTCTCTCTCTTCTCTCTCTCCCTCTCTCTCCTCTCCCTCTCTCTCTCCCTCCCTCTCTGTTCTCTCTTCTCTCCCTCCCTCTCTTCTCTCTCCCTCCCTCTCCCTCTCTCTCCTCTCTCTCTCCCTCTCTCTCTCTCTCTCTCTCTAACACACTGCTGTCATTTTAAAGCTGGACCAATTACAACCCATGGGGAACTTTCCTCTGAATCTGGCTTGTGCCCCCATTGGCCTAAGTGAGGGGCCTTCCCACAGCGCCATCTCTCCTCCAGGTGTTAGCTGTGGATCTCCCCAGATCTGCTTCCTGGAAGACCTTGCAAGGCTCAGAGCTAAGTGTGAAGTGCGGAGCTGGCAGTGACATTGTAAGTGTTGTCCCAGGAAGCAGTAGAAATACAGGGACAGCAGCCACCCTGACCCACTGCCCGGAAGAAGTGTGCGGCTCTCCCTTCCCTGGGCAGGAAGATGTTTTCTCTCAATGCTTTTGGGCCGGAGACCACAGAACCTGGCCAGCCCAAGCCCTTCGTGGTGGAAAGCGGGTTCTGGGAGCTTTTTCCCAGTTCTTTCTGAGTCTTGGAGGTGTTGGACATGCCCTATGGGCTAAAAAGAATAGAACTGTGAGAGGGCTCTCCCTCCCTCCCCCCTCTCTCTCAGGGTGAGCTCTTCCTAAATGGCCAGATGTGCAGAATCGTGCAGCGAGAACTCTTCTTCGACCTGGGCGTAGCCTACGGCATCGACTGTCTGCTGACGGATCCCAGCCTGGGAGGGCGCTGTGACAGCTTCAGTACTTTCAATGTCCCGGTCAGTCCTGAAGTCACCACTGCAGTAAGAGAGCCCTGGACCCAAGAGCAGCCCTGGTGTCCCGCTGAGGCCAAAGTCCTTCCAATTCAGAATCAACCAGCATCTTCCCAGCCCTCCAGGCCTGAGTGTCCTTGTCTGCCCGCCCGCCCACTGCCCCTTCACTCCCTCAGTGTTAAGGAAACAGCTCAGGAAGACCCGGGTTGCACCAGCTCTTCCAGCCATTCACTGTCAAACCCATCCGCCCACTCCTCATTCAGCTTTTGAGCTTCTGCCAGATCCTATCCTGTAAAGTTGCCATATTTGACGGTTTAGGGCCTATAAAATGGCAGTTTCTGGGGCTTCAATCTAATCCACATCCATCCATTCGCCAGTAATTTAACAGCATTGGTAGAACCCATCGAGGCCCCCGCTGTACTAAACACATTCACACTGGTTCGCCCCCCGTTGCCTGTGGAGACCCATCCTGGAGCCGCCATTTTGCCCTGTACCCATCTAAGCCCCGGGAATCAGGTCATGGGAGCAGCTGCCACTGTGTTCGTTTGGAAATTGAGTCTTTAAGAAGACTTGCCATGACAGAATTGGTCCGGTTGCTCCCAGCACTTGGCATCTCGTAGGCCTTCAATAAACATCTCAAATCTTGAGGATTCCAGGCAGCCAGAATAGGAGAGGGAAGCAGTTGGGCTTCGTGCTGCAGGGTTCAGGGCTGTCTTCATTTCCAGAGTACATTCACATATATTTTTTCAGCTGATTGTTTTCCCTCCCCAGGCCCTAAAGATCAAATAGCAGCAAGACTTATTATCCCTACTGTATCCGTGGTAAAACGTGGCCTAAAGTATCTGGGCCAAGTTGAAACAGAAGTGCGCTTCCCATGGTTGCTAGCGTGTGTCTGTGCCGCTGCCCGACCTGGCACTGTAGAACAGGAGCTTTTCCCCTTAGGCCACCAAGCCAGAAAGCTCAAGTCCAAGACAGCGTTCAGGTGTCCCCATGGCAAGGTTGCAGCGTGATTCTTAATCTTAATCAGAATCTTAATCGAGATTAATTAAATTCCCAGCCAACCCATCCAAGCACTAACACGGGGCGTTTCCTCGTGTTTCCCTATATTCTTGGTCTTAAAGCCTCTTTCTTTGTGCACTAGGGGGATTGCGGAAGCTGCCTCAATACCCCCAGGTGCCCAAGGTGGACCAAACCGAAGGTAATTGTGAAGGCAGCGGTGACGTTTGGAGAGCTGCCAGGCACTGCCTCGGCACCCTCATTCTGGGGCGGGTGCGTGTGGAGGGGTCTGTGGGTGTTGCACAAATGTGGTTTCTGTAACTCCACAACCAAGTCCATGGGGTGAGAGACCCGCATTCTTAGCTCAGGTAACCGTGCCAACCCACTGCCCGGCTTCCAGGAACTCTCTAGAAGAGTCATGGAAATGTAGACCTAAAAGAGACCTCAGAGATGAGCATCACTGTAAAAATAATGACCACATTGTGTTGGCTGCTGTCTGTGTCCTAGGCTCTGTCCTGGCCCTCGATTACCCTTGTCCCTTATTAACACCTGGAGGAGGCTCTTTTCATCTCCGCTTTACTCATGAGAACATGTGTCCCAGAGAGAGCAAGCAGTCAGCGCCCGGCCACACAGCTTGTCAGGAGCCAGGCTAGGATTAAAACCCAGAAAGCCGTGTAAATTAACAGTAAAGTCAGTACATTCTGGAGTCCATGGTTACGAGGTCACATTCCAGCCATCTTCAGCAAGTTACATAATGTGTCATTTTTGCTTCCTTAAAAATCAAGCTAATAACCCTATGTGTTTATCAGGAAAAAAATGAATTTTAAAGCTGAGTGTGGTGGCACACACCTGTAGTCCCAGCACTCAGGAGGCTGAGGCAGGAGGATTGCTGAGAGTTGGAGGCCAGCCTGGGCTACATAGTGAGTTCAAGGCCAGCCTGACCTATGTAATGAGACCTATCTCAAAAAACCAGAAAAAAAAAAAGACAAAATTGATTCAACATGGAAGTGTACTTAAGTCCCTGCCACACAGCATGTGTTCATTAAATGTACTTTATTACTTATTCTAAAGTCAGGTTCTTTTTGCCCTCCTAGTAAAACCTCTAACAAAAACACCGCTACAAAACAACATGTGGCTCCCACCCTCCTTGCTGAGGATTTGGGGCATTACCGCACTCTCCCGTGGTAGGAATGGCAACCATGCCGTTCACACACAGGTCCCAGGGTCCCAAAGTCCTTCCTCTTGGGGCCCAGAAGTCCCCGCCTGCGCTCCAGCTTTGCCCTCCCACCCCAGGCCCTGCCCTATTGCGTTTTCATTTTCAACTGGGCAGTACCAAGGTCCACCACGAGGGGCAAGCTAGACCCCCAGGGCGCCAGGCTGGGAGGAAAGGCAACCTCCTGGTCCCCGCTCTCCCTGCAGGGGGTGAAGCAGAAGTGCTCCTACAGGATGATGCCCTTCAGGAGCGTCCTGGAAGGCTGCCGGAATGAGTGCACCCTGGTGATCCAGCTGCCCAGGTGCTGCAAGGGCTACTTCCTGCCCGACTGCCAGGGTGAGGGCTCCCCTCTGCCTCGCGCTGCTGGGACAGCACCCAGGTGCTAAGGAGGTGGGACACGGGGTCCTGGGGCTCCCTCTTGGAAGAGACAGCCTCTGTCTCCTGCTGCACCCCTGCTGCACACTTGTACTGCACAGAGTTGAGGCTCCACGGTGCCTGGGCTCCGGCTGTTCTCCAGTCAGGTCACAGGCAGACATTTCCGCTGGTGCTCGAAGCCCCGGGCATTTCATTTTCGAAGCCACACAGCATCCGTTACGTGGACGAGCATGTGTGCTTGAGTGCATGTGGCACGATCCTGCCCTGGGAAGGAGCTGGCGTGGTGCCACGACACGTATGGGCATTGTCACAGCATTGCGCCCCTCCTGGCTTCTTGTCCAACAACTACGAGCGAATGACGCGTCCTCAGCAGCAGCACAGCGAGGCCCGTGCTAACCTCCGTCCGCCAGGTGCTCATCAGCCAGCAGGCGCAGTGTTGATGCCATTTCCCATAAATGTCACTACCTTTCCCCCTGGTGACAGGAGCAGGCTCCGTTGTTGACCCCACTTCACAGACAAAATAAAGGGACAGCGCGGGTGACAGTGACCCCAAGTCCCCCACCCCGGAAGCTGTGATTGTTCCTCTGTCTCCTCCACCGGTCGTAATCCAGGTGGGACCATGCAGGGCTGAGTCCGCGCGGCCACTCACCTCCACGACCCAAATAAACACAACTCAGTGTCCTTCCTTAAATGCCACTTGGTTTTCAGCGTGCTCTCAATGACAGAGCACAGTGACACCATGCGACAGGTCGGCAGGCACTGTGTCATTAGCATCGCCACCTCTGAGAGCTGAGAGAGCCAAAGCACAGAGCGAGGCACTGGCCACCGCACCCAGCACAGTTGGCCTCTGGCCCTGTCAGGCTGAGTCACACAGGGCACCGGGCCACGCCCCCGGGCACCATGGTCCTGAGCGCCCCCCCGAGGGTGCCAGAGCCCACAGCACGGTTCCGAAGGCCACTCTGGGTCCGCTGGCCTCACCTCACCTCCTCCTCCTCCTCGCAGCCTGCCCCGGAGGACCCGACACCCCGTGCAGCAACCGAGGCATCTGCCAAAAGGTGTACTCAGCCGAGGGACAGTGCCGCTGTGACAACGGCTTCAACGGGACAGCGTGCGAGCTGTGCTGGCCGGGGCGCTTCGGGCCGGACTGTCAGCGTACGTAGCCACGCCTGTGCGCGCGCTGTCACTCCCCATCCCCCGCCCCGTCCTCCTGGCCCCAGAGTGTCCTCCTTCCCCGCCTCCCTGCTCTCCATCCGGGACTGAAACTCGGCTGACCAGTCCCTCACCCCTGCAACCCACGCTCATGGCGTGATCAGAAAATATGTGAATTTTTTAAAACTTGTTCTAGAAATTTATGACAGTAAAAGACACCTCGCCTTTGACACCCCTCGCAGTCCTCCCCCGGGCTTGGAACGCGCTCCTCCGCCTTCCTCACCACTGCAGCCCTGGCGTCTGCTCCCCGAGGGTCAGTTGCGCTGTGCGGCCACCTCTCTGGCCTGAATACCCCCCGAAATGACGCCCTTTCCTGGTCTTTTTGGCTTTGGGGAAGAGGCAGAAGCTGCACAGAGCCAGACTGGGTGAAAACTGGGCGAGGACACAGCACCCCGTTTCTGTTTGACAGAAATTGCTGTAAACGCTTGGTCGACGCGGGTGATCAGGAATCACTGGGAATGTGTAAATGAAAGGTTTATTACTGGGGCCAGGGATTTAGCTCAGGGGTTCTGCCCCCTGCCTCTCTAGCACAAACTCCAGAGTTTGAGCCCCGGTACCAAAAAAAAAAGGAAAAGAAAGATTTGTTACAGCAGTAAATGGCAGGTTCCCACGGATCCCTCTGGAAGTACTCAGGTACTCTGACTTGCTTCGAACACACGAATCCCATGGTTCTTGACAGTGTGTCTTTTACTGTAAGAAGTTTATTTTCTTTTTTTTTTCTTGGTACCGGGGATCGAACTCAGGTCCTTGCGCTGCGAGGCAGGCGCTGGAACCACTGAGCTAAATCCCTGGCCCTGTAAGTTTATTTTCAATGTAAACATTTAACGTATTTTTTGATCACTGCCTGTATGCTTGCTGAGTCTTTACCAGTACTGACAGTTGACCCTCATCCAGCGCCGAAGTGCGCCTGGCCTCTGTTTCCCACATGTGTCTCTGTCCCCGTGACAACTCTTTGGGTGACCATTCTCCACCCTCCCCTTAGCAGACAATGGCCCCAGGGCACAGAGACTAAGGGATCTGATTGCTCAGCATGCAGGAGTTGTTTAAGGTCTAGGAACAGAATGCCAGCTCTCAGGGAGCAGAAAACAAAGGTCATTATAAAGAGGCAGGTAGAGCCAGATGTGAGGGCACACACCTGTACTCCTAGCACTCAGGAGGCTGAGGCAGGAGGATCAACGTGAGGTCAAGGCCAGCCTGGGCTACGTAGCAAGACCCTGTCTCTAAAAACAAAAAGGAGCAAGTAATTGGATGAAGAATACAAGGAGGCTGTGTCTTGAGAGCCATCTCCAAGGGCGCCTTGAGTACAGACCTGATGGAGGTCGTGGGTCAGCCTGGCAACAGCCCTACACACGCTGTGTGATTTGACTGGTCAATGTGGCAGCCACTAACCACATGTGACCACTGAGCACCCAAAATGCATGACCAAAGGACCGAATTTTTAAGTGAAGTTTAAATAACCATGTGTAGCTGGTGTCCAGTGTACTGGACCATGCAAACCAGAGGGCTGCCTTTGCTGGAGGAGAGGGGTCATGTGCAAAGGCCCTGGCACAGAAGCAGGTTTGACAGGCAGGAGGCCAGGGAGGCTGAGCAGGGCAGGTAAAGAAGAGGAAGAGAAGAGGGAAATAAACTCTGAAGGTCACCAGGGGCCGAGAAAGGCAACAGCATCAAGTCTGAGGGCAGTGACGGAAGACTGCACTCAGAGAAGTGTCCTGGACAGATGAGCCGATCACACCCGCTGTGCCCCATGGAGGACACCCGCACTAGACCGGCCACCCCAGGGAGGCTGGAGCAGCAAGCGAGGCAGGATGGTGTCTTGGGCTGGCTTGGCCACCACAGAGGCGGTGAGAAGCACCAGAATCATTACCTGTGTTTGCCAGATTTTTAAAGAGACTTCTGCATCAGGAAGGTCCACATCCTGTCCCATGCGCCGTGACACAGTGCACTTCCATGATGATGACAAGGCCACCATTGTGACTTCTGGGGTGTTGTAGGTACACAGGCTGCAGGAACATGCAGCTCCTGGCGATCCTAAAACCAGCATGGGTACAGAACTAAAGAAGTGTGGAGTTAAAATAAAAGAAGACAGCTGATTTGGAGATGGGGAGGGAGGAGGAGAGAGATGCAGACCACTACTGGGGACAGCAATGAGAATCAAGAGGGAGCTGCAGAGATTTTATTGAGATCCTGGTCCCGCTTAGGCACCTGGAATCTGATCGCTGCCCTGGCTTATGTCATCCTGGCCTTGGGTTTCTTATGCCCATGTGACCTTTCCCTGTCCTTAGGGACGGGACGGGGAGTTTAGGCTTAAGGAGAAAGTTTGCAATTCTTATGTTAATCGAGCTACCTGGGAATTTTGAGTTCTTTGCCTGTGTTTTCCCAGTCGCTTGAGTTTTGCTGCCTTTGCTTTTCCAGTTCCTGAGTCGCTGCCTTTGCCCTCTGGTTGCTGCAGTCTGGCTGCAGCTCAGATCTGCCTTACTAATTCTTACTGACCTTGACAAGGCCTTCATCCTGTCCTTTTCCTGCCTAGCACCCCTGTCCCTACACCTCTCTGACCTCTGTCCACCGCTGGCTGAGCCCCAGGCCCTCGGGCCCCTCCTGTGGCCCGTTGTCCCCTCACCCCGTGGCCTGGTAGTGTGAGTTCTGGTTGGGATGTTTGATGACATAATGAGTGGCTCAGAGCCAGGCACCCCATGGTGCTCACTGAGCCTGGATCTGCTCCCCCCCTCCAGCCTGCGGCTGCTCCGACCACGGCCAGTGCGATGACGGCATCTCGGGCTCCGGTCTCTGCCTCTGCGAGAGTGGATGGACAGGCCACCTCTGCGACACACGCACAGGTCTGTGTGGGGAGCTGGGGTTGAGTGACACCCAGAAACGGAAGCGTGTTTGGGTGCTGGCCCAAGGGCCACAGAGTCTTCACTGTCACCGTCCCAATCTTGATTCTTACCCAGCACTCGGGAGGCCTGAGCTGGTGAGTGGCCTGCCGGGCCTCCATGATGGTTCAGCTCCCCTCCAGCCAGAGGCATCTCTACAAGTCAGGTGCGGTGGCACACACCTGTCATCCTGGTGCTCAGCCTCTGGGAGGCCGAGGCAGGAGGGTCGCAAGTTCAAGCCCAGCCTGGACAACTTAGTGACGTAGCAAGACAATGTCTCAAAATTTTAAAAAGATTTTCAAAAAAGAAAAAAGGCTGGGAATGTAGCTGAATGCAAAGGCCCTGGGTTCAGTCCCCAGTACTGTGCAGGAGAGGAGAGGGCATCCTGATCTCTTCCTAGGGAGTCTGGCAGCCTGCAGTTCTGGGGATCCCAGCAGCATGGTTGACTTCAGCTCCCCCTGCCTCCTCCCCAACACCCCAGCTCTGCCCTCCCCGTCCACCCTTTCCCATCACCATTACACCAGGGTGGGAGGGCAGGGGCAGGGGGCCAGACAGTTCACCCCCCCAAGTTCAACCCTGTTAGATTCAGTTGGAAAGTTTTCCTGGTTGCCCCAAAGGTGAGACATTCGTGCTCCTTCCGCTCATGGTGTTTTTGCAGCCAGGGCAGGAGAGTCTGGGAAAGCTCCGGGGTGAACCCCAGCCTCCTCGCCTGGTGCAGGACGAATGGTGACCTCTTTCTTCGCAGCTGTGTCCCCAGTGTGCACGCCACCCTGTTCTGCTCATGCCACCTGTATGGAGAACAACACGTGTGAGTGTAACCTGAATTACGAAGGGGATGGAATAACGTGCACAGGTGAGTTCCCTTTGCACACCTGTGAAACAGCAGCATGGTTAGGAAGGTCCAGGATGGGTCACAGCGACTGGGCTCCCTCCTGGCTCTTCACCTTCCTGCCTGGACCTCTTGAACAATGCTCACTCTCTCTGTGACTCAGTTTCCTTAGTGGGTGTGCTCACCGCTGGCCAGGCCACCTCACCCAGCATGGCCTTACAATTGCTTTGCAAGGCAGGATTTAAAGTATTTTTCTAACTCTGTAAGTAATATAGTCTTTAGAAAATGCACTGCATTTTTAAAAAGTGAAGCCTACACATACTCTGACCCACCCACAGTGAGAACCACTGTGAACATAGCAATATCCATCGCTTGTACTTAGGATGTAGGCTTGGCCATAAAAGTCCTAAGTGAACAGTGCATAAACAAGTTTATTTCTGCTTGAGTGAGGGCCTTCAGGGCTAGAACGGAGTTTTACCTTGAGAAGCATTTAGGTTCCACATCCCTTCTCTCTCTTTGCTCTGCCATTGTCATTTGAATGGCTTGAGATGGCCACCACCATGAATGCAACCCAGGCAACAGGATGGAGGAGGGAGAGAGGAAAGAGAATCTCCTTCTCTTTTGGCGCATAACCTATCGGTTGCTAAAATCAGGTCTCTATTCCACTGGCTGGCACCAAATCAGCCACCACATCTAGCTGCAAGGGAACCGGAAAAGGGTTGATTTGTTGGGTAACCCACAAGAGAGGCCCACTGAAAAATCCATTTATTATAGAAAAGGAAGAAAAAGTTAGCCACCTCAGCCAGGCATACTTCCTGAGGTTTTTCCATGAAGCACTCACCTGGGGTACAAACTTTCTTTATAAAACCTAGATTTTTGCCATCCCTGCCATTTGCACCCTCCACAGAAGGGATCAGAACTTGACAATGGCAGCAAAGACCAGGCTCACTCTCTCTTCCCACCCAGCCCTAGTGGCCCTCATGTTTATCCTCTGAGTCTCAAGTGGCTACCACGACTCTGCAGAAGTTCAGGCAGAAGAACTCTTACACTTTCTGACTGCTGCTGAGGCCAGAGCTAGTGTAATTAGGGGCTGAAATTTGGGATATTGTGAAGACCGAGTTCCCAAGAGCCAACCCAATGCAGCGAGGTCAAATTAGCCTGATGTAGCATCCCAGCCCTGCCATGCTCTAGCCATTGTCAGGTCTGTGAAGCTCTCTGAGCCTCCATTTGTTCATCTGTGGAACAGGGTTGACAGTGTCTGTCTCACAAGGTGTCCCATATTGCACTAACTCTGCACATGTGCAAACATTAAAAACCCAAGCTCAATCTGAACACCACTACCCAGGTGAGCCTAGAAGTAGGTGACAGGGTGGGCAGAGGTGGACAGAGGCCAACAGGCCTGATCTGTGAGGGTATCAAAGGACACTAGTGTTACAGAGCCTTGCACAGAGGCCACAGCGTGTGGGAGCAAAGGCACAGCCATACAGAAGAAGTCTGTTTACTCCCCAGAGCACTGGGGCAGGGTTGGCCGACCCCTCAGTCCAAAGCTCTGGGAACGCAGATGATGGTACATGGAGCCCCTTCTTCCTTTTTGCAGTTGTGAATTTTTGCAAACAGAACAATGGGGGCTGTGCAAAGGTCGCCCAGTGCTCCCAGAAGGGCACCAAGGTCTCTTGCAACTGCCCAAAGGGCTACCAGGGGGATGGCCACAGCTGCACGGAGATAGACCCTTGCACGGATGGCCTCAACGGGGGGTGTCACGAGCATGCCACCTGCAAGATGACTGGTCCGGTGAGTTCCCCATGAAAATAGGATCGAGCAGCCCTTGTGCTGAGCTCAGCTTCTTACTCCACCTGCGTGGTCTCTGCTTCCTCTTTGGCTTCTGTGCTTTCTTCTCCTCCTCTGTCTGTTTCTTGTTAAATGCAAAATGGTATCTGTTTTTATCACTTTCTCATTGCTGGAACACAACATCCAACATCCACAACTTAGAAGAGAGGTTTAATTTGGCTCATGGTTCAGGGGGTTCATTCCATGGTTGGCTGGCCCCAAAGCAGAAACATCATAGCAGAAGGGTGTGGGTGGAAGAAAGCTCCTCACCTCATGGCAGCCAGGAAGCTGAGACAAGGGAGGAGCAGGGTAGGCAGATGCACCCTCCTAGGTCATGGCCCCATGACCCACGTCTTTCACTCGGGGCCTGCCTCCTAACAGCACATTCAGTATGAACCCATGGATGGATCTTGATGAGTATAGTGATCTAGTCCCCATGATCCAGTCACCTTCCAAAAGCCCCACCTCTGAACACACGGGACTTTGGGGAGACACTAAATCTAAACCATAGATTGGCAAACAAGGGACATTAGCGGGGAAACCGTGAAAACCACAGAAAGTCTACTGTTTAGCCAATAGGAAATAACATTATTTTCTTTTGACAAATGAACTGTGGTTATATAAGATGGTAAACTGGGGAGATGTTTACAGAGGGCAGCCTGTATCTTCACAGCTTTTCTATAAATCTAAAATTATTCAAAATTAAAGCTTTTGTTTGTTTTGTTTTGTTGTTGTTTTTAAGGCAAGGTCTCTCTATGTAGTCCACGCTGGACTCCTCAAACTCATGGCGATGCTCCTGCCTGAGCTTCCCAAGTCTAGGGTTACAGGCGTGCATCCCCACACCCAGCCTAAAATTTAAAGTTTATTAAAGCAAAAAGTTGAGAAATGGCATAAAAGTGGCACTCGCTCATCCCGTTTAGAGTGGGACTCGTGCCCCATTTCTGCAGCAGGCAGGCAGGTCCTGGGGGTGACGCCCAGTCCTGGTTATGAGCGTGGGTCTTCACCAGGCCGCCTTTGAGACTTGGCTCTGGAGGCTGTATGCCCTGAGCCTGGCTACTTAACATCTCTGGCCCTGTTTTCTCATTTGTAAAGTGGGCCTAATAATCATTCAGATGTCTTCGGGTTATTGTGGCAGTTACACAAGTTGATTCACTGACTGACTCAGGGGTCACTTACCGTGTGCTGTGGCACCTGCCAGGGATGCAGTGGGCAAGGTCCCCCGCACACAGATAGGGGGAGGAGCCAGTGCTTGGCACAGAAACCAGTGCCCAGGGGATTTCCAGGGAGCCAGGGGGCCACTGTGCCGACGGGGCCGGGACAGCCGCTCTGTGCAGCGTGCTGGGGAGCTGCGGAGGAAGTGGCGTCAGCGCTGAGGTGGCCCGGGTGACCCTGTGCCATCGCGGCCCTCACGGTCCCCGCTGGGTCCTCCGCACACCTCCTCGCTGGGGGCGTCGCCAGGGCACGAGCGGGCTCCATCTCCCCACAGGGCAGGCACAAGTGTGAGTGTAAGAGCCACTACTCCGGGGACGGGCTGGCCTGTGAGCCCGAGCAGCTGCCCCTGGACCGCTGCCTTCAGAACAACGGGGACTGCGCTCCGGATGCCGACTGTGTGGACCTCCACTTCCAGGGTCAGTGTGGCCGGGGCTCCCGGCCCTTCTTCAGGCTAGGGGAAGGGAAGGGGCCCGGGTCTTGCCAGGCCCTGAGCCGGGCAGGCAGGAGGGCAGGGCGGTGGTCTGTGAGGGCCGCAGGGCGCCTGCTTCTCCCAGGGAGCTGGGTAACCACGGCAACCGTGGGCTGCAAGGATCCAAGAGGCTCAGCTCCGGGCCTCAGTAACAGAGAAGCGCTCGCCGCGCGCGCACAGCGTCCTAACCAGTTGTTGGGTAGCAGCTCATTGTACTCCCAAGGGTGATTTAAAAGCTTACGCCCAACGCCGAGGTGTAGTAAAACCGGGAAAACCCGAGAGAGGAAAGAGCCCCGTGGAAGTACAGAGCCCCGGATGCCCTGGGGCTTCTAAATCCTGATGGGGAAAACCGCAGAGGACCCCACAGGGCGCTGACCGGGTGCGAGGCGGACGCCCCTGTCCTGAGGACCATTCAGGCCAACGCGCCACGCCCATCAGTGCTTCCTGGAGTCTGAGTGCGCTTGGCTTGGTTTTACAGCTCGGGTCATTTTCTCGCGTGGTTATCACATATCTCCATGGCAACTGCTGACTTCCTGCCCCTCAGATGTCAAACCTTGAGACACCTCAAGTCCCTTCTGAGAGAGAGGGGAAGGATAAGCGAGAAAATACTAGGATCCACAGACAGGTCTGCTCTTCCAACGAGTCCCAGTGGAGTTAAGGAAGCTTCTCTGTGTGTGGTAGCGGGGACTGAACCCAGAGCCTTGGCACTGAGCTACATCCTCAGCCCCTTTTTATTTTTATTTTAAAACAGAACATTGCTACATTGCTAAGTTGCCCAGGCTGGGCTTGAATTTGCAGTCCTCCTGCCTCAGCCTCCCAGAGTGCTGGGGTTACTTAGGGAGCTCATCTGAGAATTGAATCAAAAGGAGCATATTCAACCCAGCATTCTTAATGTCACAAAAAAATCCAAAGTAATGTACATATCTGACGGTAAAGGGTGATCAAATGCACAGCTAACACACAACCACTCAAACGCACTGTTAAGAACCATGTGGTGGGGCTAGGGATTTAGCTCAGTGGTTCTGCCGCCTGCTTCACTAAGCGCAAGGACCTGAGTTCAATCCCCGGTACCAAAAAAAAGAACTGTGTGGTTGTGCCAGGTATGGGGGTGCACACCTGTAATCCTAGCTACTCAGGAGGCTGAGGCAGGAGGATTGGAACTTAGTGACCCTGTCTTAAAAAATAAAAAGGGCTGAAGATACAGCTCAGCAGGCGGAGCATGCTTGCCTAGCATGTGTGAGGCCCTGCATTCAGTCCCCAGCACCTCGTCCCCCCCAGAAAATATGTGTGGTCCCAGCAGAGAGGAACCTTTCCGTACATCAGGCCAACACAATCACCCAGGATGAAGGCTGCGGTTAGACCTCCGAGGTGTAGAAAGTACCCTGTCGTGGTATCTTACAATGAATGGGCGATATAAAAAGGGACTTGGTTCTTGTACTATTGCTGGTCTCTGTTTTCAGTTGTTTGGCTAGACAAGATATCAGCTATGAACAAATAATAAAAACCATTAGGATCTTAAGAGGCACATAGATATTTTTCTTTTTTTTTTTCTTCTTTTTTGGTACCAGGGATTGAACTCCAGACCTTGCACTTGCGAGTCAGGTGCCAGAACCACTGAGCTAAATCCTCGGCCCACACAGATATTTTTCTTGAAAGCTTTTTTTAAAAAGCATTCAGAGGGCCAGGGATTTAGCTCAGCGATGCTACACTTTGACTGGCAACCCCAAGGTCCTGAGTTTGATTCCTGATACCCGGAAAAAAAAAAGGCATTCAGAGATCAAAATATATAGAGTCCCTGACGGAAATAAACCTGAATATATGTTTTCATGGCTGTAAATGTTAAAAAATTATTCAGTTATAAATATGGGAGGAGAAATCATATTACCAGAGAAAATGTATAATATTGGCAAATAATCATGATTCAATGGTAAATTATTTAAATTTCTGAAAACTGCATATGCAGTCGAGCACTACATTTATAATATATGTGATATATAAATGAATAGAAAAAAGACTGGGGCTGGAGATTTAGCTCAGTGGTTCCACCGCCTGCCTCGCAAGCGCAAGGCCCCCCATTCAATCCCTGGTACCAAAAGAAAAGAATGTGGAATTAGTTAAAATTAAGTTACAAAAGAAAACAGTAAAAAATGTGGTGCACCAAAATATTAGCAAGGGAGCAATGGCCATTTCTGGAGGGTAAGGTTGTAGGTGAATTTTTATATGTTTCTGTAGAGCCCCAATTTCTAAGATAAAAATATGCTTTTTAATTTTATTTTTAACTGGCACGTAATAATTGTACATATTTACAGGGTTCAGTGTGATGTTTTGACACATGTATACATTGTACAATAATTAAATCAAGGGATTTAGCAGGTCCGTGACCTCCTACATTTATCATTTCTTCGTGGTTAGAACATTCAAAGTCCTTTCTTCTAGCTATTTTGAAATATTCAATACAATATTGTGCTTTTTGTTGTTGTTTTGTTTTGTTTTTTTGAGACAGGGTCTTGCTTTGTAGTCCAGGCTGGCCTGGAACTCACAGAGATCCTCCTGCCTCAGCCTCCTGAGTGCCGGGATTACAGGTGTGGGGCCTGACGCCTGGCGTCAATTCAGCATTGTCACATACTGAGTCTGAGCAAGAGGACACCAAACTTATTCCCCTCTCTAACCATGCCTTTGAACCTGCTGACCAATCCCTGCCCGCCCCTTGCTGTGCAGTCTCTGGTGACCACTGCGCTCCTCTCTGCATCCAAGAGGTGGCCGTCATCTTTGGTGTCCATGTATGCGTGCGATCACGTGGCATTTGTCTTGGTGCCTGGCTTACCTCACTTAACGCAACGTCCTCCAGATTTATCCATGCTGCTGTGAATAGCAAGGCTCCACTGCCCTTTACGGCTGCATACGTTCCCTGTGGCTGCACTGCTTTGCTCTGCCCCCCTCTCTGATGACGTGCGGGTGACCCAATCCCGGAGGCTGTGAAGCGTGCTGCAGTAGACAGCGTGGTGTGCAGCTGTCCCTGATTTCGCCTCCTTTGAATGGATGCCCGGTAGTGTGCGGCAGGATGATGTGGTGGTTCTATTTTTTAGGAACCTGCATACCCTTTCCAGTAGGGGCTGTACTAAAAGTTCAATCCCCACCTTACTGCACCTGAGTGCTCCTCCTCCACATCCTCACCAGCATTTGTTATTTTTTGCCTTTTGGTGCTAGCTGTTCTAATTGTGGTGCTGTCTCATTGGACATACGTTATTTTCATGGCTAGAGAAGAAATAAATACTTTGAGCAATGTCCTCAACATAGCCGGGAGGGGGAGTGGCTTCCGAAGGCACGCGGGGTAGAGTGTGCTACTGGGAAGCGGTGCAGAGGGCTTTGGTGGAGCCAGGTCCACCCGGCCGACCGGGCCCATGGGCCACCTCCTCTGCCCTCCTCCAGACACCACCGCCGGGGTGTTCCACAGCCGCTCCCCACTGGGCCAGTACAAGCTGAACTTTGACCAAGCCAGCCTGGCCTGTGCCAAGGAAGCTGCAGTGATGGCCACCTACACCCAGCTCTCCTATGCCCAGAAGGTGGGTCCTGGGGCGTGGGCGCCAGGCAGACCGCATCTACGGGGGCGGAGGTGCCACCTCTTTGGGTGGGGCAACTTGGGCTGTTGCCTTGTTGGAGGCAAATACAGGAAGCTCCTGTTATAGCCAATGTCAGGCATCTACTGTGTATCAAGCACTGTTTGTGAGTGCTTTGTTGACATGATTATCCATCCTTACGACCTCCTTGGAGATGTTTTACAAATACAAAAGGTTGAGTAAAAGGTCTAATGTCTCCCAGCCTAGAGGTGGTAGATCGTATTAGCTTTCTTGTTGCTGGGGCAAAATACCCAACACCTGCAACTTAAAGGAGGAGAGGTTTGTTTTGCTTCACAATTTCAGTGGGTTCAGTCCATGGTCTGCTGGCTCCAAGGCAGAAACAGCATGATGGAGGAGAGCTGATCAGCTCATGGCAGCCAGGAAGCAGAGAGAGAAGGGTGTTCCTGGAGACAAGTCACATCCCAAGTGACCCGCTCCTTCCAACCAAGCCCCACCTTGGAACACGGACTTTTGAGGGCATTTTCCATCAAGCCATAACAATCCAGTGTTCACGTGTACCCTGCCAGACCCCAGAAGTCTGTTCTTGACCATAGCACCCAACTGTTAGAGTAGGAGCAGAGACCGGAAGTGCAGTCCTCACTGCTTGAACCAGAGAGCTGAGGTCAAGGTTCTCTGGAACAGCAGGAGCTCTGTGGCTGCAGGGCTATGAGGGGGATGCTTGGGAACTGTCCCAGGCCCCAGCCGGGAGGACCTGGGGCTCTGTGGCTGGGCAACACCCTTCCTTAGCCTCTGAACCCTGAAGCCTGTCAGCACCTTGGAGTCACCGGCTGGAATCGGAAGTGATGCCTACAGTGTATGGCTTTAGAGCCCTTCCTCTAACCTCCATCACCACCAAAGCACTCTACAGACCTGAGGCCTCTTTATCAAGGAACAAAACCCTCAGAGACCATGACCCAGCCTCTTGAGTCGCCCTCTGAGTCGCTGCTCTCCAGCCTGCGGTGGCTGATTACGAAGGAAAAGACGATGATGACTTAGACTTCTGTCGTCAGAGTTGTGCTAACTCCTGATCAGATGAATTTGCCCAGGGGGAAACGGCTGATTGCAAATCCTTTCTTTTTTATGAGCGTGTGTTTGTGATACCTAATAATTACACTCGTCTGGGCAATCAGTAATACACACATTGTACCTTGGTCACTTGCAAATCCTTTCTCAAGAGCAAAGGGAAGAAAAATAGGCATGAAGGCCTGGATGCCTACAGAAAGGGAGGCCACCACTCTTGTGCATCCAATGGCTTGATCAATGAAAATTTAGTGACCAGGAGGTCCCAGGAGGGAATGAGAAACAAACCAAGGGCTTCCCGATAGGTGAGGGCAGCAGCTGACCCACGGTGATGTTCGTGTCCCTGCAGGCCGGCTATCACCTCTGCTCGGCCGGCTGGCTGGACAGTGGGCACGTGGCCTACCCTACAGCCTATGCCTCCCAGAAGTGTGGCGGGGGCACCGTGGGGATCGTGAACTACGGCGTCAGATCCAACAAGAGCGAGATGTGGGATGTCTTCTGCTACCGCATGAAAGGTAACTGCCCCAGCTGAGCTGGCCAGGCTCCCAGGGTGAGCAGGGCTGCTGGGCCCCTGCCTCATTGGGGGTGGACCCTGTGTGCCTCTGCCTTCCAGATGTGAACTGCACCTGCAGGCCGGGCTACGTGGGAAACGGCGTCTCGTGCAATGGGAATCTGCTGCAGGTCTTGATGTCCAACCCCTTGCTGAAGAACTTCCTGAAGGTAGGTGCTCTGCACAAGGAGGGTTGCCTGGTAGCAGCTGTCAGAAGCATGAGAGCTTGAATGAAGCCAAGGGCTTATGGTCGTGGTTAAGCGCTTAGGCGTTGGACCATGTCTTAGGCACCTTCTTGTCACTGAGGTACAGTACCCAACACTCACGGTTTAAAGGAGGAGGGGTTTATTTTGGCTCAGGTTTCAGTCCACGGTTGGCTGGCTCCCAAGGAGAAACAGCACGGCAAAGGGCCTGGCGGAGGAAGGCTGCTCACAGCACTGAAGACAGGAAGCAGAGCGTGCAGGGAGGAGCCAGGAGGGGGAGGGACCCTCCCAGGCCAGGCCCATCTCTTCTGGCCAGACCCCACCTCCTCATAGCAAGTCAGCTCTGAGCCCCCAAAGTCCAGCCACCTTCCAAAGACCCCACATGTGAGCACATGAAGCTCTTGGGGAACGTCGAGCTTCCAGCCATAACAGACGCCTTGTCCAAATTTGAGGCTTGGGTTTGCCACCCATGTGCTGCATAACTTTCAGCAGATTAATTTCCTCTCTGAACCCCAGTTTCTCGTCTGTGAAATGGAGTTGATGGTCACCCCAGCCTCAGAGCATCCCTGTGATCACTGAGTGAGTTGGTAGTTGTGACGCATGTAGACCTGAGCTCAGCACACAGAAAAGTCAGTATTGAGGTCGGCTGCTGTTGTTACCTCTGCGGTACAGCAGTGTAAGCGTCTGATCTGCAGGTGTGCGGCTCTCCTTTGTCCCCAGACAGGGGCAGCATGGTTGGCTAAGCCTACCTGGTGGTGACCCAGGGAGCCAGTTCACGGAATCAATTTGCATTTGTGCTGCTCTAAAGTCGCATCAGGGTTCTGCAAGTCTTTCATGAGAAAGAGTTTGTATTGGCTGATCAGAGAATGAAACTCATAAGAAGAATGACTAAAATTTTGAGTGCTGACCTTGCACCGACCACTGTACCAAACCTTGTACAAGGACAGATGGAAAAGGCTCTCCCCTCGCCTTGACTACCACAGATCCCCAGCATCTCAGAGAGAAGCTGGCACATGAGAGGTGCTCAGTAAATACTTGTTAGAAGGAAAAGGTCCTCACACACAACCTTATGAGGTTACTTCTCCTGTTTCCATTTTGTATGTGAAGAACCTTGGGACACGGCCTGACACCCTAGAACTGGGTTCAAATTCACACTGCTGGTGCCCGCCTCCCATCATCCTTTGCGGTGAGGAACATGGCAGCCAGTGCCCGAGCCTCTGCTCTCAGGAGCACTGATGGTGGCCTGGGGAGGACAAGTGTCTAGCAAGATCAAGGTAGAAATGAGACCCAGGACCTGGAGTGGAAAACCTTTGTGCACAGACTAATAGTGTCCATTTAGCTCATCTGAAAATTGAGGTTGCCATAAATGTGCTGAAGATAATAAACACTGCATCCAGCATTTCCACTGCTTGGCTTAGGACAGCATTTCAGAGCAAAGACAAAACCCTTCAGCAAATGACTTACCTTCTCCGGGCTTCAAGAGTCCTGTCTGCAGGGACAAAGTTCAGCGAGGTAGAGCAGTTTCTTAAAATCTGTTCAGTGAAGGGCCAGGGATTTAGCTCAGTGGTTCTGCCACCTGCCTCAAAAGTGCAAGGTCCTGAGTTCAATCCCTGGTACCAAAAAAAAAAATCTGTTCAGTGAATATTTACTGAGCACCTACTCAGTGTGTGAGGTCTATCAGCAAACAAACAGACCCGGAATAAAGAGAACAAATAAATAGTATTCAGTGCTAAAAGGCAATGCATATTATGGAAAAAGAAAGTATTGAGCAGTGGGTCAAGCACCCCAGGGTCCCATTCTGCTTTGGGAAGGTGGAAGCCATCGCAGCATAAACCCAGGAGAGGGGCAGGGGCAGGACCAGGAGGCCTCACATTTCAGAGGTGTGTTGGGGCCGCCATGCTAGCAGTGGTTTATAAGGTGGCCGTGGTGTAGGATCATGGGGTCAGCTGCAGAAAGGAAGGTCTCCTAAAACTCCCATGGGGCAGTGGGAGGGGCCCGACTCAGGGCTGACATCAGACTGTCCCCAGATGCGTGATGCCCTGTGACCCCTCCACCCAGCCTAGCAGGGCCGGGCTCCATCCGACCTCGTCCTCTCCTGCCCGCAGGAGGTGCTGGCCTACTCCAACAGCTCAGCCCGAGGCCGGGTGTTCCTGAAGCACCTGACGGACCTGTCCATCCACAGCACCCTCTTTGTGCCCCCCAACAATGGGCTGTGGGAAAACGAGGTGCGTCGGGCTCCCTGGTGCCCACACTCTAGGCTAATGGGAGGTACCGGTCACCGCGTCAAGGCTGGCTCGCCGTTACTGACACTTGGCATCCACTGTGAGCTGTCGCGCTCACCCGGCAGCAGGTCAGGGGCCACTGCCCTCACGTGCTCTGGCCTGAGATTAGCCCTCCAAGGCCCACTGGGGTCCCTGGCTGTGTCCCCGGCACTCCAGACACACTCTCAGGACAATGGCAGGAATGGGGGGAGCCCAGTCCGCTGGTGTTCTCCAAACTCTGGTCATGTTTGCTGACGTGAGACCAGAAGTAGGTCACACAGCTGAGCCTTTGTCAGAGCAGGAAGCACAGTGAGGCAAGAATGCAGGGAGAGGTGGAAAACCCGGCTGGGGACAGTCAACTCCACGCCAAGCTCCCGTGACACGGTACACGGGGGAACTGGCAGGCATTTCCGTGCCTTCCCTCACTGAGGGACAAAACACCCAACACCCCAGAAGTAAAGGGGGACAGGTTTGAACTGGATCTCAGTCTATGGAGATTCAGAGCGCAGTGCGCTGGCTCCAAGCAGGGCTGCCTGGCAGAGGGGAGCTGGCAGCCAGCCCTGCGGCGGAAGCAGAGTTAGGGGAGGCCGGAAGGGAGAGGAGACCTCCGAGTTGTGCCCACCATTGCCGGCCTTTTCAGCCGGCTCCACCTCCTACCAGCAAGTCAGCTGTGAGCCCCAAATCCAAAGGTCCCACCTGTGATCACGTGGCGCTTTAGGGGAACATGGAGACAGAAACCGCAGCAGCAGAATCTGCTTGAACCCCCACACCTAGGGGGTGGCTGGCCTGCAGGCTGTGTCAGCCCAGCGGCCTCTACCCTGCCCCACTCTGCCCCACCCCTCCCGGGACACCCCTGGGAAACTGTCTGGACAGAAGGGGTGGCTTTCCGGCCCACTCCCTACCTGTGGGAGCCGCTAGCGAAGCCCTGACAACCCCGCACCTGAGGAAAACTAGGTACTTCGTGCTACTGCTCAGACTGGACAGATTTCCTGTTTCTCCTTTCCTCTCAGACCCTGTCGGGGCGGGACATCGAGCACCACCTGGCCAGTGTCAGCGCCATCTTTTACGATGACTTTGTCAATGGTACCACCCTGCGGACTAGGCTGGGAAGCCAGCTGCTTGTCACCGCCAGCCGTGACCAGCCCGACCTGGTATGAAAAGACTTCGAGGCTCATTGGGAGAACTGGATATTATCCGCATGCAAAGTTCCCGGCACGCAGTAGACGCTCAGCCATTATAAGGGTGAAAGTAACTTGAAGTCATTGGGCAGGGGACATGTTCCCTGCTACCGTGTGGACAGGCAGCCCCTGCCCCCTGGAAATGGGCCACCTTAGGAGATGGTATCTGTGATCACACCTGTCCATCCCAGGCACTCGCTCACAAGTCCGTGAATGGACCCCAGTGCTGCCCCTCGCTGTAAGCACGTAGGCAGTCACCCAGCTGGTCCCCATGTCCTCTGACACAGGGGGCGATGCTAGCAGTGTTGATGACCTTGACAATGGTGGGAGGTGGCTATTTTGATAAAGGCGATGTAGGGCAGGCAAACCTTCCTTTCTTCCGCCCTCTTGGGGTCTGTGCCTAGGCCTGAGAAGTAAACTGGGATAAGATAAACACACACAACTTATCTCATATTTTATGTGCGCAAGGGAGTTTTCATAAGGAAAATGGAAACCCAAAGAAGAAGTTAAGACCAAGAGCTTGTATGTTTTTTAAATAAACAAAAATTAATTGATGGGGCCGGGGATGTAGCTCAGTGGCACTGTGCCTGCCTTGCAAGCGCAAGGTCCTGAGTTCGATCCCCGGTACCGCAAAAAAAAAATTAATTTATGGAGAAGTAAGAAGACAGAGAGGCTTGGGGCTAAGAGCAATGGACTGCGGTACAGTGGTCAAGACACACCGACGACCAGGGAGACACTGAGGGCAGGCAAGGGCCATGCAATAGGCCTGTGCAGATCCAGTGGGGCATCACCTCCGTCTGGTGGCAGGAATGTTCTCTCCCTGACACCAGGCAGCACCTGTCTCATGGGAAACTGTGAGCTGCTTCCAGGTAGGAAGAGGAGGTCAGAAATCCCTCCCTGATCCGCCGCTTCGCAGTGCCTTCAACTGAAGACATCGACAGGCCCCATGGCGCATTTGAGGTGGCGCGTTCTGAACCCCTTCAGTGATGACGGTGGCGGTGTGGATTTTGAGGAGGAGGATGGTGGTGACGACGCAGATGATGACGTTGATGAGGATGGTGGTGGTGGTGCTAATGCTCACCATGACCATCCGTGATAGCCAGTCACAGGCAGGGACAGAGAGCCAGTGATCCGCACTTGTGACTTGCAGAGCAGGATACCTGGAAGGCCGTCCACAGAAGGGCAGCCCACACAGGGAGAGAAGGCCAGCTGGCCGCAGGGCTGCCAATACCCCTCTTTCCCTAGAAGGAGATCTGGTTCGTGGATGGAAGAGCCATTCTGGAGTGGGACATCTTTGCCTCCAACGGAGTCATCCACATCATTTCCAGGCCTTTAAAGGCGCCCCCTGCCCCAGTGGTGAGTAGCATCCCAGGCTCCTGGACACAACCAGCTGCTGGAAGGGCTGCTCCTCCCCTCCCCTGTGCAGATGTGGAGATGGTCTGTGCCTACTCCCCTTTCAGCGCCCTGGCTGTGGGAACACCCAGCCCGGCCCATCCCAGCTCCCACACAGCTCCCACCACCACTCAGATTTGTGAGTGGAAGGGGAAGGACTGGGCGTGGAGGAGCCAGTGGAAGGGAGCAGGTGCCGCTGAGCTCAGGTTCCGCACTAGGCAGCACCTCTGAGCTCAGGTTTCTCATCTGCAAAGTCACAGGGGCACAGTGCCTCCTCCTGGGTTGGGGGAAGACTGCGAGTTAAGAAATGTAAAATACCTAGAGCAGCCCAGGAACATAGTATGGGGTACCCTCAACTTGGCTGTAACCATGGCTAGTATTGTAACTTTCCCCAGAGCTCTGAGGAAAGGGCAAGCTGCTGCCTGCTGGAAAGTTCCATGGTACAGTAACCAGGCACCTAGGCCCAAAGCCCAGCGGTTCAAAACCCACTTCTGCCACTTCTGCCAGCTCGAAGCCCTCTGTGCCCTAGTGTGTCCACAGAAAAACGGGCGGTGTAATAAATGTCCCCATCCCTTTGAGTTACTACACACTTAAATAGATTATTTCATGGAATGGGCTTAAAGCAGAGCCTGGCAATAACGAAGGCGAACTTATTTTTGCAATACTGGGGATCAAACGCAGGACCTTGTACATGGTAGCCAAGCACTGTACTATTCAGCTACACCCCCAGCCCTAAACACAGGTGGAATTTTTCTTGTTTTTATCCTCATTACTCCATGACGCTTGGGGCCAGCAGAAGTAGGGTGGCCTCTAGCAAGTGTACCTTTCTAGGGGACATCACTGGTTTTAAAAACTGACCACTCTCCTTTCTTCGTGTAGACTTCGACTCATGCTGGCTTGGGGACAGGGATATTCTTTGCCATCATCCTGGTCACTGGATCGATCGCTTTGGCTGTCTATTCTTATTTCCGGCTAAATCGGAGAGCCATTGGCTTCCGGCGTTTTGAGGTAAGAGAGGAAACTGGGAGGGTGATGATGGGGCTCTCGGTCTGTTTCCGTTGCTATAACACAATGCCTGGGAGTGAGGACGGTACAGAGGACAGAGGTTTATTTGGGCTCATGGTTGTGGAGTCCAGGAGGTTCAAGAGCATGGTCAGCTTCCAGTGAGGACCTCGAGCCACTTAAATTCTGCTGTGTCCGGAAGCCTCGCTGTCCAACACCCTGCTGCCATGGTAACTTAGTCCTGCAAGAGAACTGACTGCTGCAAGAAAGGCATTAACCCTCTCCCCAACCCCATCGCCTCATGAAGGCCTGGCCTCCCACCTGTGGCAGCCACGTTTCAGCAGGGGTTATGGGGAGACAGACCCCGGCAGGGTCCCCCGGATACCATGCTCCTGGGTCCGGGCTCTTCAGCTCAGCGGCTGCTCCAGAGAGCTCAGCCAGGGGTTGGCAGCTGGCACAGCCACACTTCCTGCCCGCTGGGTGGGGTTCCTGCCCCAGGAGGATCCAGGGTGGCTGTCTCCTGGCTGAGACAGGCCATTTGGCAGCCGCATTCACCAGGGAGGATTCCCCAGACCAGCACCTGCTGTGACCCCAGCGTGGCCTTCGACACAGGCCCTGAGGCTGCAGAGCAGGGTCAGAGTCAGGCCCAGCACAGCCCAAGGCCTCGCCCCACAGCCTGAGAAGCTCATTTAGCTCCATGTAAACAGCAGAGTCATTCTCAGGTGGGCAGCAAACTCCTGAGCCAGGCGGAGGCCCTGTGTGCCAGTCAGCTTCCAGCGCTGCGATAAGACACACAACACAGTCACCTTAGAGGAGGAAACGCTCCTCTGGGCTCACAGCTTCAGAAGCTTCAGCCCCTGTTCTCCTGACTCATCGCCTTTGGGCCTTTGGGCCTGGAGCGAGGGAGAATGTCAAGGGGGGAGCTGGTGGTCGAGGAAGCAGAGAGACAGGAGGAGGGGCCTGGGGTCCCAGTGACCTCACTGCCTCCCCGCTGGGCCTCAGCTCTTAAAGCAGCAGCGAGGGCTGGGGCCACGCCTTTAACAAGGGCTCTGGGGACTTTTACCCAGAGCTGGGCATTCTCCTTGCATGCTGCGTACCCCGCCTGCTCCTGTCCCCTACATATTCCTGGGAAGGCTGTGCTGAGCCTCCAGCGGCAGCTCCCTGCCTCTGACAACTCACTTGCTTATTTTTCTGCTCAGGGAAACTCTCAGAGACATTCTCCATTCCCTGTTGCCATGACTACCATAGGCATAGGTGAGGTGACTTATAAAGAGCAGAGGTCTGAGCAGCTCACTGTTGGGGAGGCTGGGAGGCCCAACCTTGGGCAGCCGTGCCTGGTGAGGGTCTTTTTACTGCCGGAGACTGCAGAGGCCCAGGGTCCATGCAAGAGAGAATTCCGGTACAGCCACAGACCCATCCGGCTAGGGCCCCACCTCGTGGCCTCCTTTAACCATGGTCACCTTCCGAATACTGAATTCAGTTTGTTTCTGCCTTCTTACACCTCACAGTAAGGTTAGATTTCAGCATGAGCTCGATGAGGAGATCCAGCCCGTAGCAAGGCCATTCTACCCAGTTCGTGGGCGCTGTGCGACTCCTGTGCTATTAAGTTCAAGGTCAGGCTGCTCACTCTGGGGTCTGAGGGGTCACAGTGCCACATGACTCCCCTGGGTGAGGGCCTGGCAGGGCGCAGGAGCACCTCTGGTGGAACAGAAGGGTGGCCACACCTGGGCAGACAGGAGATTCACTGAGGTGGACACAAAAGACTGGTGCATTTGACTGGACATCAAAGTTATCTCAACAAAGCGCTGTTAGAGAGAAAGCGCTCCGGAGGCGGAATGGCCCGCTGTCCCTGCCACCCTGGCTCTCAGCCCTTGCTTGTCTCTGAACAGTCAGACGAGAATGTGGACGTTGCTGCCCTCAGCAAGCAGCCTCCGGAGAACATCTCGAACCCTGCGTACGAGAGCTGGAGCTCAGCGCCACCCCCGCCCCCCTGCGAGCCCCTCTCCGTGAGTCCCCACTGCGCCCTGTGTGTGTCCTGTGCTCCGGGCTCTTTCCCAGGAGGTGGGGAAGCGGGAGGTGGCCGGGTCCTAATCTCGTGACCAGGCGGAGTGCAGCAATGAGCTGAACTGGCCGCAAACACTGGTGAGGTAGCAGATGCAACACAAGACAGAGGCCCTTTAAAAACTGATTTTGCCTTTAGCTCTCCCTTCGATGTGTATTTACCTTGATTTTTCTGTTGTCAGAACTGCATCTCGCTTTGGGCACTAGTTTTCTTAAATGAGCCCCTTATCTGGGTCTTCCAAGAAAGGACCATTGATTTCTAGAGTTAGTGACACCCGGGGAACCCATGGCAGGGACCCCACTCACGTAGCTGTGGCTTCTTACCAGTTCTGCACTGAGCAGCTAGGGAAAGACTCCGTTTCTCCCCTTGTGTAACAATAGGAAAGCAATGGCCAGTGAGCCTCATGCCTTTGTTTACCCAGCAGGCTGAGCACCCTCAAGCCCAAAGAAATAATGTGCCTGGCTCACGTGGGTCTACAGTGCCTGTGGGATTGACCAAAGCCAGAGAGCAGCTGACATTGTTTAGTGCACACAGCGACGCTATCCCCCCAAGACTGTGCTGTGGTTAATTGAATTTTTGTAAGTTGGCACTGAAGCATTACAAAAATGTTTTCTTGCATGGGTTTTAAGCTTGTACTGTGCAACAGATGTTATTATTTTTGTGACGTAAACCAAATGTCAGTCTCTCGTGGCTCTTAGTGCCTGTGGTACCAGGTTTAATATCTTTATCATAGGTTGGAAAATAACTAGGTTGCAAATCTTACTTTGTTTTTTAACCTAACCCATGTAAAAGTGGTCCAGATTTCAAGGGTGGGTTCAACTAAATTGCATTTATTAACTAGGAGTTTGTTTTGGTAAGCATCATTATGTTGAAATCAGTGTCATTTAAAAAGCAGAGGAGCTGGGCAAGGTGGTGCACACCTGTAGTCCCAGCACGTGGGAGGCTGAAGCAGGAGAATCACCATGAGTTTGGGCCAGCCTGGGCTACAGAGTGAGTTCAAGGCCAGCCTGGACTACAGAGTAAGACCCAGTCTCCAAAAGCTAAGTAATAAAAGCAGAGGAGACCCAACCATAGCT
The DNA here is from genome assembly GCF_000247695.1 of Heterocephalus glaber. The sequence continues at coordinate 4,867,558 of NW_004624750.1, read as the reverse complement.
CCTGTCCAATGCGCTCCATCCCTTCCCAGCTGTCTTCCTTCCCCAGGCCCTGTCTGCTCTGCGCATGACTGACTCATCTGAGACAGGTGAGCATCCTAGAACCAGGATGCAGCTGAGCCTTCTGCTCAGAACAGGTGGCACAAATGTCCCAGTGACAGGATCCTGGGTGCAGGACACCAGCCCCGAGGGATGCTAGATGCTTATGTCCTTCGAACTGAAGCGTGGGGACCCTGGACAGGACTTGTAGCTGGTCCAGGCACCCTGGAGCCACTGACTCCGCCCACCGGACCCCTCTGCTAACACACAGACTGGGCCAAGCCTCAGTGCCCTCAGCACTGGGGTCAGATAAAATCTCACCCTAAAAGCTCAGGAGCCACCCTGGTCCGGGACAGATTTGTGACCCAGCTGGGTGGCTCAAACCTCTCTGTTTGTAGTGTCCATTGACACCCCACGAGGCGCATGTCATTAGGGCCCTTTAGACACCAGGCGGCGGCGATGGTGCAACCAAGGTGATTTGACAAGGGCTGTGCAAGCAGCTCAGGCTGCAGGGACTTTGAGGGACCCCCGACAGGCAGCCCGAACCACCCACACCCACCTCCCGCCTCCTGTGCTAGGAGAATCACGATGTAGGCCTCAGACTGCAGGCCCGAGGAATGCTCAAGCTGCAGGCATCCCGCAGCAGGACGGCTCCTGCTCCAGGTCACTGTCAGCCCTCTCTCTCCCAGGAGCTGGACAGCAGTGACCCCCTGGGGGCCGGGACGCTGTGAGGCTCCCACGAGAGCAACCAGCTGTCAGCCACCGCATCCCAGCCATCGGAGCCTCGGAAGGCCCTCAACTGTGAATCCTCAGAACCAGCAGCCTCGTGGAACGAAGAGACTCAGCATTTCACAAGCTGAACCTCTCTGCAGTAAAGGACCAACTGCTAAGGGCACCAGCAGACGGTGCCCTCTGCCGAGTCCTTCCTCCCCACCTTTCAGATGTCACTTATTACATCCCGCCAGCCGTGGGCAGCTGGATCTCTCCCAGACAGGGCTTGCCCGCTCGCCTTTCTATCCCAGCTCCCAGCCCTGGAAATGTGCTCGGAAATGTTTATGCAACAGAAATAAAATCAACAAAACATATCGAGTGTCTTGGGAAACCAAAACCTGTTCACAACAAGAGGGGGTCAAACTCTGAAGGCAAAATCCACGTCTATTAGGAGTGACTGGGGCTTTTCGCTTACTCGACATCTGCCTTATGCAGTTCTTTCCTAATTCAGCTTTGTTTGCCTGTGTCTACCTTAAGATAGGGTAGGACAATGAGCTGTCCCTTCACACCCTCCATGCTGGCCCCAATCAAGTATCAGTGTGGATATGAAGAACAAAAGGCTTCATCCACTGCTGGTGGAAATGTAGAACAGTATGGCCACGGGGGAAACGCTGACAGTTGCTCAGAGAGGGAAACAAAAAGTTACAGTAGGATCAGCAATCCCACTCCTAGGTAACAAGTGCGTGTGTTTTCATGGTAAGATAATTCCTAAACCAGAGATGTCTGTGTGTGTATTCGTCTGACAGATGGATGGCAGCATCCGGTCCATCCCTGAGGAAAACGAAGCTCTGACACATGCAACACTGGTGAGCCATGACAACGCTGCTTAGTTTCTCCTGGAGATGATTAGGTGAGGGAAGGTCCTAGACGCGGGGCAGGAGGTGAAAGCCGCCAATCCAACCATGCACTTTTGCAGATGAAAAGTTGAGGCAGAGACAAGCAGCTGTGGAGAACTGCGTGATGGGGTGTGGGTGGAAGAGCCGAAGTTCCTTGTCCCCAGGGCTCCCCTTCCTGTGCCCGGTGCCCACAGTGCTTCAACCTGATGTGAAGTTTCGGGTCATTTCCCTCTGCCCACCCACACAAGAGCTCTCACCTCACTGTTTGTGTTTTGGGGGTTTTTTTGGTACCGGGGATTGAACTTGGGACTGTACGTGTGTGCGGCTGGCACCAGAACCACTGAGCTAAATCCCCGGCCCTCACCTCACTGTTTTTATCAGTTGTCAACCACCATCCCCAGGACAACCAAGCACCCTGAGCCACTCACCCACCTACCCAGAGTCCCCCTCCGGCACAGCGTTGGCCAGCGCGGGGCCACTGCTGGGGACAGAGTGATGGGCTGGGTTGAGTACCAGCCACATCCAAAGTTCTGGAGGGACCAGTGCGCCTTGCAAGCTCTCTCCTAACTCCAGGAGAGGGGAGCCCCTAGTGCGGCACGGGGTGGAGTGCCACTTCCTCTAGGACAGCGTGCCATGATGGGAGAACGCCAGGTTGGCAGGAAGTCACTGCAAACAAAGAACAGGGCACAGACTCCCCGCTGAGTCCCCAGCACCCACCCCACGGGGACAAAAGGGCCAGCGACTGAGAGGGGCACCGGGTACCTGAGGCGAAATGGATGCATCGCACAGCAAGCAGGAGGGATTTTAAGATGCTGGAGTCACATTTTAACGTTTACTAACAAGGCCTTCAAAATATTTATAGATTTATCCAAAACCCAGGAATGGATTCATTTCATTGCCCTTACTCCTAATTCCCTATTTCCTTTGCTTAAAACATCTCCCAACTTTCCTCGTAACTTGATGACGAGCCCATGTGCCACCGTTTCTCCTGGGACCCAGGAGGAACTCCCTGTGGGGACAGCAGGGTCCCCACCTGGCCTGCACGGTGCTCGCAGTCTCTGCCTTCGATTTACCTGGTCTCCAAGCCCTGGAAGAAGAGGGATGACGTCACTACCGGAACTCTAACCTCCTCTGGGGATGGATACCCTTGTTTGGGTCCACTGGGATTTTTTTAATCTAAGACTTCTTTCACTTCTTTACGAAGAACAACCTCGAGTCCTGGCTAAAAGTAGGTTTAGAAAATGACAATGCAGATTCAGCACACAAAACAGATGACTCACAACAAATCAGGCAATAACAATGCAAACTTTTATTTGGCTGTAAGTTCAGTATCATTTAACACATAAAATTAACATTCGGAATAAAGAGCAAATTCACATTCAGAATAAATACCAGGTCTACCTAATTTGTATTTGTGGTGCCTGACACCATACAGGGGCAATTTGTCGTTCCACTAAATGATTAGAAAAGGCTCCTAAGGTGGGAGCTGAAGCCTACACTGCTAGGAAACAAAAAGCACTGGGGGGGGGGGAGGTTCCCCGGGGGCACAGGCTGCAGGCAAGAAGGGGATGCACAGCTGTGGGGAGGTGCTGGCTGTCGGGGCCTCCTCCCTGCAGGGAGCTCCGCAGCTGGAGGCGTCCCCAGGGCTGTCCCGAGCCCAGCCGATGGCGATGGCGACCACGAGGCCAGCCGGGGAGCAGGACCCCAGGGAGGGCGTGACCCCAGCGGGGGCGTGACCCGAGGGTGGACAGCTGCAAACAGGCAGCCCCCGCGCTCCCAGCTGCTGCAGGCTGGAGACCTCGGAGCTCAGCAGCCAGTGCCAGGGCAGCCACACACCTGAGCGAGGGCACAGCACGAGGGGCTCCCCGCCAGTGCCGGGACGGGGCGCTCAAGGAAATGTCCCCCGGGGGGATCTGCCCCTCCTGCCTAGGGAGCCCTTCAGGGGCCAGCAGGGACAGCCAGGGCCAGTCCCGCCCACGGCCTTTCTGCACATCACGTCCCACAGGGACACAGCCGGCCGTTCGCCGGGAGACCCTGCAGGCCTCCAGCACTGAAAACCACCCAGCTGGCGCTGAGGACGAAGCGCTAACCTGCATGAGAGGATCTTTGCCCCTTCCCCTTCCTTAACCCTCCGGTGGTGTCCAAGTCGGCTAAACTTTGAGCCCGGCCCCCAAATACAAGGCCCCCAAAAAAGAAGTGGCACAAAAGGAAATCAGTATTAAAAGGGGGGAAACAGGCTCCCTGGCCGCTGAACGGAACAGTGGAGGAAGCCCGAGTCCGGCCGATCTAGCCGCAGAGCACCGAAGCCGAGGGCGCCCATGTGGGTCTCAGTCCCGCCGTCTACTCAGAAGCGCCCTGGGCAGGAGGAGGGGCGGCTCCTGGGCACCCAAAGCAGAATCCCGGAGGAGGCGAGACCACTTTCACCCCTCCTCAGTGAAAGTAATCTGCAGGCGGAGCCAACGCTGCGACCCACCGACCATAACCTAGTCTGGGACCTGCCCTCCCCCACGGCGGGCGCACCTGCGATGTGGAGCTAACGGTGAGCGCGGCAGATGGAGTAAACCGTGAGAAAGGGCGGCAGAGAGCAGCGTGAGAATGGTCCGAGGAAAGCGGAGTTTCAAGGCGAACGCCGAAAACATTGTTTTAAAGGCCAGGCTTCCTCTGTAAAGGCGACTGGAAGCAGGCTGCTCCCACAGGCCCCCACACGCTGTCACGCCGGGCGGGCTGCCCCGACCAGGGACTCTCATCCACACTCCGAGAAGATCGGTCTCAGCAACGCTGCTAACGTGCCCGTGAAATGTTCATCAGTTTACTGCTCGCCTTAGAGTGACCTGTTGGTGGCAGAAACCAGGCTGATTTCCCAGAGAGCAAAGCGGGGGGAACAAGGGATCGGCAGAGGGAGTGACAGGGAGCAGCTGCAGCCTGGACGGGGCTCACGCCGGCCCCAGCGATGGGTGGGGGGCGTGGCTGTGCGGCCCCCAGCGCGTGATCGGGCCCTGGTGCAGCACTGACTGAGCCCCTCCTGACAGGGGATGAATCCAGCATTCATACCCAGAAGCTGGTTTTCTCCCTCAAAGCTTGGTGACTCACTCGCCGAGGTGTTGGGTCAAGTTCTACTTCAGTCTTGAGTAAACCAAACCCCCAGGACTGTCACCCAGCGCACAGCCAAAGAATCTGATTCGATCCAAACCAGGAATTCTTTTTTAAACGCCTGCTTCCTCATTCTGCTTCTCTAAAGCAGAAATCATGAGCACGGTGCACGGGGCACCTCAGACACTAGAGCGCGGAGCTAGGACACAGCACGGCTGCCGCTCCAAGCCAGGGCCCCACTACCGTGCCCAGGCGCCTGTGTTTATAACAACAGTGGGCGGAACGAGGGAGCCAACCTGGCGAAGGGCCACCTTCCTTCCCATGATGCTCAAACACCAAAACATCACAGGTAAAATCCCACAGTAACAAGGGCGCTACGGGGTGCGCTACACACTCAGGACTTCTACACCGGGCGCTGGCGTCTGCTGAGTGCCAGGCTGGCCCCATCCACAGCTGCAGTGCGCTCACTACACTGGAAATTCCCGGTGGGAAGCACCCTCCACAGGTCCCTTCCCAGCCCTGCCACACAGTTTGGGCAACACCGCCCGGAAATGTTCACGAGCCACGTGCGGCGGAAATGCCACAGCACCAGGGTGACTGTGACGTGCAGAGCGAGCGCAGGGTGTGGATGCAGCGGGATCCAGAAGGCGTCCCTCCAGCGTGGGGAAGAGAGGACAGTGTCCAGACTCGGAAAGAGTGGAGGAGAGCTCGGTCAGCGGGGTCTTCCTGTGACCTGCAACACCCCTCATCCTCCCCCGCCTGACGATAAACACGCCAACTCCCAGGAGCCAGAGCCAGAGCCAGGACAGGACAGGACAGGAAGCACAGCGAGCAGGAGGAGGCGCTGCAGGCGCTGGGCACCCCTCCCGCCTGGCAGGTGACAATGGAGGCGGCTCCTTGCTGGTTCTCCTTCCTGTCCCCCATGTCCCGTCCGCCACCTGGAAAGCAGCTTTATGGGGCGCCAGTCTTCTGCTCCCTCCCCAGACACAGAGGGAAGCTGCCCCGCTGCGGTCACTGCCGCCCTCAGCCAGCTCTGGGGAGGCCGCAGCAAGCACACGGTGAGGGCGAAGGGTTTTTGTTCTCCCCATGTGAGTCACCAGCAGCCCCGCCACAGCTTAGGGCGGCAGGACGTGGGCCTCGGCCACTGCTTCCTGCCAGCCTGTACCTCTGCGGGTCAGCGTCCCACTGCCAGCCGCCAGTGCCTGGGGAACGTGCACGCAGAGCCCCCTCGAGCACACAGATGGAGTTGGGGTCTCTCCTACCCCAGGACAGTGACACAGCTCTGGGGCCTCCATAACCACAGGCTCGTCAGCCGCGCTCAGCCCGCCCCATCCACCCACCAGGTCCCCCAGGATCCGGATCCGGGCGCTGCCCCAGGCTGCGGCTACTCGGCCTGGGCGGCCTGCAGGACAGGGGCTCCGAGCGGGGACGGCCCGTCGGCCCAGGCGGGCAGCTCGTGCTGCAGCGGAGTCCGGCGGGGGTAGAAGGTGTGGTGCACATCGTAGCTCAGCAGGCAGCTCAGGGACGCCATGTAGATGTCCGCGAAGCGTGACAGGCGGCGCAGGAAGTAGGTGGGGTTCTGGTCTGTGCGGAACAAGCTGCCGAACTGCGCGTTGAAGAAGCTTTTGGTCATTTCCCTGAAGCAGCACACAGAAAAACGGCAACGGGTGATTTTCTTAAGCTTTCCGGTAATTAGTTTTTAACTTTTTATTAGTACAGATTTGCAGTACATAATGATTACTCTCGTTACGCGGAGTGGTACTCGTGCCTAACAGGATTTTTACACTGATTTATTTAGTTAGGGTTTTTTGAGACAGGGTCTCACTATGTAGTCCAGGCTGGCCTCCAACTTTCGATGATCCTCCCGCCTCAGCCTCCTGAGAGCGGAGAGCACAGACATGCAGCATGACGCCCAGCAACACGTGACTGTTAAAGGCTTGGTTTCCAACACTGAAATCAAAAACTCTTCTGAAACAGACTCACGAGAAAGAATTAGCAGCCCTAATTTCTAACTAAGAAAACCATCTGCCGGCCAGCTCTCAACATGAGTCTGGCCACACTGCCACCTTACGCCAGGGGACAGGCTCGGTTTCAAGGCCCCAGATTCTACCTGAGCCCCTTTTAGCGTGCACACGAGGGCTCCAAAACAGAGGGCTGAGCTGCCTCTGAAGATGTCAGAGACATTGCGAAGTTCTCACCTGTCCCCAAAACCCCCTGGTCTACAGAATGGCATGGAGACCTCTTTTTGGCCACTGTGGTGGCACACTCCTATAATCCCATCATTTGGGAGGCTGAGGCAGGAGGACCACTGGGAGTTCGAGGCCAGCCTGGAGTACCTAGCGAGACACTATCTCAAAAGTAAAAACAAAACCTGCTGCTCTTACCTCACCTCCTTCCTCTCCTTCTTCCACCCCTGCAGAACCAGCTGCGACTCCGGGTCCCTGTGAACCTGCGGGCAGAAGCCGAGCCTTAGGCGGTGTGGACTTCAGATCAGCCGCGACTCAGGGTTTCCCCGCGGGCACACTTTACCCCTTTACGCCTATGAGGCAGCGCCTGCCTGCGGGAAACAGAACATTTCACACCGCCCCGCTGAACCCTGCCTTCCTCACTAACACACAAAACACTTTAAACACCTGTCATCTGAACCTGGTTTAACAAAATAAGATGGAACTTTATGAAGCTATTCGACGGTTATTAAAAGCTATGTATGAATGTAACATATGAATCCTCATAAATTCACATCTAAGGTGAGCAATGACATCACACACGTCACGTGTCCTATGTACTTATGTGACAAGCGGTGCACACACTAACAGCAAGCGTGTAAAAGCATCACGTTGGCAGAGTAGATGCTACATGTGCAACTTTTTATAAACGTGTACAAGGGCAGAAGGACTAAGCGGTCTTAACTTTTTCCTTAATGCCACATCATCTCTTCAAATGCTTCACAGAAGCAACTTACTCTTTGCAAGCGGCAGGACAGCAGCGCATCCCAGTGAGAGGGGGGCAGAGGGTTTCCTGGTGGGGCCAGAAGGTGGGAGAAGGAACAGGCAGCTGCCCTGGAGGGCACACAGGGAGTCCCGCGAGGGTCCCGACAAAGCTCCTGCAGCTGAGGCGAGGGCACTGCTGCCAAGTCACTGGTGCACGTCACGCGGGGACAGGTGGGGCGTCCCACGGTTCACGGGCACAGGGTGACCTCTGAATGCGGAGGAAGTCACCAGCTGGGCGGCCACCTGCTCTCCACGTGGTGCCAGCAGCTTCTGCTTATTTATCACATCTGCCAGCTCTGCACTGTGACTGCTGACAGTCACCTGGCTTTGCCACTAGGTCAAAAACACTGACCCCGGAGTCTGAAGCGTGGGTGTCTGGCCCAGGGCCGCGGGCTCCGTCACCAGACAGACAGTCACCAGACAGAGCTGCCAAGCCAGAGCTGCTGCCCCTGTCCCAGGCCCAGTCGGGGGCGGGGGGGGGGCGTGTTCCGTGGGCGGATCTGAAATCAGCTCTCACGTTTCAAACCGAGAAGTACTCACTGGGGAGCGCAGGCTCTAAGTCATACACAGAATTTAGACCAGCAGAGGAGGGGCCCCCAGGCATGTCTCTGTGTGCGTGTGTGTGCGTGTGCGCGTGCACTGGACACTGGAGACACGGAGGACAGGATGGAGCCCTTGTGGGCGGCCTGTGACATAACACTGACACCACCTAGGCGGGTTTCTGCAGCCCTGCCCTCGGCCCGTGTCCTCCTCTAAGAACAGGAAGGAGACACCGGCTCCCTCCCCTGCCCATTAGGACCGGAAGCTTGAGACCCCACCCCAATTCCTGGGTAGATAGAAACCCTCAGGCCCTGTGTGGAGCAGTGAGGTGCTGGCCCTCTGGGAGGCGACCACGTCTGTCCTGAGGGGAACCAGAGACCCCGGCCCTCTCCCCACCATGCTCTGGGCCTCACACGCTGGGACCCAGAGCTGGCCCCAGAGCTGTGGGGGACACGCTGAGGCACGAGCCCGGGGCTGCACGCTTGTCAGAGGTGCCACACGGATCCCCAAGCCACCCCTGCAGGCAAGGCGCGCGATCAGCCACCTGCTCTCTTCTCAGGAGCGCCCTCCACGCAGCCTGCAGGCTCAGCGCTCGCCATCCAGGCCTGGCTGGGCCCTCAGCCCTTGCACGCAGGCCACACCCCGCGCCGCCTCCCTCCCACCAGCCTCCTGCCCCCACAGGGACCCAGTCCGTGCGCATTTACTCCTGCCTCTCTCCCCTGCCTCTCTCCCCGCTGCAGTAAGCTCCTCTCCTCCAGCCTCCTCCTCAGGAGTTGGGCCTGACGTTACTCCTCCACCCTCCCTAGAAACCCCAAATCATACTCTCCCACCGGACTCACCCCACGCGCCCCAGTGACCCCCTGGCACCCAAGCATCAAACCCGATCTCAGAGGACAGATTTGCCTCCTCTTGAATAACGAGCTTTGTGCTCTAAAATATCCCCTGGCAGGGTTCTAGGACAAGGGAGAGCAGGACTTTGCAGGTGGACGCAGGCTGGAGCTGGCACAGGGAAGGTGCTGTGCGGTGTTTGCAAACCACCAGCCAGGCTCCTCACAACCTAGGCCCCGCCCACAGCGCCCTGATGTGCTCTCCCTCCGGGACACGGGGCCACAGTCAGCCTGGTTCCCTTCCGCCCAGCCCGCCCTGCGGGCCACCAGCTCTGGAATTCCGGAAGTCACTCATCCATCGGCCCAGCTTCTTCCCCTGGACAACCGGGTGGCGGTGACATGAAAGGTCCGTAATTCCCGCTCTCCACTCCCTAACCTGGGCCCTGGACCGTTAATTCTCCAAGTCACAGGAGTTTCGGCAGCATCTCCCTTCTTTAACACACACACCCGCTGATCACCAAACTTTTTTACAGGTCAGAGCGGAAAACCAAAGTACAGCAAAGCTGTTCCCAAAGCGAAGATGTGCTGACACCATCACCCGAGGGCTATGTCTGTCTGACCACCATCTCTGAGAGCCTGCAACAGGGCAGGCAGGGCTGTCCCTTATCCCCAGGAGACTCCTGACCCAACTGATGTCCCAACCCCACACATGCTGTTTTGTTTCCTGTACACCCACACACCTATGATAAAACCTAATTTAAAAATTAAGCAGAGCAAGAAGGTAACATCAACAAAAATAACAGATCAAATATAACAATGCACTGTAATAATGCAAGTCATTTAAGACTATTTCCGGATTTTTCATTTAATATTCCTGGACCGCAGCTGACCGCAGGGAACTAGAAGTTTGAAAGCAGCCCCGTGCCCCGGCCCCCCAGCGACCAGCCAGAGGACGGTGGGGACCTCGGCCAAGTGCAGCCCCGCTCCGCCCCTGTGCCCTGGCCTCCAAGTGACCAGCTTAGCTGCGGGCCCCTGCAGGCTGCCCCCCCCAACCCCAGCCTCCTGGCTGTGCTGCAACCTGGTTCCACACTACAGAGGCACAGGGGGTCATAAAGGCCATTGTCCTGAGCTCCAGAAGATAGAGCAGAAGTGAACAGAGAGAGGGCCTCTCTCAGGCTCCCTGATAAAAACTGAAGCCCACTGGAAGAGTGAAAAGAATCTCTGCAATAAAGGCACACCAGACCACCATGCTAGGTAAGTTGGAGGGATCCTCACCTCCCATCGGAACCTGGACTATCTCCAGGGGAAGGGCAGCTGGAACCTGCAGTAGAGCCTTGCAGAGTTCAACCCTGCAGGAGGACAGGGAGCTCACTTGGGACTTGCAGCCAGAAATCAGCCTGAATCACATGGGTCTGCGACTGGCTTGCTGAGACTCATTGACTTGTATCTGCACACTGCTGCCCACGTTGTCTATTGTGACAGCAGAGAAATACCCTGAAGGAGGCCCTTCATTTTTATTTTTTGTTATTTTCCATTTTTTTGGCTCTTATTTTTAATTTTTATTTTTTTCTACTCTTCAAATTTTTATTTTTCTCTTCTTGTTTTTTTTTTCTCTTTTCTTTCTCTTTCTCTCTCACTCTCTTGCTGTCCTACATTGTTTTTCATCTCCTTTTTGTTCCTGTTCTGGCCCTAATTCAGATTTCTTCTTTCTTTTTCTTTTCTTCTCCTTTTCCTTCTCTCGATTGTCATTAGTTTTAAAGGAAAGTAAATGCAGTTTCTAGCCTCCCTATTGCTGTTAGGTTGTTCTGTTCTCATCTTAGTTCCTTCATTCTGTCTTTTCCTCTTATCTTCAACAGTTTCCTAGAGTTTGTGTGATCTTCCTCTGCCCTCTGGCCTCACTGCTAACCTTTCCCTATCCTTCTACCTATCCATCCCTCCCTCCCCAACTCCTTCTAAGTTCCCATGCTGAAGGGTAAAGTTGCTATATTGAAGAGTTTATTCACTATAAGCATATTTTGGGCTGGTCCTCGATTTTGATTTAATTCACACAGTTAAAGGTGATACATTAATAACTACCACAAATTGTCATTTTCTAAGATGTACTTGATGCTATGGTGTTGCTGATTATATCACTTAGGCTAAGGTGTTGTGACTGATTTAATCAGTTGTCCTTCCTGGTATAATGAAAATAAGATAGCCTTAGAGTCATTAGAGACTCAAAACCTAAACACCAGCTATATCTGGAAGACACCAGTGAAAAGCAATCATTCCATAAGGGTTCTAAATAAAAGCAACAAAGATACTTACAATAATTAAAATTCTGAAGTATCAACCCAGGAATTAAACCAAGGACAATACCAAAAACAATAATAAGAAGACATTTAAGCAAGGTACAAACTCAGACTTCCACCCCACAAAAGGCAAATTCTGGGGGAAATGAGGTAGAAAAGTCTGATAATCAACCACCTGGACACCCTGAACTGATAGCACAGGAAGTAACAAAACAGAAGAATGAGGCCCTAGAAAAATTCAAAACAGAAATAATTTCCCAGATAACTACAGAGATGGTGAGCAGAGTGAAAGACATGATTCAAGGCTCTAGAACAGAAGCAGATAAAAAAATAGATGAGCTCAGAACCATGCTGGAAGCCATGAATGCCCAGCATAAGAAAGAAATGGAAACCATGATCACCCAACATAAGAAAGAAATGGAATCCATGAAACAGATGCAAATAGATATCTAGGAGATTAAAAACTCCACTGAAAGTATTCACAGCAGATTAAGGGAATATGAAGAGAGAATATCAGATATAGAAGACGGGATTGCAGTTAGTGACCAAGAAAACAGAGATTTCTTAAAAATAGTAAGGGACCACGAGAAATCAATCCAGCAGCTGCTAGATGATGCAAAGAAGAATAACACAAGACTGATAGGAGTCCACGAAAAAGCAGGAGAAAGTACAACATAAAAAAAAAATGTTCATAAAATTAATAGTAGAAAATTTCTCAGACAAAGATAGAGAATTGGACAAATAGATAAGTGAGGCACATAGAACTCCAACTACCCTCAATCAAAAAAAATCTACACCTAGACATGTAATAGTCAAGATCCCAGACACCCAATAGATGAACAAAATCCTACAGGCAGTTAGAGAAAAGAAACAAATCACCTACAAAGGAAAGCCCATCAAAATCATGGCAGACTTCTCAACATAAACCCTCAAATCAAGGAGAGACTGGAGTGAAGTATTTCAAGCCCTAAAATAACTTCTAACCTACACTGTTGTATCCTGCAAAATTATCTTTCTAAATCGATGGGGAAATTAGATACTTCCACGACAAAGAACACCTGAGAAATTCATGAACAAACCAGCACTCCAAACAATTCTAAAAAAATATCCTAGAGAAAGATAATGACAGTCACAACTCCACGAGGACCAACAGAGTGAAGCCACCAGGCAAGGCAAAAAACTAAAGGGAAAAGGGGAAAAATAAAAAATAAAAGCCACCAACAGTAAAACATCATGACAAGGATAACTCAATATCTATCAATTATAACCATCAATGTTAATGGCCTCAATTCACCAATCAAAAGAAACAGACTGCCAGAATGGATTAAGAAGCAAAATCCAACAATATGCTGCATACAAGAAACACACCTAACTCAAAAAGAAATTCATAGACTGAAAGTAAAGGATGGAAAACAGTTCTCCACACAACAGGAACCCAGAAAAAAGCAGGCATAGCAATCTTATTTGCAGACAAAGTAGATTTCAAACCAAAATTAATTAAGAGAGACAAAGATGGTCACTACATCCTTGTGAAGGGAACAATCCAAGAGGAAGAGATGACAATCATAAATATATATACGTCAAATACGTATGCCCCCAACAAATATTAATGGACATGAAAAACCAAATAAGCACAAATACAATTGTAGTGGGGGACCTCAATACCCCACTATCACAAAAAGACAGATCATCTAGACAAAAAATCAACAATGAAATTCTAGAACTGAAGCAAGCTATTGAACAAACGGACTTAATAAATGTTTACAGAGTGGTTCCACCCCACAAAGTCAGAATATACATTCTTTTCGATTACACATGGGTTATTCTCCAAAACAGACCACATGCTAGCTCATAGGACATGT
>NW_004624750.1:4813512-4851336 GCF_000247695.1 Heterocephalus glaber | reverse complement strand
GTGCAGACTGGTGCAACCACTGTGGAAATCAGTATGGAGATACCTCAGAGAACTAGGCTTAGAGGTCCCATTTGACCCAGCTATTCCCCTACTGGGAATCTTCCCCAAAGAATTAAAAGAATCATACCACAGCGATATACGTGCACCCATGTTTATAGCGGCACGGTTTGTAATAGCTAAAGCTTGGAAACAGCCCAAGTGCCCATCAGCTGGAGACTGGATGAAGAAGATGTGGTTTTTTTAAAAAATGGAGTACTACTCAGCCATACCGAATGAGAAACTAGGGATATTTATAGCTAAATGGATGCATAGAGGCCATCCTCTTAAGTGAAATAAATAGGACACACATGTGTAAATACCGAATAGTTTCTCTGGTGGGAGAAACTGAAAGTGTAAATAAGGAGGAAAATGATTAAAACAAACAATTGATAATTTGAAATAGGAAGAAAAGGACCAAAGGGGCAGGGGAAGTGGGAGGGGAAGAGAAAAGGAAAAATGATGAGAAAAGAAAAAAATGGAAACAAAGTCTAAATAGGGAAGGGTGGAGGGGTGAAGGGAGGGCAGGGAATGGGGAAAGAATAAGAACCAAGATACGTCATGTACAGGTACAAGCACCCAATGAGGAATGTAAACATATTGTATACCTAAAATGCACCAATGAAAGAATTTTAACAAACAAAAACAAAGAAGTTTGAAAGCACAACCAGGAGCGGGAGCACAGGAAGTCTGCCTGCACCCGAGGGCTCCCCACCAGCAAGCGCATTAGGGCAGCACTGAAGCCCGGCCTGCACATCCCAGGCCTCCTTCGAGTCCTACTGTCACCTTATGACCTCGGCCGCGTTCCCAACTTCCCCGAACCCCAGTTTCCTCATTCTCATTTGGAAACCTCGCACCACCTGCACGGAACAGCTGTGCCCATTAAGAGAACAGCACGGAGTGACAACGGGCATCATAAGGCACTGCTCAGCTCCTGGGCTACGCTGAGCCACAGGTGATGTCTGGTATTTTTAGAAACCATCTCATCTCGCAGGCAAGCATAGTGCAGGAAACCAAACCAGCTCTCAGCAGGGAAGAGCCCAGACCCAGCCCAGGCGGAGCGCGCTGGAAGCCAGGCCCGGGACGTGCTTGGCCCCACTCTCCGGAATGTGCTCCCAGGGGCCTGACCGCTTGGTGCCGGCTGCCTGGGGGAGGCTGCCAGCTGGGGCAGCGAGGCGGTGCCCTGCCTGCTTCCAAAGCCACTGGCAGGTGCAGCCGTGGGCACTGGGCCACGGGCAGGGCTGCCAGCCAAGGGAGTGGTGGCCATGCCCCTTGTCTAGAGGAGGTGGCGCTGGTGCTGGATGGAACCAGGGGACGCTCAGACCAAGGAGGAAGTAAGTGCCAGGAGGGGAGGGGAGGGGAGAGAGGTGCAGAGGGGTCACAGCGGCAACTGAGGGGCAGCACCCAAGGGCCAGGAGTCGGCTGGCGGGATGCACGCCCTTGGGAACAGGCCCGCTCATCCCGTCCTGCAGAGAGAGACAGAGAGACAGACAGCAACTGCCGCCTGGCCCAGGACAGCACACAGGGGCTGGACCCAGGGATCCCAACTGTGCCCCGTGACTTTCCAGGAAGGCCTGGCGCCTGAAGTGTTCACTGCACAGACCCTTTGCTTATAGACGGGGAAACTGAGGCCCAGAACAAAGCTGGCCCACAGCAGGCTAACACAGGACCAGGCCTGGGCCCCAACATGCCACTCCCCAGGGCACGGGGCAGTCGGAGTGTGGACAGGGGACCCAACTGCCACCAGCAAATGAGCAACACCTGCATCTTCCCAGGCCCCGCAGGGCGGCAGTGAGCAGAGCCAAGTCCCTGGGGGAAATGACAGATCGCCCTGTAAGCACCCTGCAGGCACCAGAGGATAAACTCAGCCTCACACTTCCCTCTCCGGCAGACAGGAAGCCTGAGAAACAGTTCCACCCGCTGACGTCCAGCTTAACACAAAGCAAGAAGTGGCGCCGACCTGCATCTGCTCCAAGAGCCCGGTCAGGGTCTGCAGCCAGGCCATGGTCTGGACGTACTGCTCTGTGTTCATGATCTTCAGCTCCGACCGCAGCTCAGGGATGATGGCGCCCGTCCGCCAGCCGTGCTTCAGGGTCAGGTCCTGGTGAGAAAAGCCACGCACGTGTCAGCACTGCCCTGGACAGCCAGCGCCAACCTCTGCACTGCCCTGCCCTTCCAGGGCTGGACGGGGCTCACTGAAATGAGTTGTAACTGTAATGGTCAGTCATTAACCAAGCCGCACCCGATGAATTACACACTTCATTAAAAGCAACTGGGCACGGGGCTCTGGCCAAGTCACCCTAAGAGAGCTCGGCTTCTGTGAATCACAGCTCCTGTGGACACAGGCTTGGAAAACACAGGGTCTGGGATCATTAACCATGCTAGGGAGGAAAAAACAGAAACAAGGGCAGGAGTGGAGCACGAGTGAAGGCTCTCATTCAGGAACACAGGTCATGCTGGGCTTGGGGGCGCACACTTGTGAGCCCGCACTCGGGAGGCTGAGGCAGGAGGATTACCTGGAGCTCACGGCCAGCCTGGAAAGCAGTGAGACCCTGTCTCCAAAACAGTAAAAGGAAAACCAACACAGGTCCTGTAGACCTCGGCGAGCCCCACCGTGAGCTCAAGAGTTATGCGAGGCACAGAGCCTCAGGCTTGGACTCATCACATTTCTCATCCCAAATCGATGGCCCCATGATCTGACAGCAGGCCAGAATGTCTGAGAGGGGTATTTGCTGAGCCGGCACACATTTATCAAGCACTGTTTGGCCAGGCCCCATTCTAGATACAAAGATAAAGCAATGAACAACAGCAAAAGACAAATCCCTGCTTTCACAGAAAACAAGCAAGCAAGTAAATACACAACGGCAGGCAGGGAGAAGTACAAGGGGCAGAGGTCAAGCAGAACGGGGAAGGAGGGGCGGGAGAAAGACCATGGTGTTACACAGGGTACTTAGGCAGGACAGGCCATCAGAGGGGCATCTGAACAGAGATCTAGGGGAGAAGAGGGAATGTGTGCAAACGTGGGAGAAAAAAAGGATTCTGGCTTAAAAAACAGCAAGTGCAAAGGCCCAAGGGCAGGAACAGCAGAACGAGGGCAGGGCCAGAGGTGGCTTCAGAGCAGTAGGTAGGAGAGAAGGTGACAGGGCAGCTAGGGGACCCCAGGCTGTTACACTGTGGGGGAAAAGGCAGCTCTGGGGCTTTAAGGAGAGAAATGGTTTCTGGCTCCAAAGCTCAGCCTGCCGCCTCCTTCACTGGTTAGATCTTTTAAACCTTTTGCTATTTCTCTACTTAGAATATACAAGAACCTACAGCACACGCTTCTCAATATTCCCGATGGGAGCAAGCTCTGGAAGGTGAAAATCGACAGGAGCCTCTCAGGGCCTTCCACAGGATGAGTGCGTGACGCTAAATTAATAATAATAAAGCCCATTCCCCGTGCCTCACACCGGCTCTCAAATCTGTCCCAACGTGGTGGCCACTCACGCCCTGACGCTGCCCTCAGGATGGCAGGCAGGGAGCCGGGCAGCCACCGCCGTCCCCAGACACCACCCGACACTGGGCTTCCGGTCCCGACACATGCGAGGTGCCCGGGACAGCTCCCAGGGGTGGACTCGGTCCTGGAGGAGCCAGGGCAGCCGCGGCCGGAACGCCTCCATCCCTGGCCAGCGTGGATTAACCCTCATTCCAGTCCCGTCCACCACCCAGCTGTGACCAGCAGCTCCCACCCTGCACTCTCATGGTCTCAGATGCCCTGAGGGGAGGAAAAGCAAAGAAAGCCACCACCGGCACTGACTGACGCCTTGTTCTTGCAGTAGCAACATTTTTCTGATGAACTGAGTAAATTTCTAATTCCGCCATTTTCCCAAAATTTGATCTTTTCCACAACTCTGATCTACCATGGTCTGTTAAAAGGAGACATTTTAAAATGTGGCCTAGTCCGAGTTTCCCTAAAAGCGTAAGAACAACCTTGAACAAAAGAGAAACCGTTAACACATGAACCTAACTCATCTGTCCCCCGACAAACAGGAGCAGGACAGGGTCCTCACCGCAAGGTCGCTGTATATGTGGTCACCAAAGTACAGCACCTTGGAGCCTCTCCAGCCGGTGAGCTTCAGAAATTCATATAAATTGCCCTGTAATGAGAGAAATACAGATATCACATCAAATGACAGAAATGGTCCAAAACACCTATTTTTTAAAATGTCTAAAAAATTGTTTTTGCTTGTTAACTTATCTGAAATACCAAAATATAAGGGTGAAAGACCCTTCTTAGGGAGTCTTTTAGACTTATCTTGTTTGTTTTTAATTTGTTTTTTGTTTTTTGGAGACAGGGTCTCACTGTGTAATCCAGGCTGGCCTTGAATTCACGGCAGTCCTCCGGCCTCAGCCTCCCCGAGGGCTGGGACTGCACGTGTGTGCCCCCACACTTGGCTTAGACTTGTCTTGTGCATCAAATGTACTTTTCAAAAAAGTCTCATATCATAGGCACTTCTTGTAACTACCTTGTTACAATTAACATCCTATGATCAACATTCTAGGCCCATAAATAATTTCACTGTAACTAGAAGAGCTGAAAAGTATCATTCTTTTTACCAATACCCATGTTAACCATTTACATTGTTACATATTTTGTAAGTTACTTTGTGATAAACATTCTTGTAGGAAAGTTTTATTTAGATACATCTTAATTTTCCTAGGCTAATCTTCTAGAAGTGAAATGGTGTATCAAATGTCATTTTTCAAGGCCTGGAAAATATACTTTTTGACAAACCCAACAGGTTGTTATAAACCACCAAGAACATCAGTAGTTAAAAAAACCACTAACTGGGCTGGAGATTTAGCTCAGTGGTTTCGCCGCCTACTGCGCAAGCGCAAGGACCCGAGTTCAATCCCCAATACCAAAAAAAAAAACAATAAACAGCCAGGGATTTAGCTCAGTGGTTCTGGTGCCTGCCTCGCAAGCGTAAGGTCCCGAGTTCGATCGCAGGTACCAAAAAAAAAAACAAAAAAAACCACTAACATAATAAAAGTTAGCAATTCATTCTTTCAAACAGAATAGAACCTTATATGAGAAAATACGTTAAAACTACATAAAACATCTTTCACTGGGAGATCATTATTGATCTGGGTATATAATACGCCATTATTAATGCACCTTAGAAATTTCCAGTTACTTATTTGCTTTTGTTTTGTTTTTTGTTTTCTGAGACAGGTCTTGCTATGTTCTTCAGGCTGCCCTTGAACTCACAGAAGTCCTCCTGCCTCAGCCTCCCAAGCACTGGGGTCACAGGCGTGGGCACCACACCTGGCTTCTAGTTACCTCTTTGACAGACTATAAAAAGTAAAGTTTTAATTTCATGTTTAAACCCCGTTCAATTTTGAGCTAATTCGGATACAGGCGTCCTGGAAAGAGCCTGGTGGAAGCCTCAGTCTGACCATCAAGTTCCAAGCAGTGGACCCGAGGGACTCGGCCAGGCGCCTGTGCTCGGGAAGCCTTGGCGGCCACCAGCCCCGGCTGTGACACCACCACCAGGCGAAGGAAGGAGAACGGGGAGAGAGGTACCTGCTTGTAAATCTGGCCTTTCTGCAACTTGTGGATTTTATCCCAGAGCAAGATACCTTTCTCGTTCACCTTTCGGAAAGGTCTGGCAACAGAAATGGCAAATGTTAGCACCCGGGGCCCGGCACAGGGCTCGGCGCCACAAACGCCACCCAGTTACTCCCAGGCAACGGAAAGCAGCTCCCTCTGCCAAGTGGAAACCCCAGGACCCCTGACTCCACCGCCCACCTGCCCAGGCAGCTGTGCCAGCTCCTCGACTCCACTCCCTGCCTCATCTCGGGCCATGCCCACTCCAAACAGCCCCTCCGGATGTCGGTCCAGATGCTCCGCACCGACCGGGCCCTGCTCCCAGCTCTGCGTGGTTCTGGGTTCTCGTTAAACACAGGCGGACGTGAGTCTGCTACCAAAGCAGGCATCCGGACCAAAGGCCCCGGTTCAATCCCCAGCCCCACCCGGGCGCTCGGACGGGACACAGAGCAGCCCAGGAGCCCCGGGGGAGGCTCGCTGTGCTCGCAGCTGTCTCTCCCCGCTCTGGAGGCCCTTCGCTCTCTCAAGCCCATCTGCACTGTTTCTCTCCCTCCAGGACCACAGTGGCCCCGAGAACCTCAGCCACAGCCAAGGCTGCCTGGCCCCTGACTTCGGGCAAGAGAGACTCGGGTGAAAGTGTTCCCCAGTCGGCCGCTACCCCAAGAGGTGCGGTTTGGGGCCGAGGCAGGAGTTCCCAAGCCCAGGGACGCGGGCCGGGCGGGTGGGGACGAGTAACACCCCCGCCCCCCTGCCGCGGCCCCAGCCTTCCTACTCCCCGTCAGGCCCCTGCGCCGGAGACACTGTGCGGCTTGCACTCGGCGCCCCCACCCAAGCTGAGGCTGCTTCAAAGTCTGGCAGAGCCCAGCCACAGCCTGAAAGGCCGCAGCCTGAAAGACCCCAGCCGGAGCACTGCTTGGAGCCGAGGGCTGGGGTGTGGGCCATGCTGCTGCTGTTTCTTTTTCTTCTTTTTTATTAGTCCGTATCTGCAGTACATAATGTTCACCTTCCTCATGGAGAGCTGGCACAGGTACACAACCCACCTTCATTCTTTTCCTCTCCCTCCTCCCCTCCCACCTCCTGATCCCCTTCCCATTTGAGAAAGATCTGTCTCCCCACTTCCTATTATCTAACCTTTGATTTTGCTCTTTATTTATACTTTGTGCTTCTCAGAAGAGAGAAAGCATGTGATATTTAAGCTTGTGTATCTGATTTATTTCACTTAACATTATGGTCTCAAGGGGCATCCATTTTCCTACAGATGATTCAAGTTTATCCTTCTTTATGGCAGAGTAATACTCCACTGTATATAAAATACCACTTTTTTATCCATTCACCTGATGGACAAAGAGGCTGCTTCCAAGATTCAGCCATTGTGAACTGTGTTGCTATAAACAGAGGTGTGCGTGGATCACCGGAATCTCATGACTAACTCTTTGGGAGATACCTGGAAGGGGAATGGCTGGGCCAGATGGAATTCCTAGTTTCCGTTTGCTGAGGACCCTCCACACTGATTTCCTTAATGGCTGTATCAGCTTACGTTCCCAGGAACAGTGCAGCCGGGCTCCTCACCCTCACCCACGGCCTTGCCAGCACTGTCATTCTGTGACTTCTTACGCCCCACGATGAGTCTGCGGCCAGAGCTGATGCTCACCTGCGCTTATCGTTGAAGAAGTTGGGCTTCTCAGCCTGCACGATGACCACGTCAAACAGGTCCCTCCAGTCCTTCCCGACGATGTACCTCATCCCTTTGTCCCTGGAACAACAAGGCGGCCACACGGGCCAAGGCTAAAGGGATGAACTATTTTTTGCAACTATTTCTTTCCAGTTTCCAACTGCTACAGTGATGGCACAAAGAAGCGAGGCCGCGCCCACTCACACAAAGCTGCTGGGGCTGTTGGTGACGAGGAACATCTTCTTGCCGTGGTCGGCCAGCTTGGCCAGCACCGCGCGGGTCTGCTCCGCGTAGCAGATGTACTTCTCTAAGAGGGAGAGACCGCAGATGGGGCCGGCAGCCGGCCGGCCAGCGCCCGTGCACTGAATGGGGCAGCCCTGCCCGAGGCTCAGTGGGGAACGGAGGAGGTCAGGAAACTGGTTCTGGGGGCACGGGGTACCCAGGGCACCGCTCCTGGGTCTAAGCGGAAGAAACTAGGTGGCTGCAGCCGCCAGCTCCTCCAAAGAGGAGGGCGCCTGCATGAAGCCAGGGAGAGACTGCAGCTTGGATACAGTCTTGGCAGGGGTACAAGGCCGGATCCCGCCCAGTACACACCGATGTCAGCCTCAATGGCTCGGTACATGATCCCCTTGGTGTGCACGTCCCGGATGGAGTCCTGTCCAGAGACAGCGGCGCATCAATGAGTGACCGTGGCCTCGTGCCGCCACAGCAGGTCCACGTGAGCCGGCTCTGGTGCTGACTTCTGTCCCCAGAAGCTGGCAGGCCACGCACTGGGCGAAATCGAAGCCCCGCTCCATCTGCCACAGGCGCCCTTGGGGAGAGCCCAGGTCCCCACGACGGGGCAGCTGACGTGCGGCCCGGGGAAGGCTCACATCGAAGAGGCCACCTGTGTGGGTGACTGATCAGGCCCCACAGGACACCGGTCCTGCAGCAGAGTGGTGGGCGGATGACCGCAGCCTCCTGCAGGGACAGCCATGATCCGCCTCCCTGGCCCTCCCCGGCCCTCCCCACCGCCCCCCGCCCCCGGCCCCAACAGGACTAGGCCGGGCCAGATAGGCCATAGACAGCACAGCCCGCCTCAGGTGCCACCAGCTGGCAGGAGACTGTCGCGGAGGAGGTCCCTGGCGGAGAGGTGATCTGACTGCAGATAGAGGCAGAGGGGCAGAGGGGCAGAAGGGGTGGAGGGGGAGGAGAGGGCGCCCCCTGCAGGATCGGGTGTGGTGGCCGCTGCTGGCAGGGTACACTGAGCCGGGTGTCCACACAGGATGCTTTCTGGTCCCATAGGCGGAAGTCTGGGCTGTAGGCCAAACTGCCTATGCCTACACGGCTGGAGGGGCCTCTGCCGAGACTGGACGCTGGGCACCAAGCCCTGCCTCTTGGCTTCCACCAGCAGCAGCAGGAGAACGGCTACACACCAGCTGACTGCTGGGCTTAGAGACCTGGGCTCTGCTACAGACAAGCTGTGCAAGCCTGGGAGGGGACTCAGCCTCTCTGTGCCTCAGCGTCCTCATCTGTGACGCGGGGTGACAGTTTAGGGGCAGCTGTGTCCCGATATCCTGATGGACATAATGCACTCAGAGGAACGGGGCGGCAACACGGCACGCTAACACTCGTAGTCCACACTGAGCTCGCCAATGAATGCAGGGGGCACTACAGTGACTTTTTTTTTTCATACAGGGATCGAACTTGGGACCTTGCACTTGCCAGGCAGGTGGCAGAACCACTGAGCTAAATCTCCAGCCTACAGTGACTCTTAAAGATGAAGGGTCTGTGAGCGGAAAGGAGAGCAGAAATTAAATATTTAAATCTAGCCAGGTGCATGCCTGTCATCCCATCACTCAGGAGGCTGAGGCAGGAGGATCGCCAGCCTGGGCTAACTAGTGAGACCCTGCCTCCAAAGTCTAAATAAATAAATATTTAAATTTAGCTCAAATAATACCAGACTGATCCTGAGAAACTACAATTCATCCTTTATCTTCCTAAATCCCAGGATTTAGGACAGTCAAAACTTTAATTACTCATAAGCAGAAGTAAAATATATTTTTAGGTTGTATGTATCTTTTTAAAATATATATTTTTAAGTAAATATGAATTACATATAAATACACATACAAAGTATTATATAGTACAAATACATATAAATATGCATCATGTAAATAATATATAAACACTTTTAGGTACTGAGAAAGCTCCTACAGCCTAATGAAAGTGTATGAACATGTAGACATATGTGATCAGGAATGTAAGTTAAAACATAAAAATGGAACTTTATACGGCTGAAGGTTCTGTCTACATCCCTCTCCCATGGGACTTGGTTGGTTGTTTTTGAGACAGAGTCTTGCTATATAGCCCAAGCTGGCCTCGAACTCATGGTGTCCTCCTGTCTCAGCCTCCCAAGTGCTGGGATTACAGGCATGCACCACTCCCATGCGCAGAAAAACATCAGTTTAAAAGCCCTCCCCAGCAGTTCCCAGGAAGGCCAGGGCACTGATGCCCGGCAGGCAGCACCTTGACATCCTTGTACAGGTGCACAGGCTCGTAGTCAATGTTGTTCCTCAGGAAGTGCTCGTTCACACAGGATAGCAGTGTCATCTCCGGCAGCGAGAAAATGTCCATGAACTGCTTCATGGTGTTTCCGTGGGAACTCTGTGGACAGGAGGAAGGGTCAGACCCAGGGACCCAGCCAGGGAGGCAAGAGGGCTTCCAGGGAGGAAGGGGACCTGGATCGTCCACAGAAAAAGGAGATTCCTATACATAGAGACAGACAGAAAGGAGCTAAATTGCTCAGGCTGGACTGGAACTTGGGATCCTCCTGCCTCAGCCTCCCAGAGCGCTGGGATTACAGGTGTGCACCACCACGCCCGCCCGGCTAGGAGACTGTAATAATACCCTTCACTGCACAGCAGGTATCTCACCCCAGGAGATGATGACAGTGTGGCCCCTGGCCCTTCTGCTCTCCCCACGCCCGGCTCCACGCCCTGGTCCCACTTGGGACATAGGACCAAGGCTGAGACAAGAGCAGCTGGGCTCGGTGTCTGGCACCCTGCACTGACAGCCCCTAGGGTCACCTCAAGGGCCGAGGGGGAAGATGGGGAGAAAGGAAGAGGG
Source organism: Heterocephalus glaber (assembly GCF_000247695.1). Next base: position 4,840,933 of record NW_004624750.1, on the reverse strand, counting down.
AGACTCGGCCAGGAGGCCGCGACGCTCCGGGTCCCCGGCCCTGCACCTTTCCGTAGAAGTCGCTCATCTGCTCCAAGGGCACGTGTGACCCCTCGTACATCTCGATGACCTCCTCATCGGGGACCACGCTGAGGCCTCTGGGAAAAGCAGACGGCGCCATCAGAGAGCGGCCCAGGGCGACAGCGACTGTGCCTCGGCCACGCTGGGGTTTGTCAGCCAGGAGGGAGACACGGGCGCCATGAGGAGAACTGTGCCCCTGGAAGTGCCCAGAGCACCAGGCGACGCACGGCTGCAGGGACTCCCAGGCCGCGGGGGTGACACACGAGCAGCTAACACTGGCGCTGTGCATGGTGACAGGAGCAGGAAGCGCTCACTCCCCAACAGGCCCAGCAGGAAGCTCTGTGACTGCCCGTCTCCCAGCCGGGCCCACTGAAGCACAGAAAGACAGCACAGGATGAAGAGGGCTTTCTGGGCCGCCAGATCCCTAAAGCAGAGGGACAGGCTGGCCAGGGACACGCTCGGGTGGTCTCTTCCACCCTTGGTTGGGTGCAGAGGGGAGAGCTCAGGCTGGAGAGGCAGGTAGCGGGGACACCACAAAGAGGAACACCCAGGACCGGCTTCCCCATCCGCCACCTGCCCGCCTCAGCCCCAAGGACTCCAGCTCCTCCGCACTGCAGAAACTGGCGGTGACAAGGACACCGCAGGACAGGCAGCACGGAAGGCCATGCTGTGCTTCAGCGGTGGCGGTGGAGGGAGCTGACGGGGCTTTATCACGGACTCAGATGGGTCGGCGTTAAAGCACACGCACAATGCGGCCTGTGCTTGGCATTATGTTTAAGAAATATCTGTGGCTGGGCGTGGTGATGCACACCAGTGATCCCAGCACTCAGGAGGCTGAGGCAGGAGGATCGCTGCAAGTTCTAGGCCAGCTTGGGCTACATAGCAAGATCCTGTCTCAAAAAATAAAACAAAACAAAACAAAATTTTTTGAATTATTGAAAAACAAATACATACTTGACATGAAATAAAACACTTGGGGAAAAAAATATGGAAACCCACTGTTACAGCTTATGTCTAGATGCCCCCACCCCACGCCTCATGCGCTCATAGCTGGGGCTTGGTGAGGTGATTGGATTTGACCTCTGAGGAACGTGATGCTGGGAGGTGCAGCTCGCTCCAAGGAGGTGGTCACGGGCCCGGGAGCGTCCGACCCCTCCCTCCTCTCTGGATCTCTGCCCTGGCACCCTGCCTTGGAAACAGCAGACTTCGACCTGACTGAGGCTCCTACAAACTGAGCCAAATAAACCCTTGCTGCCTCAAGTCTGGGTGTCGGGCACTGTGCCCAGCAACGAGGAAGTGCCGGAGACACTGCAGAAACCAAGCAAATACAAACAGATTATTAAGGGCAAGAAGAACCGAACATTGTACCAGGACGAAAGTAAGCATGGTGCACCTGCCAGCTCTAGCAGCAAGGCCTGGAGAGTCACGAGGTCAGTGGGGACTCACACGGCAGCCAGACACTGAGACTGAGCGAGGGCAGGGCAGGGGTGGGCAGGACAGGTGGCAGGAGGGAGAGCCGAGGGAGAGCCGAGTCCTCAGCAATCACAGTGCGGACAGAGGGACAGCACCCGGGACCAAGCAAGCAGGACACAGAGGCACCGCATGTTCCCTATTTACAGATTATGGAGGGGAGGGGAGAGGAGAGATGGGGGAAAAAACTAAAGAGTATGAAGTGTACGGGTGGGGAGGGAGGACACAGGTCTGCTGCTGTCCCCTACAGTGCCTTTAGGATTGTTTCTAGCTTCATTCATGCTCTATTTCAATGAAAAATAAGTAACTTTTGTGGTTGTTTTTTTGAGACACGGTCTCACTATGTAGTTCAGGCTGGCCTCAAACTCGCTATGTAGCCCAAGCTGGCCTCAAACTTGCAGATGGTCCTGCCTCAGCCTCCCGGGTGCTGGATTACACACGTGCACCACCACGCCTGGATGAAAAATAATTTTAACAAAGAGTTTGTAAGGGAAGAATCTAAGCTAAGCCAGGCACAGCTTTGTAAAGGTATATGAAGGAACCTAAACACAAGTCACTTCCAAATTAGAGCATTTAAAAGAGGCAAAATCCTCAATTTTAAAAGTTACAAACACGCCAGGGATTTAGCTCAGTGGTTCTGACGCCTGCCTCTCAAGCACAAGGTCCTGAGTTCGATCCCCGGTACCAAAAAAAATAAAAAGTTACAAACACTTCTGGCTAAGTGAAATACACGTGCAAATTCTAAGGGGGAGAGTTAATATCCAAAGCACCCCGGGGCCACAGCAGCAGTCGACCCTGCCCGGTGCTAGCAGCTATGCGTGGCTCATGCTTCTGCCTCCCTAACTCGGCTACTGCTTTTTCTCAGGCGTCAGACAGAAGCCCTGCACGACTCTTCTGGGCTAGCACTGCTCCCCGCTCCCCGCTCCCCGCTCCCCTCACACAGCAGCCCAACCCCAGCCCTGCCGCCCTCCGGGGCCGCCCCAGCCTGAAGCACCTTCACCCGGCCGAGCCTTCCTCTCACCTGTAAACGGTTCCCAGCTGGATGTAATGAAAAGCATCGATCTTCATCAGCACTGCCTTTAAAAACATAAATGCATGCACATGTAACAGCGTACAGCAACCTGCTCGTGGACTAATGTGGTCCCACGCCATAAATCCTGTCCACCCTCGGCCTGACAGGGAGCCAGACATTCTGAAAGCTTGCTTGTTATTTAAAGTGATTTTTATTTCTTTGCTTTCTATAGAACTGGGGACTGAAGGGCCTTGCACTGAGCTACATCCTGGCTTATTTTGTATTTTCTGAGACAAGGTCTCACTAAATGGCTAAGTTGGCCAGGCTGGGTTTGAACTTGTGATCCTCCTGCCTCAGCCTCCCAGAGTGCTGGAATCACAGGTGGGCGCCACCACTCCCAGCTTAAAGTGCTTTTTGAGGAGGTGGCTGGACAGCAAAGGAAAACCAGATCTGGCAACTGGCTCATCCCCAGCCACAAAGCACAACTGCAAAGGAAGAGTCGTGTCCAAGAGGTACGCGTCCTCCTGCTTTGCCAAGACTTAGCCTCTGTAAATCCACCTGGGAATTGTGGTTCCGCAGCCCTAAAGATCATCGTTGAAAGGTAAGTCACCTGTCCAGCAAAGAACGGGACCCGTCATCACGCTCCACTTTATGCCATCTGGGACAGCAGAGCCTGAACCTACCCGGTGCACGTCGTAGTGCAGCCCGCGGATGGCGAAGCTGGGGTCGTACTCGTACTTCCTGATTTCCGCAGGGTACTGCGAAGAAGAGAACCGGGTAGAGCTAACGGGGCAGCCCAGGTCCCAGTCTCATCTGAGCCCGTGGAGCGGACGGCCCAGGGAAGGCAGGACAGGGACAGACCCCAGCCTGCCCCTCTGCTCGGGGTCACCGTCTCCGGGCTGCTGGGCGCCCGTGTCTGGCCAGCACAGCTCCACCCTGGCCCTCCCCACCTCCTCTCCTCCCAACCCTGCCCTCCCCTCCCTCTGCCCCGGCTCCCAGACCTCTAGGACCCCGAAACCCATCCCATCTCCCCGGGACCCACCCGGCCTCTTGTCTGTGAGGAGCAGAAGCTGGACTGTCCCGTTACTGGGGGCACAGCCCAACCCGTCACCCCGTGACTCATGGCCCCGCGTCCATGAAGGGGCCCAGCAGGGACCCCCAGGGTCCCCCACCCCCCCAGGGAGGGCCATCCGGACCCACAGCCCCCACCTCCTGCCCCACCGAGGCCGCCCAGTCCCCCTATCTCCTGCCCGCCGGCCCTGCCCAGGGGACATCAGCGGTGCCCTGGATCCAGCCTGGGCCACCCTGCTGGGGCCAGCGGACCAGAGTCAGCTCAGCTCCCTGCCCCTCTGCACTGGGGACAGAAGAGCCACAGGGAGGGGCTGACCCCAGATCTGCCCCGCAGCACAGGAACCACAGGAGCTGCAACCCGGGCTCCATCCAGACCCCAGGAAGCCCCTCCATGAGGCCAGGCCACAGGGAGGCGACCTCTCCCATACCATGGGCAGAACACACACAGCAAGCCTTCAAGTCGGGCTGCTCACTCGGCTCATTTATCCCACACCCACCGTGCGTGCCTAGAAATCCAGGAGGCGATTTCCCCATGGGAGGCTCCAAGTTCCAAACACCATGAGCATTCTGCATCTTCATGGACAGAGGGACTCGGCCCACGCCGCCGAGCCCCAGCAGGGTCCACGGCTCAGCTGGACACGGGAGCCTCGAAGCCTGCACCCCAAAGGGTGACGAGGGAGTAGGATACATGAACACGTCCTCTGCTGAGCACCTGCTCTGTCTCACCAGGCCAGACCTACTCCGTGACTCAGTTTACCCCTCACTACACCGGTGCGCAGCAGGCAGGGCAGCTCACTGTTCCACTGTCGAATAATCGGAGGGACACATGGAACCACATGTGTCCCTGGGTAGCTGGGCACTCATCACCCTGTGCCAGCTCAGAGGGCTCCATGAGTTCAAGAGTCACAGTGAGACCAGGCGTGGTGGTGCACACCGTGATCCCAGCACTCAGGAGGCTGAGGCAGGAGATCACTGCAAGTTCGAGGCCAAACAAACAAAAAAATCCCAAGAGAGGCGCTTCCTACCACAGGCCCTTGACTAGCACTCTTCAAAACTGTCAAGGCCACCAAAACTGAAGAAAGTCACAGAAACCATCAAAGCCACAGGATCCTACAAACCGTCAAAGCCACAGGATCCTATGGCAACAACAGTAATGGTAACCCAAGGTGATGAATGCAGCCCTGGAGCAGGAAAGGGCGTGGGGACCAAGCAGGCAGTTGGGAGCGAGCGTGGGCTGACCCAGGCAGCAGGGCATCGGTGCTGATGCCTCCTGTGATCCAGGTGCCACAGCAATGGGCCTGGGGCGGAAGCAGGAACTCCCCGCTGTCTCCGAGCTTTGCCACGAGCCTCAAACACTCTCTGTTCCAGGGCCTCGCTGTGTAGCCCAGGCTGGACTGCAGCCCACGACAATCCTCCTGCCTCAGCCTCCCGAGTGCTGAGAGGACAGGTGAGCACCGCGCCCGGCCTCACCCTTGAACACTCTAAAGCTGAACCTGTATTTCACAGAGAGGAAAGGCCCACAGCACTGGACTGTGAGGAGGGACAGGATGGCCAGGCTGTGGGGTGACAAGCAGGCGACCACAGCTGAGCCGCTGGCCACTGTGAGCTCGGGTGAGGAGGCCCAAGCCGACAGCAGCTGCACTCCGCTCCCTTCCGGGTGGACTCGAGGAAAAGGCGGTCCGGGCTATGACTGTGCGGTTTCTACCTGATGTTTGTAAATTTCCGTTTTTATCAAAATTTGCTCTGGTTTTTAAAAAGGCACATTATAAAGAGCAGGGACTCCCGACTTGTGCTTGTTGGAAAGACTGAGTGCAGACTTCCTGTTGTGCGACCGTGTCTCAGAAACAAATGTCCATTCTCCACAAGCCACAAAACACGCTGTTCTTGGCAGGAAGAACGGAGGCCAACCCTGTGCTTCTTGAAAGAATTCTTTTGTTTAATGAGAGCAAGAGAAAAATCTGCACAACTGCAATCGCCCCCGTCAGTCCGCCGACATAATTAGCGTCTAACAATCTCTCGGCCAGGCACGGACACAAGGGGACCTGGGTGCTCTCCACTCCAGGAGCTCCTCCGCTGCAGCTCCACCTCCTGTCTTATCCACCTCTCATCTCTCCTGGCCCCGAATTTCCTAAATGCTTTACGCTCATAAATGTTTTATTTTCATGAATATTTTATTTTCATCTGAACAAAAACCCACAGGGTAGGAAAGTGTTATTAGCCATACGGAAACAGATCCGGGTTCAAATCCGGCCATGTGCTGGCCTCCAGCTGAGCCGCAGCTGAGGGCTCTGGCCTCAGTTTCCCCAAAGGTAAAGCAGCGCGAGGGTCACGCGGTTGGAAACATCAATCATCGTAACAGGCACCGCTGAGCTGAGGAAGGCACCACTAGGCCCGTTTTACACAAGGGAAACTGAGGACCAGAGAAACGGGGTGACTCGATCACGACGTGGGGAGAAAGTGACAGAGCAGGGTTTGCACCGAGTCAGCTCCAGAACCGCACTTCCCACCCAGCAAGCGCTGCACAGGGCTGTGGGACAGCGGCCTGCACCTCAGAAGCAACACCGCAGCCGGCCTGGGACGAGACCCACAGCCTGGTGCAGGGCAGCACCAGGAGGCCAGGGAGAAGCCCCGGCATCTCTTCCACAGCGGCAGGAGACAGGTCATTCTGGCCAAATGCTATTTCTGCATTTGGGATCTGGAAAACATGAGTCACTAAGCCCAGTGACAGACAAAAGCGGAGGTCAGGGCCGGGTGCAGTTTGCACCCTACAGTCCCAGGCACTTAGGAGGCTGAAGCAGGAGGAGCACGGGTTCAGGCTCAGCTGGGCATCCGAGCAAGATGCTGTCTCAAAAAGAAAAAAGGCCGAGGATCAAAAAACATCCGGGATCAAGTGGTCAGGAACTGAAATTCATGGAAAGTGTGGCTGCATTCATAAAACCACGGCATCCAGAACCTGGGAGGCCCTTCCCTCAGACCTCAGCCCCTCGGAACAGCTTGGGCCCAGGGCTCCCCATCTCAGACGCGAAGACCAGACCAGAGCACACACAGGCGGGAGACCAGGGCGGGGCGAAGGACCCGGAGCGGCCAGGGAGAGAACAGCCTGGGCGGGCACGACACGCGAGCGAGCGTCCAGGATGGGGGCCCTTGACCAAGCCGCCCACCTCCACGCTGTGCCCCCAGCTCCCTCGGCAGCGACGGGAGCTCCAACCGACCTCACCACATCCCGAGCTACCTGTCCGAGGCCACGGCAGCGCGGCCAGCCGACCACAACCCCAGGCTGCTGGGTCTCCATGGCAACACTGGCACCCACCAGCGTCACCCTCCCTGCTTCCACGCCAGGCCTGGCTCCAAGGGGGACCGGGTCGGGGCCAAGGAAGCACAGGGCAGAGAGCAAGGGGAAGGTTGGACAGAACCAGCAAAACCGGGCAGCACTGGCGACCCCCGCAGTGCTGCTGCCCTGCGTGTATCTGGGCCGCTCCAGGAAGGAGACCAGCAGGGCTCTTCTCTCCTCATTAAGACTCAACAGAGCTCTGCATCAGAAGACATTCAGTGTTCTCTGCATAAGAGCAAGTCGGGCAGCGCTGTGCTGCGGGGAAGGCGCCCCTTAGCCTGTGAGGGACCCTTCTGACTGCAAGTCACAAGGTGTCGGTCAGCCGGCTCTCGAGGACCGGGCTGCTGTCCCGTGTCAACTAGAAGAGCACGCACCGACGGCCGAGTCTCCCCAGTGCATACCTCGGAGTATTATTTTACCCAAGAGATAAGTTTAAAAGAATATAAAGACAAAAAAGACAAAGATCTTTTTAAACATAACTGTCTTCCACATAAGTGTCACTTGGAAATCTGCAATGGAACGAAACCGACTCATCCATCCAGCAATGATTTACTAAACGGCCTCAATGAGCCGGGCATCGGGCCCAGCCAGGCAAGGCTGCATGTTCTTTAAATATCGACGAGGGCCGGGGATTTAGCTCAGTGGTTCCGCCGCCTGCCCTGCAAGCCCAAGGACCCGAATTCGATCCCTGGTACCAAAAACAAAATAAATACGGACGAGAGAGGGCAGAGACTTCGAAGGGCCCCCGACCTTACCCGGTGCTCATTGATGAGCAGGTCCCGAGCCGCGTTGAAGATGAGCGTGTGGAGGTGCTTTGAGTAGAACACCAGCGTGTAATCGTAATCGAAGCCGTAGATCTCGATGTCCGACAGGCTCATTTCATTGTTGGAGAAAATGGCATCTGGATTCAGCAGGTTACTCATAAGTGAAGGAACCAATTCTAGGAGTAAAGAAAAAGCTGCATTAGGGTATAGAGTAAATACGGGTTAGTGCGGTTCCTAAATTAAACCAGTAAGCCAGGGTCCAGGCGCCGAGTGCAGGGTCACTCTCGCAGGGCACAGGCTGCAGGCTGCACTCACACCGGGGTCCACAGGAGACAGACCGCAGGGCCAGGGAGACGGGGGCTGGGAGGGCAGCAAGGCCTGCCAGTGGCCATGGAGTTTCTTTCGGAATGACGGAAATGCTTTAATTCTGACCATGGTGATGGCGACTGGACACCTCCTATGAATACCCTAAAAACCGCCGATGGGAGTCTGTAAATGCATGGATCATGTCATATCTAAATAGGTCTGAATGAAACTGTTATTGGAAGCGTATATGTATCAACGTCACAAAAATAGATTTGCTTCATTTAAAAAAATACATGCTAAGACAGATCTTTTGCATAAAGGAAGGAGACTCAAGACATGGAAGGGGTTGAGGGAGTGGAAGGGAATTGGATTTTTACAAAAGGGAACTGGGGTGTGCTGTGCACAGGTACCAGCTCCCCATTAGAGCGTGAGGATCACTGCAAAGGGTGGATTCTTGTCCCTGGCTTCTTCCTCTGGGCTTTGCAATGGCCACAGGCTGAGCAGCTTTCCTCCATCATGCCCTTCCGCCATGATGTTTCTGCATTGGCACCAGCCCACCACGGACTGAACTCTTCGAAACCATGAGCCGAGTAAACCTCTCTACCTGTAAGCTGTGGGTGTCAGGTGTTCTGTCCCAGTGACAGGAAAGTGACTAATACAACTGGCATGTCATCATAAACCTATTATTCTGTGTTACACATTTAGGTTCTCCCTATTTAATGAAAGAGATAGGTAACATTGTGCATCTGTCTTTGCCTGCTTTTCAGATTATTTCCTTCAGCTTGTTTACTAAAGTGCGGTTGCCCCTTAGTTAAACATCTAAGATGCCGGGTTGAGGGTGTCGCTCAGTGGTAGAGCACATGCTTTAGCAAGTGAAGGGCCCAGGTTGAATTCCTGGCAAAGAAAAAAAATCTAAGATGCAACACAGAATGCTGGGATCTTATTTTTCCAATATATTGGAATATGCTGCTATTTTTATCATCCTGGGAATTAACTCATCACTACCCATCAACTATTGCCACTGTGATTTTTTAAAGAAAAGACTAAGAAAGCAGAGCATGACAGGAGATGCCCAAAGATGGTGCCGCAGTGTGACAGCTCAGCACTGCTACCAGTGGGTGCCCTGCCCTCTGGAAGCCACAAGAACAACAGCAGATGCCATCTTTGCAGTTGTGTTTGCTGCTTCCGCAGAACATGGCGGAGAGTGGGTGCCTGTTCATTTCCCACTCCAAGTGACAGCAGTAAAAGAAGAGCCAAGACGACCGAGGAAGGTAAGTCAAGAGTTATGAGAAGCAACCAAGACGACCTGAGAAGAGCCATCCTCCAGTCCGAAGGCAACGGGAGTGGACCGCACTGGTGAGGTCTCAGCCTAGGGGCTCCACAGCTGCATCCTCCATGAACCTCAGGATCAAAGACTGAACGACTCAAAAAACAGAAAGGGAATACGATATTCTTATGCAGGTAGTCACTGCACAGGTGGACATTTAAGGGGAAGAACTTCATGGGTTAACCTTGTGACAAAAACCCATACTGCGCTATTTTGCTGTAAGGGTATCTGATGGTGTTCTTTCATCTTTTGCAGTTTGTGCATTAGGATTTACTTGAAAGAAATCATAAGTAGACAAATGCTGAAGGCGGGTAACTTTGGGGGGTGCGGCCAACAGTTAGCATGTGGGCAAAAGTCACCCTGTGTTACACTGCTTTGTGCTACACAGTGCCTCGCCTGCCTCCTTTAGAACAGCTGGTATCTGGGAGTTTTGTTTTGCTTTGCTTTGCTTGCAGTACTGGACATTAAACTCAGGGCCTTTGCACTAAGCCACATCCTCAACTCTTTCTTCTTATTTTGAGACAAGGTCTCACTAAGTCACTAAATTGACTAACTCACTAAATTCTAGGCTGGGCTGCAACTTGGGATCCTCCTGCCTCAGCCTCCAGGTTAGCTGAGACAAAGCGCATCCCCCTGTGCCCAGCAAACAGCTAATTATTTAAAAAGCACCTTCTGCGCACAGTCAGACTTCACATCACCTCATTTAATCCCCTCCACAGCCTTGGCACCCACACTGTTACCCCACACAGAAGCACACCGGAGGGGGGGGGGCACAGAAGCGTCACAAGTTGCGGAAAGGTGCCACAGCCACCAGAGGGCAAGACTGGAGCTTGGACCTGGGAGATTAGGCTCCAAAGTCTGTGTTCTTAACTCCTCCCGCCAGGATCATGGGAATCTCCCGTGCGTGATTTTTACCTAAAATGAAATGGAGCCTGGTGTGGTGGCGCACACTTGTAAATCCAGCACTCAGGAGGCTGAGGCAGGAGGACTGCTGCAAGCTCAAGCCCAGCCTGGGCTACATATGGATACCCTGTCTCAATCAATCGATCAATCAAGCAATAAAAATGGGGTCTATCCATCGTGACTGAGCCTCCCTTTTTCTTCTGCCCACTTCTTTCTGTGAACAGCCAGGGTCCACTTCCACTCTCGGGAGTCAGGGTGCTGCTGTCGCATGTTGGCAGCTCCACTCGGGAGCCCAAGGTCCCACCCGCGAGGAGGCGTCCGAGCGAGAGTGTTCCAAGCCTCCTTCACACCTCTGGACAGGACTCCTTGGAGAACCCTCTCCCTAGAAAGACACCCTTCCCGGAGGCCGTCCCTGACCCCATCCGGGACCCCAGGAGGGCCGAGCCCACACGCGCTGCACATGAAGCCTCCGCATCCACACGCCGGGCTTCCAGGGAAAGCAGGATCTAGACGTGACCGAGTCTGCTGAAAACCCAGCGAGTCCGCCTTCAGCAGCCACTCCACACCTTCACTGGTTTCTTTTGTCAAAACCAATGAAACCATAACCTTGGTTTGTTGTTTTTTGCTTTTCCCTTGCAGACAACACCGAGCTGAAGGTAGTGAACAGTGAAATTTAAGAAACTTGAGGCAGACTGGGAAAGAACCAATCCCAGGAGGGAAGAGCCCGCCCCGCAGCCACGACTCTGCAGCCTCTCGGATCGGCCTGCATGGTCGGCGTTATTCTCTGCATGCGACCTCGCGGCACAGTCCCTATGATGTCAGTGAGGCAGCATCGCGTGCTGAGGGACCCAAAGCTCCACCGTCACGGGCGACCTTTGCAAGGGAAGTCCCGGCAGCTGCTCCAACGGAAGTTTATATTTAGAAAGGGCGCTGGCCAGAAAGCCTACTCCCTCCTGCCTTTCTACGGCGAAGGCTGTGCAAGCCTCAAGGAAAATCCCTGCTGTCACCGGACCGCCCAAGGCCACAGCCCGAGCTTCCGAAGGGAGGTTTCCAGCGCCAGCCTCCAGAGAGGCCCAGCAACTGCTTCGCAGCGCGGACGGGGCCCCTGCAGCCTCGACCGAAAACAGGTCGAGCAAACGTGAGTGATACAAGGAGGAAGGAAAGCCACACCCCGGCCCCGGGAAGACAAGCGGGGTCCAAACCTCGGGCGAGGATGAGGCTGCGGGCAGTCAGGCGCTTCCCGAGCGAGCGGAGCGGAGTGGGCGGGGTCCAGCGAGCACCTCGTGTGCAGAGGAGGACGACCCCGAACTGGAGGTCAGTGCACAGGAAGGGGAGCCCGCCACCCCGCCGGGCCACTGTAGCCCTGCACACTCGGCGCCCTCCAGCGTACGCTGGGGAACGTGCTGACACCACAGGGCAACCACAGGCTCTCAGGCGGGGCTGAGCTTTGGAGACTTGCTAGTTGGTTGGTTTGCTGCCGCGGGCCCAAGCCTGAAGATGGCCCTGCACCTCCTCCCCACTCCCTTCTCCTCCAGAGACTGGTGGTGTGACTAAGACTGCAGACCCGGATGGCACAGCCCAGGAGACAGACACAGCAGGTATCTTTCTTCCCTGTTTCCTCTCTGCGCATGGCCCGACCACCAGACAACCACGCTACGTTCAGCCTAGGCCGCGTGGGCCGCGGAGCGCGAGTTACCCGCCTTCTCTTCCTGTTTGTCTTACACTATAAATAAAGAGCGCTGGGCCCCAGGCGGCCATTGGCTCCCGACAGGCTATGGCTCCACCTGGTCCTAGCTTTCAAGCATAATCTTGGTATGCATCCTTCTTTCTTGTTGGTTTTCCGTTTTCTTCATCTCTCACTGCTCTCCCCAGCTTCCAATCCTACGCTGTGCGGGTCACAGCAGTCTGTTTATTCCAGACAGGGTCTCACTGTTTAGTTGAGGCTGGCCTTGAACTCACTGTGTAGCCCCAGCTGGCCTAGACCTCATGACAATCCTCCTGCCTCAGCCTCCCGAGTCCTGGAATTATAGGCATGCATCACCAGGCCCGGCTGGAGATTTTCTTACTGTGGTAAAACACATAACATAAATTTACCACCTCCAGTGCTTGTAACACTCAGCGACCCTAAGTACACTCACTGTCTAGTGATACCACCACCACCATCCCTCTCAGAACTCTTCCCATCTTGCAGAACTGAAACTCTGACCCCATTAAATAACATCTCCTCACCACTACAGCCACCGCTCACTCTGCCCCTTGAATCGACTAAGCCCCAGGCCCCACAGAAGTGGAATCACACAGCATCTGTCCTCGGGAGTCCGTGGTGAAGCAAGCATCAGCATTTCCCCTTCTCTGAGGCTGAATAATATTCCCTGTGTGATCGCCACCCTGCGGCTCTCACCTATCCAACTTCTACCTTGGCCGCATGAGCAGCACTGCTGTGAACACAGCTGTGTGTTCAAGTCCCTGCTTTCAGTCCTTCTGCACACCACCCAGAATGGGACTGCTGAGTCACACGGTAACCCTATTTTTAATTTTTTAAGGAACTGCCACACTGTCTTCCACAGCAGCTGCACCAATTTGATTTGCATTTTAAAGATCACCTTGCAAGGCCATTCCGTGCCTAAATCCTCTCTTGGCTATTGACAGAAAGTAAAGACTTCGGTAGGGAACTCAGGACATCTCACAGTGAACGCTTCGCCCGGTGTGAAGGCCTACACTGGGCAAGCACAATTTCTGCCAACTCCTTTGTCCTCCCTAATGTCCAGGGATGCTAAGTGGCAGTCCCCCAACACGGGCTTCAAGCCTGGCGGGGCCAGCGCTGGCTCACACAGCAGTGGTGGGGACAGCACGGAGAGCTCTGCTTCCTCTCAGCATGACGCCAGGAACCAGGCGGATGAGGGCTGAGGGAGGAAGGCACAGGCACTGTCTCCCTCTCCCTCCCTCTGCTGTCCCATCCCAGGCGCTGGTATCATGGGTAGAAGTGACAGGTGACAGGCATCACTTCCAGAGCAGATGTGGTCATGTGACACAGACAGAGCTGGAAGGCTGAGCTGCCTCCCAGCTCTGAAGTCGCTCAGCTCCAGCTCGGGCCGGGAGTACAGAGCAGTTCAGCCACTGAGATTCCCTGAAGCACAACCCAGCCTAACCTCACTCTGCCTTCCGGTCCTCTACAACCCTCCGTTTCCTTAGGAGCTCTCCCCCACACCCAGCTCTCAGGGCATGGCGTGACCAGGCCAGGCCTCAGCATGCTGACTGCCTCAGGGCGGCCTGGGACCCCTCCAGCGATCACCGGTGCACTGTTCCTGGGGCAAAGGTGACCCAGGACCTATCAAGTCCGTCTGGATTCGTAGAGAATTTCCAGGTCAGAGCACTTTGCTTCCAATACAGACCTAGGAGGATGGATGCAGAGCTGTGCGGCTCACTACTAGGAACCTGAGGAAGACACCAAGGGGGATGAGAGGTCCAGGGATGGGGAGCCCCCAGGGACACCCCCAAGCCCTGGGATCGAGTCATTCCACAGTGAGCACAACCTCTGAAGATCTCGTTAACCTGGCCCGTGCAATTTCTTCTTTTAATTTTTTTGTTTTTGCTTAAATTAAATCTATTTGAGATGGATTTTCTATCGCTTGCAACTAACAAAATCCTAATAAAAAGTTTTTCTTTGTTTTTAAACAGGGTCTCACTGTGTACTTCAGGCTGGCCTTGAACTATTTGGCCCAGGCTGGCCTCCAACTCAAGGTAATCCTCCTGCCTCAGCCTCCCAAGGGCTGGGATTACAGGCGTGCACTACCACACGTAGCTAAAAAGTTCACTTGAAGGACATTAGAAACGCTTAGCGACTACAAATTTTAACTTTTTAATCTGGTATCAAAGGCATTCCCCATTTATACTGTAGCCCATCTTTGCAATATTCAGCTCTCCTTCCCCTGCCTAATTTCCGACCTAGTGGGTGCCGTGCTACCCAGAGCTCTCCAGGGGCCATCTGCATTCCAGCCGCCCAGGAGTCCACTTCCCCTGCGAGCACAGCCAGCTACGTGGAAAGGACAGAAGCGGGATTCTGCTTCACCGCATTCTGCAAACCAAACACTGCAAATCAAAGAGTTAAAAAAAATTTTAACATTCAAAGGTAGAAAAATATACAATTACTATTTATTTCACCTCTGAACGGAACTTTTCACATTCTTTTTAAAAGCAAGAAAATAAATCATTAAGGAAAATATTGACAGATTTAAATGTTTTTTAAGCATTTGTGCATCCAAAAATATCAAAAGCAGTAATTTGGAGGAAGGGGCTGTAGGAGACCAAAAGTTAAAGGACAAACAGCTACAAAGATTTACTGTCCTTGTTATTTTTTTAAAATCCATATTAAAAATTCTGGTTATCAAAACCCAGCAAACTACAGCAATCTGACACAGTTCCCTCGCAACCTCTCGAAGGTGGACTTGAAAGGGCTACTGCCTCTCTTTACATGTTTTCATGCAATAAAATGCATTACTTGGCTCAGAAATCAAAGACATCGTCCTCCTGTCTGGCTGCAGCAGGGTTTCGGCTGCTTGTGGGCCAGCGGCTGCGGGCCTTGATCCGGGCCCCTGCTCTTTGTAAAGGGGCCGGGGTGGCGCAGGTGCGGGACATGGCGCCCGCTCCTGGCGGCCAGAGAGGAGAAGCAACCGCAGCCCAGGCTCTCCGGGAAGTGTCCGGCCAACAGGCCCAAGAGTCCCTTTAAATACTCGTACCCCATGACCCTGTTGTTCTCTTTGTGGGAATCCATGCTAAGGAATCAGAGGTGTAGATCAAAACGCAGGTGAACTGATTTTGTCATGGTGTTATTAAGAAAGCATTCTGAAAACTGGGGAGAAACACGTCATCTCAGATGTTTGGACTCAGAACCAAAACATATTCACAAGAATGAAACAGAAAAGGCTGAAATGAGCCTGAAAACCCCTTGGCAACACAAAGCACAGCCCAGAAACCCAACAGCGACATTCCCCCATCTAGCATCAGGAGTTAGCTCCACTTAGGTGTGGCTGTATTTAAGTCGCTTGGCTATGTCTGTTACATTTGGTACATGCCCTAGATTCCAAGCTGTTGTCCTTTAAAAAAAAAAGAAGGAATACATAGATCAGAAGGCCCTGAAGAAGAAACAAAAAGGGAAGAAAGAAGGACTTTGGGGGCTTGGAGCATAACTTTTTCCTAGAGAAGCAAGGCACAGTGGCGCACACCTGTAATCCCAGCACTTGGGAGGCTGAGGCAGGAGGATCGCCTCAAGCTGGAGGCCAGCCTGGGCTACATACATACTGAGATCCTGTGTCACAAAAGACACGGAAAAGAACCATATCTGGGGGGCGGTTCCCAGCAGCCAGAGTGGGCACAGGCTGCAGTCAGTTCTACTACTAATGGTCCTCTGCAAAATGACCATGATGCAAGTTTCACAGGGATGTTGTGCTGTGCTGTGTTTCATGCAACAAATGTTACTGGACGTGGCTCTGTCTACCTTGTGTCCTCTCTGCTACTAATCAGTTACAGAAAGGGACAGTTTCATAGAAGGCGTGACCCTGAAGGCCAAGGCTGAGATGCACGCAGTCAGTCAGTCCATGGGGATCTGCCCCGTTAGCCTTAGAGATTTCAGGGCATCTATCTTTAGGCAGAAACTGTATCTCCAGCAGCTCAGTTGTTCCAATAACCGCTGGTTAGAGATCATTTTTCGAGCAGATGAGAAGAAGCTGGTTCACAGGAAAGAAGGGCACTGCAAGTCCTCTGCGTGGCAGGGCACAGTAGAGCGGCACAGTTAGCCACCATGTACTGGGCTTTTCAAAGCAGCTAGGAGAAAGGGCTGTAAATATTCTTAACACAAAAAGTGAAAGATAAATATTTAAGGTACTGGATACACTGACTGCCCTGATTTGAAGATATACTTTGTAGATGTGTATCGAAGTATCACACTGTATCCCGAAGTGTGTACAGCTGTGTGTGAACTGAAACTAAACTAAAAGCTGGGGCTGGGCCTCAGTGGTACAGAGCTTGCCGGACTTAGGCAAGGCCTTTGATCCAATGCCTAGCACTGCCTGAAAAGTGAAAAATAAAATGCTTTATGAGAAAAATCATGTTTACGTCTACAGTTGTCCAATCATAGACTCCAAGAAGGAACCAGTGCCAGGCCACTCATGACAATGAAGGGGGACCACTGGCAGGGTCCCCTCCCCGGCCAGCACACCCGGCCCTTGGAGAAACAAGGGCTCCACCTGTAAACACGAACCCCAGGTTCCCCTGGACTCTGCCCTCCTGCCACAGCTCGGGTCTGGGGTGCACCTCACTCCCCGCTGCCCTCTCTCAGGGCCGGGGCTCTTAGGGAGGGTCCCGGCCTCAAGTCAGGCTAACCCAGAATCCTCCCCTTACTGTTCCTGGGCTGTTGTGACCCGCATGCAGACTGTAAGCCCTCGAAACACTGCACCCCTTTACTCCAGCCCCCCTTCCCCGCAGCCCACCTGCCCCAACGACTGCTGACCTGGGGTCAGGTTCACTGGCACTGTCTCGAATTTAAATGAACTGGATGATTACAGACAGGCAAGTGAGGCAGAAGATAACAGGCGGCTAGAGAGGCCCTGGGCCCAGGCAGTCAGGACGACTCAGCCTTGCGGCAGCCTGAGGTCACAGCTGGCAGCAAGCAGGAGGACCTCGAGGTCCAGGGATGGGTCGAGAAAGGCGATGGACGCCACTGTGAGAAGGCCTGCACCCACCTAGCTGGAAAACAGCTTTCCTTCTCACTTTGTTCTTTTAAAGAAGCCCCTGGGTAGGACAACGGCCAAGAGCCCTGCACGCGCGTGCACACACACACACGCACATGCACACACACGCAGGTGCACGCAGGCTCCGTGCCGCGACTCCTCAGCTGCAGTCTAAGTGCACTCGTCCCAGTCCTGTAGACTGACCTTAGTTCCACTCAGAGTGGTCTGAGCCCTGGTCATTGTTTGGTATAAAAACTGCCAGACAGAAAGTCCTTGTGCCCACCCACTTTCGGGCCCCCTCTCGACCATCAGGAGCTGTTTCTTCTTAATAAACACTCCCACTGTCTGCCTCCTGTGTCCTCAAATTCACCTTCGTGACACTGCTCGGCTTAGACCGTCACGGCCATACAGGGCGGGCTGCTTTGTAAAACTGGTTTCCCACCTACTAAATCACATGTTTTCTCCAGACGTGTTCATCACACCTGTTCGGTGTCAGGCGCTGTACAGGCACCACACGGGGTGACAAACTGGCCACGGCACACAGGCTGACATGAGCCACACCACGGAGGGGCGGTGAGCGGGAAGCACCATGGCCAGCAGGCAGGAGGCCCACCCAGGGCAACTCCACGGCAATTTAATCGCTTTTGTTAATCTACAAAGAACCTTTCGTTTCTCCATTAGTTTCTCTATTCTGCATCATCTCCGGGGAAAAGCAAGCATGACAAAGAGAATTACTCATCTGAAAAATTAGCAATGCATATGACATTTATATGACTCCCACCACGAGCTGAAATTATACTTTATTTCCCTGTAAAGTGATCGCTGTAATTCTTACCACTCTGTACAAGTCCATTATGCTTCCTGAAGTTCCAGAAATAAAACCCACAGTTGCACTTGAAGTAAGATTAACTATAATAATGGTTTCATGACAACCTAGTCTTAAGTCGTTTTATGAAAAACAAACTTAACTGCTCCCAGGAAAAGTACATTTCCCTTCAAGGGAAAAATTTCTTAGAAAAAGAAAATTGAGCTATATCAAAAGATCAAATAAATACCAGGCAAACTCTCAAGAAGTTTTCATTACAGAGGAAATAGAAAAAGAAACAAGGCAATGCCTCCCCCAAGCCATACACTGGTGCCTTGTCACTCACTGATCACTGAAATTAATGCCACAGAAACTCCTCGGGGAAAGCAGCGCCCCCCAGCTGGCAGATGAGGTACTTCTCGAAGTACCAGGCTCAAAGCCGCACGGCTACTGAACCACACAGTGCAGGTCGGTGGCTGGCAGACTTTATAAATGCCAGTCTCTTCTGTTTTCTATTCATCCATTCAACTAGTATTTTCCTCCATCAGTGATTACTGGCACAGAGCTCACTTTGGCAGACATACACTAAAAAATTAACTACATAATCAGGGAAACATCCCCCCTCTCTTTCAGGGGCTCTTTGTGGTCAAAACTATTATAACCCTTAGATGTGGTATGTGGAAGCACAGCTCCAAAAAATCCCCACACCCTACTTCCTAAAACCTGTGCTGGCAGGGGACCTTCCAGGGCAAGGGGAAATAAGCTGCAGCTGGACTAAGGCTGTTTATCAGCTGACTGAAAGATAAGGAGTGGCCCGAATTCCTGGCCCGCCCCGGTGTAATCAGGGGTCCTGGTGGGTAGAAAAGGCAGGCAGGGGACTGCTGGCTTTGCAAATGGAAGGGGCCGGAACAACAGGAGCAAGGAGATTCATCCTGCCTTCCCAGGGCCCGCAGGGAGGACCCCAGCCCAGCCAGCACCCTGACTCAGCCCGGGAGACCACAGCAGAACTGCGAGACTAGACATGTGTCTTAAGTTACTAAATTTGTGGTAATGCGCTACAGGAGTGAGAAGTGTTTTTTGATGTTCTTGTTGTTGATTTTTGAGACAGAGTCTCACTCTGTAATCCAGGCTGACCTCGAACTCAGGGATCCTTCTGCCTCAGCCTCCCAAGTGCTGGGAGCACTGAGATCACAGGCATGTGCCTCCACACCCAACAAGATTGATAAGAATTTAATACAGACCCTCTGACTCTTCTCCTCCCCTCTCTTGGTACCGTGGAGATTTCCGGCAGCCTCGTGATGTCCCGCACTGCAGTAGACTGAATGTCGACCCACCTGAGAACACTGCTCTCGGATATTAATCCAAACATCACAGCAACTGGCAAAAATGTGAAGCCAGGGCATTCTCCGAAGCACCTTTTATTTGGGAAATGGTCATTTTTTCATAAAAAGAAAGCCACTTGCGTTAACAGGTAAAAGACTGTTACTGTTATTCAAATAAATCAACAAGTACATATTTTTAAATAACCCAGTTTTAACTTCTAGTGTAGTCATCAATATAATTTATATTTTTTTAAAACTCCAGGATCTTGGGCCAGGGATTTAGCTCAGTGGTTTCGTCGTCAGCTGCGCAAGCACAAGGAAACGAGTTCAATTCCCAGTACCAAAAAAAAACAAAAAATTCCAGGATCTTTAACATTTTTCAAGTGTATAAAGGTGTACTGAGGGCAAAATGTTTGGAAACTGTTGCCTCAGCTACGCCTGGCTGGCTCACCATCTGGGCCAGTCAGCAGCATGCAGTTGCTACTCAAAAAATTGGTTAGGGGCCGGGGATTTAGCTCAGTGGCACCGCCTGCCTCAAAAGCGCAAGGTCCTGAGTTCAATCCCTGGTACCAGAAAAATAAAAAACCACGTTGGCTAAACAGAAGAGTTCCCCATGGTCACGTTCTGATATTCTGGTATTACAGTGTTTCGCGAGCCACTTTTCCTGCCAAAGAGAACAAAAGAAATATCCCAATCTCCTGGGAGAGTTACATCTCTAAACACAAATTTAAAATGCACTCAACTGTATTCCACTGTCACCGCCTGTCACTCAGTCACCACGAACAGCCCCTCACAATCCCACGGAGCTAAACCAAGGCCAGCTCCTAGACACAGAAAACATCCCTTAAAATCCCAGCCCGACCAACCCGCTCAGCTCTCTCTCCCTGCATGTGCAGTGTGTGACTGAAAATAGAAAGCCTGCTCATGCTCTTGAAGCCCTGCTCAGGTTCGTCAGGGCTCACAGAGGGTGAGAGGGAACGCTCCCCATCTTCAGCTGGCTACTTGCACGCTTTTAACATCTGGGAAATTATAAAGAAGTTCGTGAAATGTTTGGGTGTGTTTGTTGTTCTTTCTCTACACATACTGTGTCACTGGGGGAAGGACTAGGATTTTGTGGCCAGGATTAGCTGAGCACAAACACAAGCAGCATTCACCCTGCACTGACCTAAGGCGCCATCACGGAGGGGTACTCGGTGACACAGCTGCCTGTCCGGCCCCTCCAGGCCGAGGCAGCGGAGCACACAGGCTCCCCGTGGTCAGGGACAAACAGGCCGGCCGCCAAGGGACACTGACAAACTAGACTGCAAGCCACGGAGCCAAAGGGAAGCCACAGTGGCGACAGACGCCCGCCACCTTCATGTTACAAAGAGCAGGGATGGGATGGGATGTTACCACCACTCAGCCAGGCACACAAAGTTGGCGGCCTTGCGGTCACATGACAGACCCAGGGGGACACCAGATGGCCGCTGACAAGGGCCGGGACAAAGGGACTGCACCTTCCGGCACCGGACTGGACCCCACATCCTCCAGGGGCAATGCTCACTGGAGTTAGGGCTCTCTTATTTTCAGCATTTCTTCCCTTCTTGAAAGTGTAAAAATCATTATGTGGCACATTTCTGTCTTGAGTCCTTTTGATACTGCTGTTTCCTATGGCCACAGGATCACCACCATCATACGCCTGAACACAGGACCACTCGGAAAGACAGCGGGCGGGCGCTGTGCTGTGTAAGGCATGACGGGAGGTACAGGATGACAGGAAGACCACAGCCCCCCACCCAGCCAGGAAAGAGAACCCATTCCCCTGCCTCACACCTGACCACCACCCTCATTTTGGTGTTTATCTTTTGAATTTTGCCACACACATACGTATATCCCTACAAGGAATCTGTAGTATTTTCAGGTACTTTCAACCCTCTTATAAATTGCTCATTCTGTAACTTGTTCTTTTGTGTTTATTTCGTATCATTCTTTTGGGGGGGAGGGGGGTTGAGACAAGGTCTCACTCTGTAGCCCAGGCTGGCCCTGAACTCAAGGCGATCCTCCTGCCTCAGCTTCCCAAGGGCTGGGGTCATAGGCAAGTTCCACCACACCCAGCTCCTGACATCATTCTTGTTTGAGTCATCCCTGTTGGCAGATATGTGTGCCTCTAGTTCAGGAATCAACGTAAGTTTTCTAAAAAGGGACAATTAGTAAGGATTTTAGACTTCGGAGGTCCCAGTTTCCACTCCAACGACTCAACACTGATGCCATAGCACAGCTGGGATTGGTCACCGTTCCTTCCGCCAGGCGTAATGGTAGTGATAACAGCAGTGGACAGTGACCTGCGGCTTGCTGCTGTGTCGCCGTTTCAAGAGCTCTATGTGTATTAATTCATTTAAGCACAGCAACCCTGTAACGTAAGTACTACTGCTATCTCTATTTCAGATTCCTTTTTCCTTTTGTTTCCCATTGCTGGGAATCAAACCTAAGGCAGCGCGCACACCACGCAAGGGCTCTGGCATGGGCTGCGCCCGAAATCCCTGTCGTCCCCATTTTCCATGAGGAAACTGAGACACAGCAGGCCCGTGCCCAAGGTCACACGGTGTCCAGGTGATGAGGGTGGGACACGAACCCAGATACAACGCGCATGTGCGCAGGATCACGAAGGATCGACGTGCACAAGTGTGCCCAGACGACAGACGCATGCAGAGGCTCGGCCTCCCCAGCACAGAGGCCCTCAGGTGCTCGCCAGGCTGCCTTCGGTCTCTTCTGCCCAGTCCCCGGGGTTTCTCTCTGCTTTCTCTCAGGTCTGCAGTCCGCCTTGGGTTTAAAACAAGGCCCTCTGTATGTTTTCAGCTCTCAAGTACTGCACACCAAGAGCTCTCAGACCAGCCTGCTGGGCTGCTGGAAGCCAAGGTCTGAAAGGGCGGAGCACAAATTCCCTCAGGTCTTAGAGGGCTCAGTAAAGCCTTGGTTTCCAAATCCAGCTTCTAAAAGCACCAAACCCTGGACCCCTCTGTTCCCTATGAGCCATAACCGCAGGGCTTGGGCCTCCGAATCTCCACTCAAACTGGAGCCCAGGCCACTCCCATGTGCCTCCAAGTTTTCGAACTACTGAGGGATTTTTTGTTTGTTTTTTTTAACTCTTCTTGCCTTCAAAGGCTTGCAACAAAACTAACACTTACTCTTACTTACTCTTACTTAACACTTACTTACTTACTTACTTACTTAACACCTACTCTTACTACACTTACACTTACTCTTACTAACACTAACCTCTTACTGTCTTACCTCCTTTCACTTCCTCTTTCCACTGCCCAGGATTCAGGCCCTAGCACAAGTCAATTTCCAGCACGGGATTGCCCAGCCGCTGACCCAGTGCTCAGAAGGAGAACCCAGGCTTCAGCATCAACGGGCAGGCCCAGGGTCCCCTGAGGGCAGGCGCTGAGCTCTGACAGCACAAGCAACGCATCAGCCTCGCTGTCCACTTTCCCAGGCTGCCAGAGGACCTCGGGACCCCTGGAATCACACACAAAACACCTCCTGTGCGTGCAGGTATGCCGTGGGCCAGTGCGGTGGGGCCTGATCCCTAAGGACAGAACACCACTTTCTCCAGTCCGCAGAGGACCCCACCCTTCCCTTGGGAAAAGCCTACTACTGCTTGTATTGCTGACCTATATTGTTGCTAAACATATTATTAGAACTCCCCAGGTATATCCTTTAGGATCTTAAAACAAAATTATTATCTCAAAAATGGGGCTCCATGATCAAATGTATTTGGGAATCACTAAAGCTACCTCCTGCCTTGGATATTCATGGTTTTCTGGGGCGTTGGTTTTTTGAGACAGGATCTTGCTACGTAGCCCAGGTTGGCCTTGAACTCCAAGCAATCCTCCTGCCTCTGCCTCCTGAGATCTGGGATTACAGGTGTGCACCGCCACCCCTGGCTTTCAAGACTGCATGTAGCCCACGCAGTTCCTTGAGGCATTCAGGCTCATTACTGTTACTATCATTCATGGTATGTGTTACCTATCATTATTAGCCTTCTTACGCTTTTTGCATATGACATCCTTGCACTGCTGGGCTATATACAGTCCTCCCTAAATACCTGATTTCTGATTATTAAATGCTCTCAACCCAGAACTTCAAATAAATCCTGCACTCTATATAAAAGCTTCCAGCGCTCACACCAACCTCCAGGCGTCTTTCCACAGCTTAATGGACACTGCAGCCTCAGCCACACAGCCAGATACTCTAAACTGCCCAGGTCTGAGGCCACTTCAAGGAAAAAGGGAAGAGACACACATGCATCCTCTCAATGCAAAGCTGGAGAGGCAGGGATGCTTCTGCTCCACACGAGGAAATCTGGGGTCACCACCAAAGGTGACAAGAATGACACACGTCACCTTGAAAATCACAGACCAGGCAAGAACATGGCAAGTGCTTTAAATCACAACCACACAGACGTTTCCCAGCCTCGAGGAAACATCTGTCCTGCTATTTAAAAAGCACCGCTCTCCCCACGCTGTGACAAACAAAAGGTCTCCAGGCCTCAGGCAGGGCCAGCCTCCCTCTGCATTCCAGGGCTTGCCACTGCTCCACTGCAGAGGCTAAACTTTCTCCAGAGGTGAGAAAGCAGCACTTTGTTTCCTAAAACTGCAAGCAACCTTGCTCTGAGCTGAGTTGCATACAGGACGCAGGAGGGTCTCAAGCTTTGCAGAGAGTGACTAGTCCTCCTCAGGATGGTGAAGGTCACTGCAAACCAGGAAATGTCAGTCAAAGGCACCTGAGGTGGCTGAGAGCCACTCCAGAACGGCTTGGACAGGATCCCAGAACAGGCGAAGGACAATAGGGAAGACTAAGGGAATCTCAGTTGACGATGGTGATGCGGCATTAATTGTGACAAACCCAGCACCATAACATGAGGGATTAATAACAGGGAAAACGAGTTTAGGGCTTACAGAAACTGATCTCAAATGAACAGCTTCTTCTTTAAATCTTTACGTTCAAATGGAAAAATAGAAGACTGGGAGAGAAGGTTTTAAACAAAGACTGGAAAGAGCCTATCTCTGTTCTGGGAGAGAAGGTGCCTGAATGGACTGCTTGATTAAGGAAAGAGATCAAATGGCCACAAAGAGAATGAGAAGATAAATTATTTTGTCAACACCAGGGAGGGAGAGGGCCGGGTCTTTAGCTCAGTGGTTTCGCCGCCTGCTGCGCAAGTGCAAGGACCTGAGTTCAATCCCCGGTACCAAAAGCAAAAAACAAAAAAAACCCCAAAACCAGGGAGGGAGAAAATAAAATTGTTTTGTCCTCTTGCACCTCTCCCTCCTCCACTAGCACCCTCCGGGTCAGCCCTGAGGTTGCCTGGCTCACCAGCCAGTTTACCTGGCCTGCACCTGGTCAGCAGGGGTCCCTGGCTCGGTGCGGGCAGACAGGTGCCAGGCCAGGCGCCCATCCAAGAATCAAGGCCTTCAGCTCCACCTCGGGGCGCTTAGTAAAAGCTGCTGGAAGAAGCTGGGCTGTGCGTGCTCGTACAGGCTGCTGCTGGAGGGACACAGCAATGTGCAGCCCCACAAGGGCGAGGAAATAAAGTCAAGCTCTGGCCCCTGTGTTCCAGGTGAGACAGCGCGGGGCCAGGCACAGGTGCTGGGGCGTGGCAAGTCCTTCTCTAACACCGGAGAAGCCTCAGAAGCTTAGTTCTCCTGTTAGAGAAAGCCCAGCGGGGAGAGATTAGCCCCCTGCTCAAGGCCATTCCAAGGGCTCCACCCTGCCAAGAGGAGCACACAGACCCTGGGGCTAACCAACCTCCTCCTCTCCCCAGCACCTCCACCACTGACGGTTACTTAGCAACAAAATTCCCCACCAAGTCCTTACTGCAATGCAGGGAACTAAGTCAGGGGCAAAGCAAACCAGGCCGCCGTCCTCCAGCATCCCCTCAGTCTCTCACCAAAGCCCAGGTCCTATGGCCGTCCAGTGCTTCCACTGATGCAGGCGGCAGGCAGCCTCCACACACCTTTGGGTGGGGGCTCTTATTCCTCTCCCGTCCGTTCTATCATCACCCCTACGGTTTTTCTTTTTTTTACGGTACTGGGCCTTCACACTGAACTTCACCCCCAGCCCTTTGTATAATTTGAGACAGGATCTCACTAAAGTCATTAGATTGCCCAAGTAGGGCTTGAAATTGTGATCCTCCTGCTTCGGCCTCCCAGTGCTAGAATTCCAGGCATGCCCCACCAGACTCAGCTCAGCATGCTCATTTCACATATGACAAAACCAAGCTTGAGTGTGGCTCTAATCCCAGCACCCTGAGAGGCCGAGGCAAGAGGCTCACAATTTCAAGCCCTGCCTGAACAATTTAACAAGTCGGCAAGACCTTGTCTCAAAATAAAAAAGGGGATAGGGATAGAGCTCAGTATGAAGGTCCTGGGTTCAATCCCTAGTACCTCAACAAAGAAAGATGACCTGGGTGACCTCCTCGACTCTAGCAACCAGCAAGTGGCAAACCGTGTCCAAAAAAATCAGAATGGCAAAATTTTGCCTGCAGTTTCTTATAAAACTAAAGATGCAATTGCAATTCCACCCAGTAATTGAATGCCTGGGCATACAGAGAAACAGAAATGTGTGTGCCTATGACAGCAGCCTGCTTTCTTCATAATAGCCCAAGACTGAGGCAGTGCAGACGGTACTGACAGTGGTTAAACAAATGGCTGACCACAGAACATTACTCAACAACAAAAGAAAGCACTGTTGATACAAGAGACACAACTTGAATAAAATCCCAGGGAAGAATTATGCCCAGTGGGACAAGAAAAAAAAGCAGTCCAAATGGTTGAATACTGTATGATTCCATCTACATAATATTTTTGAAGTGACAAAATTTTAGAAATGAACAAAAGATAAGGCTCCCTGGACTGGGGACAAGGGCTGGCATCAGGAGGGGGTGGGTATGGTTATAAAGAGATCAGGCTCCTGGTGATGAACTCTTCTTACCTCCACTGTGATGAACAGACCTACAGGTGTCAAAACTGTATGGAATGATCCACACAGGGTGTGCATGTGCACCCGCCCACACACACAAAAGCACAGATAAAATGGGTGGCTCTGGATTGTGTCATTAAACACTGGCTGTGATATCCTACAGTTGTTCTGCAAAACCTCAGCCTGGGGAAAACCAGGTAAGGCTGCGCCAGATCTCTGTGTATCACCTCTTATGACTATTCGTAAATATACAATCATCTCAATAATTTTTTTTTTTTTTTTTTTAGTTGAGACAGGTCTCACTATGCAGTGCAGGCTCGCTTTGAACTCACTAGGTAGCCAGGCCGGCCTCATGAACTCAAGGGGATCCTCCTGCCTCAGCCTCCCAAATGCTGGGATTATATCCATGCTTAAGAATTTTTTTTTAAATCTTACCTGTCCAAAAGCCGGGTTAGATAATAGTATTCTGTATTTCTGTGGTCTAAGATCTTCTTTCCACCATCGTTTTGAAACAATAGCTTCAACAGCCAAAGCTAAATTAAAACTCTTGGCAAAGGGAAAATAAGAAAAAAAGCCCCAGTGCCTAGAATTCTCTAGTGCTTTGAATTCACTACGAAAATTACTCCTGCTGACTTTTAGCTCCTAAGAGGCTCTCTCTCACCAAATACTCTCCTGATCTCTGTGTACCACACCCACCAGCACAATTTTTAATCAATATTAAATTTTGATTCTGAATCTTCCCCGATTGCGCAGAGCCAGTGGGTTGGCACCAGCCCTCGACGCGGATTTCTGGAAGGCAGCGCAGGGCAGGAGACAGGACAGGGCGCGAGGGGCCGGGCAGACCCTGGGTGGGAGGCGACCTTGGCCGGGTCTGCGTTTCCCCTCTGCAAAGGGGGCCGCGATCGAGGGCAGCGGTAGGATTTACTCCCTAGCGTCTCTCTTCCCCCGGGCTCCCCAGGTGACAACCGCGCCAGCTCCGGCTGCGCCCACGGCCACGCGGTACCCGCGGCGGGCTCCGAAGACAGCCGGGCAGTGCCCACGCGCGTTCCCCGCCCCGCCCCGAGGGGAACCGATCCCGGAGCGGCCGCCCGCGCCACTGTCACCCGCCCTTCTCAGCACTCGCTCGCGGGCTCGGCAGCGCTGTGGACGAACACGCCTGCGGCCCCGGCAGCGCCTCCCCGCCACCCGGCTCGGACCCAGCGCCGCAGGCTCCCGGCCTGCAGGGGGTGCGGCACTCACCGTCCGTGCGCCTCCGCGCGTCGCGGTAGCGCGCCCACAGGTAGCGCTTCAGGTCCCCCGCGGCGCCCGGCGCAGAGCACAGCGGCCGAGCGGGCCACGCGTGGGGCCACCCCCGCCCCGCAGCCC
>NW_004624750.1:4795163-4813412 GCF_000247695.1 Heterocephalus glaber | reverse complement strand
CGCCCTCGCCCCAGCCCCGCGGGCCGCCGCCGTGGCCATCCTGCCGCCGACTGGCTGCGAGTGGCGCGACTGGGACGGCGGGGCTGCGTCCGAACACGTGGCGCCGCGGCCCCGCCTCCGCCAGCAGGGGGCGGGCATAGGTGGGCGGGGAGGGGCGGGGCGGGAGGGATGGGGATAGTTAGCCGAGGGGCGGGCCAGGGCGCAGGCCCGGGAACCCACTGGGCCCGCGGGAGCCGGGAAGGGGCGGGATTATGGGCGGGGCTGGGGCTAGCGGGGCGGGGTGGCGGGTCTTGGGAAGTCAAGGCTGCCCAGGGTAGGGCGGGGCCCGGGTGGGCGGGTCCTGGGCGGGCCAGGGTGGGCGGGGCCTTCGCCCCTGGGGGCCCTCTCCCAGGCCGCGGATGTCATTTTCTGGCCCTGCGGCAGACAGCAGTCCTCGTGCGTGGCCTGGAGGCCACACGTAATGAGATGCCGAGTCGCCGAACCTGGGCCACCAGACGCGTCCCGGTGCCGCCCGCGTGGCTGAGCTGCTCCTTCCTCCCGCCTTCCGTGGCAGCCCCAGCCTGGTTGCGCGCGCTCCCCACTCCGATCCGCTGTAGCCGGGCTCCAAGTGCGACCTCCATCCAGAAGCCTCTGCTGTCCCCGCACCGTGGAGCCCGGTGGGGCGACCCGGTCCTGGCTTGGATCCGCACAGGCCGCCCTGGGGGGCGCATAGGTGGAGGCCCAAGCCCGCCCCTGAGGCTCCCGGAAATTTTGCCTGAGGGGACAGCAGGCGGCCGAGCCCACCCTGGTTCCGCCTCCGGGCAGAAAGCCTGGCGGGAGGTCACGCTTCCGCCCTCCAGCTCTGCTGCACCTGTCCCGGCCCTGCGGTTACGGTTCCGCTGAAGCCGGAAAGGGCAGTGGCATTTGTGTGCGCTGAGTCAGACAATGCTGTCGCCCACCCAGGCTAGGACCATAAGTGCGTCCCATGCCACCCTGTCCCCCGTGGAGCAGGGAGCTGGGCCGGGCAGGCTGGCTCTCTGGGTCCAGGGTTAGATGAGGACTGAGAATAAAGACTGAGGTCACCGAAGGCTCCTGCGTAACCGGTCCTGGAAGTCCCCTCAGTCACCCTGAAAAGCAGACACCATTTCTCATCCTACAGATAAGAAACCGAGGCTGAGAGGCGCGCGCCGGTAACTCCTGAGGTCACCGGGCTCCTCCACCTGCTCCCACCGCATTAGGTAGGGTTTAGCAGGATGGCAGGGATCAGCCAGCCACTGAGTAATCATTAACAGTTAATAGTTAATGTTCTACTAATCCATGATAAAATGGAGGGCAACAAACATTCAAAAGAGATATCAAGCTGGGTGTGGTACTGGGAGCACCCTGAGAGGCTGAGGCAGGAGGGTGGCAAATTCAGCCCAGCCTGGGCAACTTGGCAACCTACCAAGACTTGGTCTCAAAATAAAAAGTGCTGGTGGCCAGGGATTTAGCTCAGCAGCACTGCACCTGCCTCTCAGGCACCAGGTCCTGAGTTCGATCCCCACTACCAAAAAAAAAAAAAAGAAGAAGAAAAAATTTGGGGAGGTAACTCAGGTGCAAAGGTGCACGCACACACAGAAGAGCAAACCATAATCTGTGGGCTCTGGTACCTTAAACTGACTTTATGCTTCAAATTTATTCCAATTTGTATCTTGTTTTATAAAAAGATTGGGTGATAGCAAGTGTAAATTTTGTTTAGATGAAAAATGCATGAATGCAAAATAGATAAATGATAGTAATAGAAACACAATTAGAACTTTAATCATGTTGTTATTTTTTTAGATATGGAACTCTATGAAATCAACATTACTCTACCTACCATAGAAATGCAAATCATTTTAAAACTTCCTTTGTCCTCCTTCTCCACCCCACCATCCTCACTCTCTCCCCTCCTTCCCTCAGAGGATGTCCTCCTTCCAGATGAACCTGGTCCCACTCCAGGAGAGGAGCCGCTGGGCTTCAACAAGGTCTTGGAGTGGATTGCTGCCATTTTCTCTTTTGCCACCTGTGGGGGTTTTAAGGGCAAAACAGAAATTCTAGTGAGCTGTAATGGGACTAAGAATGAAACTGTTACGGCTACTTTTGGTTATCCATTCAGGTTGAACCAGGCATCATTTCAGTCACCTTCAAGGGTTTGTGGTGTAGATTGGAAAAGTCACGTCCTCATAGGAGATTACTCCTCTTCTGCACAAGTCTATGTTACATTTGCAGTCTTTGTATTCTTATACTGCATCGCCGACCTCCTGCTTTATGTTAGTTACACGAACCTGTACTGGGATAGTCGTAAACTTCCCATGACTGACTTTGTTGTTACTGTTGTTGCCACTTTTTTGTGGTTGGTGAGCACTTCAGCCTGGGCTAAAGCTCTTACAGATATTAAAGCAGCTACAGGTCCCAGAATTGTTCAAGAGCTTCTGCCTTGTAAACAGTCATCAACAGCGTATCATTTTGGCTCTGTGACAAGTATGGGATCCCTAAATGTTTCTGTGGGTGGTGAGCACTGCAGCCAACGGCAGCGACCCAGCCGGGAACCCTTGCTTCCCATTCATGGCTTGGGCAGCACCCGAAAGGAAAGTTTCTTCACCAAGCAGCCAGCCCGGGCTTCTGGGGAATTTCACATGCACACGCACGCACACACACACACGCACATACGCACACGCACACACCCTACACCAGAGAACACACATTGCTTTGCATAAGTGTGAACCTTAAGGGACTCCTGCCTCTTAAATGTACTGCATCTTTCTCTCATGTTCGGCACTACTTTTAAGACTAATAGTTGTTTTGCTCATGAATTTCTGCCCATTTTCAAGGTTTAGCTCCACGGTCTCCTTCTACCCATCCTGCAGTCCTTTGTCACCCCTCTGCTACAGCTGAAAAGCACAGCCTTGCAATTATCTATGGACTTCCGTCTCTCTGCCAAGCCCTGAGCAGATTCTCAAGGGCATGCACTGCATGCTGTGGGGCTTCCATCATCAAAACAAGGCCTCAGCCATCAGTTCAGGTACATTTTTCTCAACTTTTTTTTAAGGTACTGAGGATTGAACTGAGGGCCTTTGCACTAAGCTACATTCCCCACCCCTTTTCTTTAGTTTTTTGAATTTTTTTTAAAATTTTGAGACAGGGTCTCACTAAGTCATTAAATGATCCAGGCTGGGCATGAACTTGGATCCTATTTCAGCATCTCCAGAGAGCTGGGATTCCAGGCATGAGCCACCACCCCAGCCCTCAGCCATCTCAGCTTAATTTTTATGGCTTCGATTCTCTTACTTAGAGCTCATCTATGTCACTGAATGGTGATGCTGAGTCATATGGGGTTAGAAACCAGTGCCGACATGCTGATAGCCTGGCTACTGCTGCTCCTGGGAGTAACAGACTGTTTTCTCTGACTCGGGAGTCTCATGTCTTCTACCAGCATCTGTGAAACTGGCGGGTCAACCACTTCACCCACAAATCGGATGGGGGAAGCAGGGAGTGGAGAGGCCTGGGGGCCCCGGAGAACAGCAGCTCCAGGGCCTGCTCAGAGAGCACCGTGACTGTGGCAGTGGTGGCCAGCAGCCCTGTCCTGCAAGCTTCTGCTCAAATGTCACCTTACCAGAGTGGGTCCCCTGGCCATCCCGTCTCACAGGGCATCTGTGCCTTTAGAGGCTGTCACCTCTGTGGCTTTATCTTGATTTTCTGTCCTTCACACTTATACCACATGTCATTTCCTGTATTTATTTGTTGTCTGCATTTCCCTACATGACTGCGAATTCTGTTGGAGAAGGGGCTTCAGTTTGCTGCTGTGATGCTGCCACTTAGGACAGTGCTCTGCACGGGAGGTTAGGCTGTCAAACCAGAAAGTTCTCTCGGTCCCTTCCGAGTCCTCACCCCCAGGTCACCACTATTCTGATGTCTAGGATTATCTTTGCTGATCCTTGCACTTCATATAAACAGGATGTCTTCATATGAACATGCCAAACAGATGTGCTTGTCCGTGTCTTCGCATTCCTGTGTGTTTCAGGAGCTTGCTCTTCTTTTATAGCTGTAATAGTCCATTTATGGACATACCACCACTTATGGATATACCACAGTTTGTTTATCATTCTTCTGTTGATGAGCATTTGTGTTGTTTAGAATAAAGTTGCAATAAAAAAAAAGAAACTTCCTTTGAGCCAAAATCAGTTACAGTATTTTAAAAGTCTGAACAAAAGCAAATCCTTGGGCCTTGATTATGACCACTCCTAAGTGTTTTGGGAGAGAATATCCAATTTGAGAATTCCAAATAAAGACAAGTGGGGGGAAACAGACGCAAGAGCCCACAGTAATCTGTATTCCTTGTTAGGATCGTTTGATGTCCGCAACCATTTTCTTTCTACTTGAAATCTCCTCTGCCAGATACAGTTTGAGGAGCCAGCCAGCGACTGGGGCTGTGAAATGATACTTTTCTGGTAGAAGCTCAGCTGTGAGAGCCCAGGGTTCACTGGGCTCAGAGCCCTGGCAGGGCAGGGCAGGAAACTGCTCTGACTTGACCTCCACTCTGACTTTCGGCAGGCAAATCCCCGGCCCAGGAAGCTCCACCAAGCTGCTCCCGTGGCCCAAAGACAAACACCTGCAGGAATCATCTTTATCTTCAGTGCTTCCTTGCTTGGGTCCTTCCACATCTCAACATTACTTTGTGCCTTCGATTGGAACTTTTCCTTGGCAGAAATGCAGATGATGATGTTTTCCCTGAGCTAGAAGCACACTGGTGCTTATCTGAAAACCCTGCTTTTAGACCCTGAGCTCATCTGCATTCGGGCATCTCTGGAGAACTCGGTCGGCCATGGCCATTCAGACTGGTGTCATGTCCCCAGGACGGGGGCCCTTCTCGGAGTCCCAGGGACACCGCTGGCTCATCTAGGGGCCTGAGTCTTCTGCCCAGACCCACTCGATTCCCTTCAGAAAGCTGCAAGAGGGCAAAAGCTGTCAAGGGCCCTCAGAACAGGAAGAGCCAGAAGCATGTTGCTTTCGGAGACATGAAACAGAAATGCGCTGCAGATTCATTCCACCAGCTGATTAGGAGAAGCTGCAGTGGGTCAGGGCACCTACTGCCTCCATCAATAACAGCTCTGCTGGGCACTAAAAATAAGAATATCTGAATTTCTAGAGCCTTCCCAGCGTCACGCATTTAAAAGAGGATAAAAAAGCCTTTACCAAAGGTGGTTATGAGAACATTACCTGTTGTAATACTACACCAAAAACATTTAACCTGAGTCTAACGGTAAAGAAACAATCGGATACAAAGTGGAGGACCCTGGGGCAGGGAAGGGAGGCCGGAAGCTGACTCAGACTCTTCCAAACTGTTGGTGTCATGAAAGATAAAATAAGAAAATTCTTTTTCAGTGCTCTTGCCTCCCACAGGCGTCAGCGGAGCCTGTCTTCACCTTTGACCTGACACAGAGCCCTCCTGTTTCTGCAGGGTCTTTCCAATCTCTCGGATTCCTGCAACATCCAAGAAGCTGGGCGCCTGTGGCTGCCTCAAAGTCCTGCACCAATCCAAAGCGTTTCCCTGTCACGGTCATTTTGACTTTGGGGAAGAGCTGACAACACGTGGTACCAGCCCCGGTGAATAAGGTGGACGAGGACACCGAGCCATGTTTCACAAGCCTAGCTGTGTACTGGAAGGCCCACGGCGGCAACATTCACTGTATTTTTGATCACACTCCTAGAGACACTCGGGAAAGAGGACTCCAGAGCTGCTTCAGAAAGTGGCAGGGGCAATGGGATGGGTGTGTTGAAGTTTGGGGAGTATTGTGAGGGGGAGCCAGGGCAATGTGTCTTACTGGAATAATTTTTTTAACCTAAGCACACTGTATTTTCTGAACAGCCCTTACAGTTGATAGGACACCTGCCTGACTCAGCCTCCCTGGCCCATGCCCTTGGCTGCACCCTGAGGCTGCCTCTTCTGGTTTCAGGAGCACCCCTGAGTATCACTGGCTTCCACTGGAGGAGATGTTCTCTCTCTTCGGCCTTCTTTTCTGGCAACCTGAGAGCAATCTCCATTTGCCTGGGTCGGGAATTCTCCTGACTCCCGGGACGCTCCAGGTCGCTGGCCGAGTGAGCAGGATGCACTTGAGAATTACCCTGTGGGCAGATGCCAAGTTGCACTGGGTGGAAGGACCATGGAAGGACAAGCTGGAGAAGTAGAAGGACTCGTGGGGGCAGGGGGGCAGAGCCTGTCCCCAGGAGCCGGGTCCAACACCAGGTCCTGCGGATGTGACTGTCCCTTCCGACCCAGGCCCCACAGAGGCAGTGGTGGGTGGGCCCAAGGCTCTCGCAGGCAGCTTCCCCGTCCCCTGCTGCCCACACTGGGACCCCGCTTTCCTGTGTCACCTCAGCCCACCGCTCTTTCCGGGGAGCTGGTGCGGCGGGTCCAGACTGCTCAGTCCTCCGACCCAGAAAAGAAGAAAGGAGAGGATGGGTTAGCACAAAGCAGAGAAGTGACTGAATCTCTGTCTCCTTCAGCCCTTCGCTTGGGGTGCAGAAGAAGCCTAGCACTTGATTGCCTATACTGCTGGGTGCTTTATCTCATTAAACCTTCAGAAGAGCTGGATGTGGTAGTGCAGGCCTGTGATCCCAGCTCTCAGGAGGCTGAGGCAGGAGGATCCCACAAGTTCAAGGCCAGGGTGGACTACACAGTGAGGTGGTGTCTCAAAAAAACATTTATGTCCTCTGGAAAAAGAGAGCAGATGTTTCATCCACAGACAGCCCTCTGTCCTGTGAAGTAGACCTCTAAAGCGCAACTGTTCGTAATCCTTACCCTACTGAAGTTAAAGCCTATTCCTCTGCTTCACAGGCTACTTGCTGTCAGCTAACAGGTGGGTTTCGATTTCAGCGATGCCAGTCCTGGGAGAGCTGTCAGCTTACGCCCAGGTCCTAGTGGTAATGCAGGTAGTTGTCCTCAAGTAGCAATGAGATCTCACACGCCTGTAATCCCAGCACTCTGGGAGGCTGAGGCAGGAGGATTGCAAGTTTGAGCACAGCCTGGGCAACTTAGGAAAGGAAAAAAAGAAAAGAAAGGAGAGGTGTGGAAAAAAGGAAAAAAGGAACCAACGGGGGGGTCCTCCCTTAGCCCAGACTAGACCACTGCCCCGTCTGGTTGCAGGTGGCAGCAGCACCCTCTGTCGTCTTCTCTGGGTACTGCATAGCCCCTCCAGTTCGGGGCTCCAAGCTGTGCAGCCCTGAGCAGAGGAGACAGCCGCCCCGGTTCCTCCAGCGGGCTCCTGTCTCTCCGCCGGCCAGCCCCGGCTCCGCCTCTCTCCGCTTCACGATCGCTCTGTTTCCCATCCACCTGCAGAGCCGCTGTCCATCTTCTGCCGACCCTTCCCCGTGCGCTGTTAATACTGCCCTTGCCCTGGACTCCTCTCTTGCCAGCTTCCGGCCTCGCCTCCCTGGCTTTCAATCGCTCTGCTGGGCAGAGCCACTGAATGACTACCAGGGAGCCCGGATGTGCACCCGGCCCAGTCCTCTGCCCCGGGAACGCAGGTGGGACACTCCAGGCTCCCGCTTCCTGTCTGGACAGCGGAGTGTCCACGGGGGCACTGTCCACGGCGTGGCCAACCTGGAATTGCCTGCTTCCGCTCCCTCCCCTGCACACCGAGCCGGACACTGCGTCCTGCTGGCGCCACCTACCCAACCTCACTGCAGCGCTGTCCCCGCCTCAGCCTCGCGTCCCCTCACGCGAGGGACCCTCCAGGGCCACCCTGCTTAGCCACAAGCGGGTCGGAGCTGAAACACAGATGGCCTCACCGCTTTGTGCCCCAAATACTGCAGACCCTGCCGAGCTGGTCAGCATGGCCCACGATTTCCAACGCCCGACGCCACCCCGAGCCTCCTGCCTTTGCTTAAAATGCTCTCCCCGGCCTTCCTCCGGGCCCAGGTCACTCTCCCACCGGCTGCAGCCCTCCCTCCTCTCCTGCCCCTAACTGTGCCTCTCACCGCCGCTCCGGGACTCGAAGCACTGACTCAGGGGCGATGAGTCGGATCCCAGGCCCGCGAGAGCTGAGGTCTCAGTGACACAGGTCGCAGTGCAGGAACAATGGGAGCCACTGGCGGCCCAAGGAGGTGCTGCAAGCACAGGCCCCCCCGTCCACTGCCGCAAGCGCTCCCCCACGCCCAGGGCTCCCTGGACGCCTGCTGCGGGTGGCTGGCTTCTCGATACTCCTGTCCCCAACAGCGGGGCTCCAGCAGGACCCAGGGCCAGCTGCACTGCACACTAATTAATTAGTCATCTCGTTGTGTGCAGCGTGCACTATTCGGATGTGGATAGGAATAAAAGGGAGTTACTTGGTATGAAAGCCAGGCTACATGCTGTGGAAAGACAATGCTAAGAGAATGAATTTTTCCTTTTTAGTAGGGTCTCCCTATGTAGTTCAGGGTGGCCTTAAACCCACTATGTAGCCCAGGTTGGCCTGGAACTCACGGTGATCCTCCTGCCTCAGCCTCCTGAGTGCAGGATTACCTAACTTTGGACTGAGGGACCAACACTATAGAAAAGGGCTTGACGGGAGGAGGATGAAACGCCGGGTTTCTGTTCTCCGGGAGGAAATGGTTTCTCAGTGGGCAAAGCCACAGCGCTCGGCCAAGCGGGGCCATGGGACCCTCTGTGCCTCAGGTTAGCTGGAGCGCAAGTCCCAGAAGGCCTCATTCCAGTCAGGATCCAGCCCAAGCCTGGGCCCAACAGTTCTGTTGTGTGAGGTTTGTACTTGAACCGGATCAAAGGTGAGCAGAGAGGGGCTGTGTCGGTTGTAGACTTCAGGAGCAGGGCCGCACAGAGCTGCCAAGGTGGAAAGAAGCCCCTCATTTTAATGTTTCTACTACAATCTCATGCACAAAAATCGCAAGATTATAATCTACATCTTTTTTGCCGGGCATGATAGTGCACATCTATAATCCCAGCACTTGGGAGGCTGAGGCAGGAGGATCG
Organism: Heterocephalus glaber; assembly: GCF_000247695.1. Next base: position 4,804,447 of record NW_004624750.1, on the reverse strand, counting down.
CCATGAGTCGGAAGCCAGCCTGGGTTACACAGTGAGATTGTATCAAAAAACCCACCAAACAAACAAATACATAAATAGATAAATAATATTTTTCCTTGATTTTTTGAGACAAGGTCTCACTGTGTAGTTCAGGCTGGCCTTGAACTCAAGTAGCCCAGGCTGGCCTCTGACTTGTGGCGATCCTCCTGCCTCAGCCTCCCAAGTGCTGGGATTATAAGTATCCATCACCACACCCAGGTATCTATAATCTAAATCCTTATTATCAAAAACTGCTGGAAGCACAGTATTTCCATCCCCCGTGTTGATCAACGTAATAATAAAAGACTAAGGAAGGTGTCAACGGCTTCGACCTAGCAATGGTCAGCAATGGTTGTTGATCTATAATCTAAAATAAAACCTGGAAAGTGAACTAAGATTGCTGTTTTCAATAGCTGAGTGCGGTTTGTGTCACTTACCGTGAGTACCGTCAGCTGGGCTCAGAGCCATCCCATCTGCCAGGTCACCCGGGTGAAGGGTGGAAGGACCTGGAGAGAACCCTGGGCTGCTGTTTTCACTCTCATAGCAGAAATGTCCAGTACTCTAAGGCTGAGGCAGCAGGATTACAAATCTGATGCCAGCCCAGTCTGCAAGTTTAAGGTTGACCTTGTCTCAAAAAGCAAAAACACGTTCTTGTGAAGACCATGCTAGGAGAGTGATTCTTGGTTCCCAGCCCCTTGCACTGACTCAGTTTCTCTAAAGTAACACCTCAAAGCCTTGCCCTGGCCAGGGAACCTGTGGCCTAGTCCCACTTGGCCCACACCCTCCCAGGTACCCTCTCCTGCTGCTCTGAGCCCTGCCATGTGGGCCCTTTCAGCTCCTGTCAGCCCTGACAGTTCCATCCCTGCCAACAGGTGTGGTGGCGCACGGCGCACACCTGTAATCCCAGCACTCAGGAGGCTGAGGCAGGAGGATCACCACAAGTTTAAAACCAGCGCAGGCCACATAGTGAATTCAAGGCCACCCTGAACTACATACCAAGACCCTGTCTCAGAAACCAAATTTAAATAAGATACTTCCGTTCCTGCAGCCTGGAGAACACTCTTCTCTCTCCCCAACTTTTTGTATTTTTTATTTTGGGACAGGATCTCACTAAATTGCCCAGGGTGGGGTGCAATTTGTGATCCTCTTGCTTCAGCCTCCCAGAGTGCTGGGAGTCTGGGCATCCACACCTGCTTTTCTAAGGTGAGAAAGTAAAATAGGGCATTTCCTCTGCCATCTATGTGTTCACTTGGCAAATATTCACGAGCACCTACTGTGTGCTGACCACTGTCCTAAGAGCTGGTACAGAGCGCGGCAGAGGGTCAACCTCATCTCGTTCTTAGCAAGGGAGACACAAAATAATACTAATAAACAAAACTCTCATTTTCTGAGGAAAGTACTCTGTTCAGTACTATGAAGAAAAACAAAGCCGCCTAATGAGAAAGGTGGCACTGAACTACACAATACGGACGGAGAACTAATTCTTCACTGCGCACTTGCAGGCTGCTGTGATGAGCTCAAAATAGCCCTTCCGCCTCCAAAACAATCTCCTAGGCATAAGGAGCCCTCGAGGGGCTCCGCCCCGTGTCCCCTCACCCTCGGCAGGGCCCCTTCCTCAGCCCCTGTGATGCCATCCAGGGTCCCCGCAGAGCCTTCTTTGTTCATGGAGTTCCCCCCAGAGTGACAAGTGACATCGCCACTCCCTGCACATTGGAGCGGAGGCCACAGGCAGATGGCCTGGGACTTGCCGGAGGTCAAACAGCTGATTATGGCCACTCCACAGCCCAGCCCACTCCGCACCCCCCCATGACGCTTCAGGCCCTCCCGGTGTGAGCTCATTTAGGACGGAAAGTCGCTCAGGGGCGGGAGCTGTCCTCTGGGGCCTCTGTCCCCTGCAGAATGCGTATCCCGTCCTCTCACCACGGGGAAGCCGGGTCCATTGATTTATCTGTCTGTCCATTACGGCATCAAGAAGGGATGACGACAGGGCCGGGCATTTAGCTCAGTGGTTTCGCCGCCTGCTGTGCAAGCGCAAGGACCTGAGTTCGATCCCCGGTACCAAAAAAAAAAAAAAAAAGAAGGGATGACGGCGCTTTTCACCACATTTAGGAGGTGCATTTGAGACGATATGAGTTAAAGCACAAGCTGCGTGATGCGAACCTCCTGTGGTGTGCCCACAGGTGTCCCCCACGAGGGACAAGCGGCAGACGCTGGCCCGGAACAGCCTTGCACCAGGGTCCCCACCTAGTGACATGGGCAATTCTCCTGGTGATGCCCCGCGAGCAGCCTCTCGCAGGCGGTGCAGGGTTGGGAGGTCACAGGGTTGGGGGGTCATTTTCCTCGGTGGGAGAATTGTTCTCCAGCCCCTCGCCTCCGCGGGCGCGCCCTCGCTGGTCCGTAGTTCATCGTAAAAACACACACGGGCCTGGGCTTCGGTGAGAGCCGCCTTTTTTTTTTTGGTACCGGGGATAGAACTCGGGTCCTTGCGCTTGAGCAGCAGGCGGCGAAACCACTGAGCTAAATCCCCAGCCGCCTTTTGATGAGTGCTCAGCAGCGACACTTTTGCTGTGAGCCCTGAGGGCTCTGAAAATCACCACGCGTAGGTGTAAAATCACACAGGTAGCTCGGCTTCGGCTTCCTTCCTAGTTCGTGGAGTTAACGCAGGCGCACTGGCACTTAGGAAGTTTCCATGGAGGTGGGAAAATGGAAAGTATCTCTGACCGCCCCCCCGACCCCGTGTCATGGCCGTGTCCTGGGGGGCCTGCCTGGCGCTCCTGTCACCAACACAGGCACAAGCACCGGGTTCTCACACCACCGCCTCGACCTGAGTGTTCCTGTAAGCCACAGTGGACCTTCTGCCAAACAAACCAACAGCAGGAGAGAAGGGTGATTATAGCTCCTACGAGCAGACACGGCCCTGCAGGCCTGTGATCCCAGCACGCAAGAGGCTGAGGCAGGAGGATCGCCACAAGTTCAAGGCCAACCTGAGCTCCACAGTGAGACCCTGTCTCAGAAGAAAGAAAACAACAGGATGGAATCTGCGCTTCAGACAGTCTGTCATGGGATGCGGGCGCTGGTCTCAAGGCCTGTGCAGAGCCCAGCTCTGACGTGGGCAGTGGGCACAGGGTCAGCACGCAGGCTCTGTGCCCATTGCCCATGTGCTACCACTTGAGACTGGGCACCTCCGGCTTCTCAAGCTCAAAACCGGTAAGAGGTGCCAGGGCCGCTGGAAGCCGAGCCTAAAACCGAGTCCCCCAAGTCTGTCCCACCGAGGCAGGGAGAGGAGGAGGTGCAGGGTGGCTGGGCCCGCAGGACAGAGGGGAGCAGTGAGGCCTGCAGCTCCCAGGTGCCTCAGGCAGGGCAGAAGCTGTGGGGAGTGGGGCCTCCATGCCCTGGTCCCAGACCCAGGTCAGACTGCTCCTGTTTCTCGTGTCCAGCCTGACCCACCCCAACCTGCAGGGCCCTTGGGAGCCTGGGCTCATGCAGTCTCGGGGAGCTGTCCCCAGGGCCACTGCCACCGGCACATAGCACTGCAGGATGAGTCAGATTATACAACAAACCGCCTCCTGCTCAGAGGTTTTCCTTTTTCTTTTTGTGGTGCTGGGGACTGAATCCAGGGCCTTCGCACTGAGCCTCATCCGCAGTCCTTTTATTTTTTATTTGAGCAAAGGTCTCACCAAGTCGCTAAGTTGGCAAAGCTGACTCAAACATGAGGTCCTCCTGCCTCAGCCTCCCAAGTGCTCGGATTCCAGGTGTGCGCCACCACACCAGGCAGTGCTGGTCATCAGAGGAGGCTACGGTGGCATCAAGGGCATCCTCAGTGCCTGCCGGGGAGCAAAATAATACCAATCGCTCAGGGCACCGGACTCAGCTCATGCCAGGCAGGCGCTAGGCTCCCCCGTGGAGGGTCTCCCGGCCCTTGGCAGCCTTTCCATGTTACAAAGGCGGAAGCGGACGCAACACCAGGACAGGAGCCGCGTCCCAGGCCTCACTGTCACTCGCGGCTCCACGTCTGGGCCACTCTACCTTTAGGAATGGGGATGCCGATTTACACCAGGAGCTGCAGATCTGCTGTGTCACCTTCTTCCTGTGAGCAGAAGCAGGAAAAAGTCACCTCCAGGAGAGCAAAAGATCTCCGGGAAAGTGGGAAATGGAGGCAGCAAAGCCAGCTGGGGATGGGTACAGGGAGGGAGGGAGGAGGAGCCCCAGGAGCAAAGCTCAGCAAGCCCAGCCCCTGACCAAGGGCTCCCTGACCAGCGTCCCTGTTACTCTGTCCCCGCCCCCTAAGCTCGGCAGGGCTGTGGGTCAGGAGTCACGAGGCTCAGCGTCCTCAAGACCCGCTGTGGGACAGGGCTGCATGGGTAACCCAGCCCTCCTGGCACCATAGGATTTTTTTTTTCCTTGGGGAAGGGGTAGGGAACTAAACACATCCCTTAAACACCTCACCAAAAAACTTACTTTTACTATGTCTTTTCAAAAAAAAAAAGTACATCTGCTCAAAATTCCACAATTCCCCCAACTAGCTTGTTTTTCTCTCCAAAGAAATGTCTCCCATTATTTAAGCCCTCTTGAAATTTAATTTTTGCAAGAGAAGTGTTTCCAGCCACTAACCTGAAAATAAAATTCAAAGGAGATGTACTAGGCATGATAAATGTTGGCGACAGTCACCATGCTTGCAAAAATAATTCTCATAAACATCCTTTACTTTGTACAGAAACCTGACCAGGAAAATATTAAAAAGAATAAGCTTGCTGAGTGTGGTGGTCATGCCTGCAATCCAGCACTCAGGAGGCTGAGGCAGGAGGATCACCTCGAGTTGGAGGTCAGCCTGGGCTACATAATGAGGTCAAGGCCAGCCTGAAGTACATACTGAGACCCTGTCTCAGAAAAACGAAAACAAAAAGAACTGCTTATAATAGTAGAGAACTTCAAGAACTTACAAGAAGATAGTGTATAATTGTGTCTGCAGGCTCAAAAGAGCCTCGAGCATGCAAAGCAAGTGCTCGACCACTAAGCTACCGCCTCCATCACCAGCAGTAGCTTTATAAGGAACCACAGCACGATCAGCCGCTCGGCCCACTGACTTCCAGGCTGGATGTGCTTTGCTGAGGGCTGCACCCCGGCCTCTGCTCACCAATCCCCTCACAACGCCCCAAATATCTCCACACCTCCACAAGCGCCCCGGTGAAGGACAGGGCCCCAGTTATCCCTGGCTGAAGTCCACCAAGTGAGGGGATGGCCATTGTCTTAGCCACTTAGCTTCTCATCCCTGGGACAAAATACCCAACGCCCACCATGCAAAGGAGGTCAGGTTCATTTGGGCTCAAGCTTCCAGTCCACAACAGTCAGCCAGCTCCGAGGCAGAAGCAGCGCAGTGGGAGGGTCCCGTGGAAGGAAGCTGCTTCCATCGCGGCACCCAGGAAGCAGAGAGCGTGGGAGGAGCCAGGAGGGAGAGGACCCTGCCAGGCCCCGCCCCCACGACCCACCCCTAACCAGGCCCCGCCCCCTAGGGGGCAACTCAGCGAGGAGCCCCACGGTCCAATCACCTTCCAAAATCCCAATCTCTGAGGGTTTGAGGGTTTGGGAGTCATTCTTTTCGTTTGTTTTTGTTTTTTTGAGACAGGATCTTACTGTACAGTTCGGGCTTGAACTCACTATGTAGCCCAGGCTGGCCTCAAACTTGCGGCAATCCTCCTGCCTCAGCCTCCCGAGTGCCGGGATTACAGGCTCGCGCCACCATATCCGGCTTGGGGGCCATTCTTGATCCAAACCATAACAGAAATGCAGAGGGTCAGCATTTCTTAACCAAATCAGCTGGGTGGGAAGTAGATCAATAAGTTGAATGTACTATGGATATATGCATTAACAAGTACATTAATCACAAGCATGAAAGCTAGTATAGAAAAATATTTTAAATTTTTTAAAACGCATGTTGATGTGAGAGATGCCTTTGGTGTGTTTCTTGCTCCCTAATCAGCAACTGGGAGGCCCCAGCCGTGTTCCAAAGTCTGGTGTCTGTTAAGTACTCCTCAGATGCCCGCTCGGCCCGGTTATTCAGCACTTTGCCTGCAGGAAATAAACCTTTGTTGGCAAAGAATGTGATTCTTGAGGTATTTTTCCACAGAAGAGCTAAGACGTCAAAAGGGCTTCGGGAAGCAGCTACTGAGCTGCTTGCGGGGCGAGGCGGGGCGGCTCGCTGTCGCCTGTGAGCGCCCCCAGCGGGGGCGGGGGGGGGGGCACGCGACTGAGTCTGCGCAGCGCAGAAGCCGACTAAGAAAACGGCATGGAGAAGCCCGCGGTCACCTTGGTTACCGAGTCCCACGGAGGCGGCAGGCACGCAGGAGACGGATTGTTCCTAGATCCACACCGCCCTGGGCTGCGCTCTATGCCAAGGCCAGACTGTGTTGTTCCTTTATGAATTATGCATTTGGGCAGTGAGATATTTGTTTTTTAAAAAATGATGCCAGGCCTGGTGTCACAGACCTGTAATCCCAACACTCGGGAGGCTGAGGCAGGAGGATCGCCGTGGTATTCAAGGCCAGCCCGGGCTGCGTAGTAAGTTCAAGACCAGCCTCAACTACATAGACCCCCGTCTCAATAACTAAATACATATAAAAAGTGAACGTTTTCTGAACTCTACTTTGTAAAAAGAAAAAGCATAATTACTGGGCTGAATTTTGCCCCCTCAAGACTCCTGTGTTGAGGCCCCAGTCCCAGCAGCTCAGCATGCGAGCGTATTTGCAGTTTCTTTAGAGAGGTAATGAGGTCCAAATGGAGTGGCTGGGGTGGGTCTCAGCCGGGATGCTGGGGTCCTGAGCGGAGACGCAGGGGGACGCAGGGGGACCCAGGGGGACAGCGGCCGCAAGGCAGGACAGGGTCTGGCGCGCCGCGGCCTTGGCTCAGGCCCAGCCCGCGGTCCTCAGCTCTGAGGCCGCCTCTGCAGCCACCGGTGCAGGGCGCAGACGCAGAGCCCCCGAAGCCTCTAGCTGCTCCTTCCAGCGGCTGTCACCTGCGAGGCGGGAATGAAGGGGCGACTGAGGACCGGCGGTCACCCGCGAGCTCCGAGCAGACCCGGCCGCACGGACACCACAGTCCCGGGGGCAGCCACTCAGGGTGCCCGGGCGCCACCCCCAAAGCCACCGTGGCCACCAGGGCCCCAGCCAAACTTCGAACTCCTGCCCGCGACTGTCACCTCCGCTGGGGCAGTGCCTACGCCCAGACTCGGATCGCGGTCCGTCAGGAAATGCCCAGCTCTGTCCTCCACCCGACACCACCTTCTAAGACACAAAGGCACCCGAAGTTCAAGTTGATTTATTGAGTTGTCCCATTTGTTAAGTACCACACTCATATTGTGCCGTGGAGGATACAAAACTTGGTAAATAAACGTTTGTGTCTGCCGAAAAGGGACTTCGGATTTTGAGTCGTGTAAATCATGTTAGAGCCAGGTGTCAGGGCACACATCTGTAATCCCAGCATCTGGGAGGCCGAGGCAGGAGGATTAAGGATTACGGAGAGTTCAAGGCCAGCCTTGAGATCCTGTCTCAAAAAACAAAAACAAAAATAAAAATCACGTTAGACACAATTTTTTTTATTTAATTTTATTGGTACATTTGAGGTGTACAATATAATGACAGTCATCATTGGAAATTTGCACCTTTACATAGTCTCTCTTGGTTCTTATCTTTCCCCCTTCCCTTGCCCTCCCTTCAACCCCTTCATCCCTGCCTATTTACAAAGACTGTTTCCATTTTTTCATTTTTCTCTTATTAATTCCATTCCCTTCTTTCCTTTCCCCTACCCCTCCCACTTCCCCTTCCCCTTTGCCCCTTTTCTTCCTATTTCACATTATCTATTATACCTTTTAGTCCTTATTTACACTTTCAGTTTCTCACACCTGAGAAACTATGCGGTATTTACACATGTGGGTCCTATTTATTTCACTTAAGAGTATCACCTCAATGTGTACCCATTTATCTATAAATGTCTCTAATTTCTCTTTTTTATGGCTGAGTAGTACTCCATTTAATTAAAAAATCACATTTTCTTTATCCAATTTCCAGTTGATGGGCATTTGGACTGTTTCCAAGCTTTAGCTATTACAAACTGTGCCGCTATGAACATGGGTGCACATATATCACTGTGGTATGATTCTTTTAATTCTTTGGAGAAGATACTCAGCAGGGGAATAGCTGGGTCAAATGGGACTTCCATAGACACAATTTCTTTCATAACGATGTGTTGACAGGGGCAGAGGCAATGTCTCATGAAAATCTGAAGGTCTTCATTTTAAAATAAAAACAGCTTGGTCTATTGAAATCACTGAAATGTTATAATTTCTTTAAAGGGTAATTAACGCCAGGCATGGTGGCATACACCTATAACCCTAGCACTCAGGAGACTGAGCCAGAAGGGTCCCTCCAGTTCAAGGCCAGCCTGGACCACATAGTCCCTGCCTGAAAGAAACAAAAGAAGCGAAGGAGGAAGAGGAGAGGAGAGGGAGAGTGAGAAGGACAATTAAACGTCGTATGGAGGCTCAGTAACAGCCACATGCTGTACATGTTCAGGGAAGCTTTCACTGTCAATACAGCCAAAACTTCACACTAAAAAAAACCACGAATCAATAAAAGGACAAGAGGATCAGTCAGCCTGGCCTGAGATCCTGCAGGTTGCAGTCAAGTCCTTGGCCCTTCTCGTACTGGCTCACTTCCTGTTTCAGTTTGTGAGCACCCTGTTCCTCCCAGGCGACACCTCTCTGGATCCCTTCACTCTCTTCGGACCCCTGTTTATGTAGTGCTCAATGTCTTTAAGGTGCAGTTTGGGGCCTGGGTTAAAATCGTGGCCTCCTCACTGAAGAACAAATCAACCGATTCCTCTATGTGTAGACGAAGCTATAAAGAAACAGCAGTAAATGACACCGGAAAATATCTAACGCAAAGAGAATAAAGTTTGAAGGACTTAAAACGCCCCCTCCCTCAGCTGCACCGTCGGATCCTCCGTCCGGGAGAGCTGCTCCTCCCTCCCTCGCTCTTGCAACTGAGTCTCAAAGGCTCCCAACAGAGGGCAGTGATTTCGTTCACCAACCTTGAAAACCTGCATTCTAGCCCTGGAAAGAAAAGTAACTCCTCAGCACACTCGGAGAAGGACAAACAGCTCCCGTGGCTTAGTCTGTTTTCCTGGAGCTATTGTTTTGGAGACAGGGTCTCTATGTGGTCCAGGCTGGCCTTAAACTCACTGTGTAGCCCAGGCTGTGCTTGAACTCATGGTGA
>NW_004624750.1:4700132-4769125 GCF_000247695.1 Heterocephalus glaber | reverse complement strand
TTTTTTTTTTTTTTTTGGTACCAGGGATTGAACTCGGGACCTTGTGCTTTCGAGGCAGGTGGCAGAACCACTGAGCTAAATCCCTGGTCCTTTTGTTTGTTAATTTGAGACAGGGTCTTGCTCTGTAGTTCAGGCTGGCCTCAAACTCATGGCGATCCTCCTGCCTCAGCCTCCTGAGTGCTGGGAGTATAGGCTTGTGGCAGCACAGTGTTTTTAAAATCACACTTTGTATTTGGGTGCCAGACTGGTGCCTGTAACCCCCACTACTCGGGAGCCTGGTGTGTGAAGATCTTAAATTCAAGGCAGCCTGGGCAACACAGCAAGACCTTTCTCAAAGTAAAATAGGCTGGGAATATAGCTCAGGAGTGGAGAGCTTGTCTAGCTTGCATGAGGCCCTGGGTTCCATCCCCAGTCCCACATGAAAAAAATCATATTTTGGGTAAATGTAATTATTTTTCCTCAAAGTGATGTTAAAAATAAAGTCAGCACCATTACATTGAAACATGAATCGCAATCTTCTTAATTCTGGCAGCATTACTCGGTCCACTAAATGATAATGGGCTGAAGCCTAATTTAAGTAACAGCTCCAGTGTTTAAACACCACTCACCACCTGGCTGACTTTTGACCACACTGTCTCATCATTCAGCACAGACTCATGGAGAACTTCCGCATCGGTGCCAGCCAACGGGTCTGATTGTGGCCAGCAACACAGATGTGGCCCCAGCACTCTCGGGACGTCAAGAGGGACAGGAAAAGGAAGCATGCATGACAGCAAAGGAATGGACAGGAACATAAAGGGCACGGACAGCCTGTCTGCTCCCAGGAGACCAAACTGGTGGGAAAGGGCAGGGGGCGCTGAGGGGCAGCATGGCCCAGGGACCAGCTGAGTGCGACTCTCGGACGCTAGGACAGGACCTGGAGGACAGGGTCCCAGGAGCTGGCTTCTGTGTGTCACCTGGAGGGGGCCAGACTGAGCAGTGACGAGACCCAGTCGGAACCACTTCTGTGTCCCGTGTCGCTGTGGCCCAGCCGCCCCAGCCCCACCTCCAAATCTGTAGCCAAGGCCACCTGGAGGCAGAAAGGCACCGCCCGTGAGTCCTGAGCCCCTGGCTAGCGGAAAGCACACCTGTGCTGAGCTGGCTCCGGCTTCCGTGTGCACCAGGGCAAGGAAACCATCAGAAGGACAGGCAGGGACCCAGCTCGACCTCTCTGAAGCGCATCAAGCAAGGTCACCCATGCCAGCCAGGTGGGAGTCGAGAGAGCAGGCTCCGGGCTGCCCCTCCTCAGGTCCCTCTATCTGGGCGAGCAGGGCTCAGGGCCAGCAGAGCAGAAAGGCGAGGGTCCACGAGCATCTGGTGTCCCCAGCCAGCTGCAGATGCCGAGCTGGCCCATGGTCGAGCGCGCTCCTCACAGGACCTGGGGCCCACCCGCGCCTCCTGCACCCCAGCCACTCCGGCGCCCACTTCCTCCTCAGCCCCAGCTTCACAGCATACACACCCCGGGGACCCCGACCGGCGGCCCCTCCTCTCAGCTGCCCATGACCAGGAGCGTCTGGCTCCCTGGGCAGCCGCTTCTTTCTGTGGCTCAGTGAGGAATAATAAATAACAGCAGTCACACGGCAACACTGCACCAGGACCATTTCAGATGCCCCCCTTTGTCTTTCTTTTGGTATCAGGGATTGAACCCAGGGCCTTTGTACTGAGCTACATTCCAACCCTTCCCCCCTTTTAGAGACAGGATCTTGCTAAGGTGCCCAGGTGGGACTTGAACTCTCCTGCCTCAGCCTTCCAGAGTGCCAGGATTACGGGCGTGAACCACCATGGCCAGCTGCAGTTTAGATGCTTCCTGAGTATGACTGGATCCTCGAACAGCCTGAAGAGGGACACAGGACTCGCCCCATTCTCACTTGACAGCTGAGGTGGGCACAGAGCTTCAGTAAACTCCTTGAGGTCCCCGGCGAGGGAAGATCTCAGCCAGATTCGAGGTGAGTCCAGAGCCACAGCCCTCCCCCACTGCCACCACCAGGAGGGGCTGTCCCTGGCTCTGTTCTGCTGTTGTCCAGCTAAAGAGCTGCTTGTCTGAATGACAGCAGCTGTTTTTATTAGGCGCTTTCTGCAGCCCAAGACACGCTCATTAAAACGGCCGCCCACTTTAGGGATGAGTCATGTGTTCAGCTGCACTTGCACGCGGAGCCAGGCTGGCCTGAGCACGAGGTTCCCCTGGCCTGGGGCTTCCCTAGAGGGCCACGCTGGCCTGGACTCTGACTCTGCCCATGTGACGTCACGGCCACCCGCGTTTACCCTGCTGGACACTGACGCCCAGCACATGCAGTCAGACACACCCCACCTGCAGGGACGAAAGCCGCACAACCTGCACGCACCCACACAATCACTGGGGGCCTCCAGGCCCTGCCTGCAGGAGGAGTGTGGAGGGAGGGACCCCAGCCTGCTGTGCTTCCCCAGGAACCCTCGGGTGCCCAGGATGGCACAGCCCAATGCTCCCGTGCCGCCCGCGTGCCAAGCACCCCGTGCCTCGGTCCTTCAGACTCGTCTCAGTCAATCCCCTGGAGTACCCGCAAAGCACACGTTATTATCCACATTTTACAGACAGGAAATCGGGCCACAGAGAGTTCAAGTGATGCAGCAAGTCAGCGGCACAACCTCCCCATCTACTCCGGGAGCAGAAGGTGGAGCAGCAGATCACACTGGGACTGCCCGCCGCTGCTGCTGGCACACCTGCATCTCACCTGCATCTCACCGGCTCCCAGCAGGTGGGGCTGCACCTCCCCTCCAGCCCGGTCCCTGCCTGCCCACCCGTGCCGCCGTCTCCCTCCACAGCCGGGACAGGTCTGGTTTCCCAAAACCAAGAGTGGGGACTCCCCTCAATTCCCGCTCCCCTTCAACCCCAAGTCCCACACCAGGCTGGTTCTGAGCCACCAAAGCGCGCCTTTTCCTGCTTAAACAAAAGCCCTCCACCAGCCGCTCCTCACACTGAACAGAATCAACCCGGCCCTCCTGCCTGTGCTAGGACTCCCCTGCCCCCAAGGGGCTCCGGGATGGCCCTTGTGCTTTCTGATTCATCCCACTGAGGAACTTGCACCCTCAGGGCTGTCTCAGCTGAGCCTCCCCTGTCTCTGGATTGTTTGTTCTCTCCCCATCTCGCAGTGACGTGTCAGTAAGATGTCCCTGGAGAGTGTCGCAGAGGAAGTGGCAGTGATTCCTCCTGTGGCCTAACCTTGCCAAGAGAATGTTAGGGGAGGTGACAGGTACCACACCAGCTGGACACCTACGGGACAGGGAGCCCTTTCCACTGTGGCCTCCCCCAGCCCAAAGAGAAGAATTCCGAAGCCTTGGGCAATGGCCCAGCCTCAGGATGGGAGGCCCTCGTGTCCCCAGATCAGTGCCTGCAGGACAGCTGCTCAGGTCCTCCTGGGAACCACAAGACTGTCACTGGAGTGGGAAACCAGCTCCTGCCCGACAAGCACTGCCAGGGGACCCCACTGGCAGACCAGCCAGTTACCCCGGGACATGGTCCCTGACTCCCGCCTGAAGAGCCACCTCATCAGCCACCCATTGCCGGCATGGAGTTTATCATTACCTGTAAGGTTCTCATTTCTTTGATATCTGCCCCTCTCACCTCGAACCTAGTACCCATAGGAGCTGGGACCTTATTTCCCTGGCCTCCCCCTATATTCCCAGAGCCCCCAAGAGTGGCAGGCAGAACAGGCAACCGGTAAGAATTCTGCAGGAATGAAGGGGTAAACAGACACGCTCAGGAAAGCGTCAGAGTCCACGGGACAGCGGTGGCTGGGAGTGTCTACTCGGGCTGCACGGTCCCTCCCTCCTCTCCTCCCACCATTCATTCAGATGCCTGGACAACCCCATTTAAAATCCTACCCATGCCCGCTCACACCCTGCCCACCTTCTCTCTCTGCTTTTCTCCATCAGCATCTTCTGTTTATTCACTCCTTCAACTCTTTGCCCTAATCCTTCCTCAATGACACAAAAACATTCAGTATTGAGGGTGCAGAAGGAGGGAGGGAGGAAAAGAAAATGTGGCTCTGAGAGGGGAAGGGGGTGGACACATGGGTGAGACAATGTGAGGTTTGCATCAGAACAGAGAATCACTCATTTCTCACTCCCAGGCATTTTGGGAATTGACACAAAACCCTGATTATGCGACTGCAGTTTCCGTGCCACAGCTCTGGGGTGAAGTAGCAAACCCTGGACATAATGTCATGACGTCCGAAGTGCTCCCCGAGGGATGAGCCATCAGCAACACACCTGGATATTTCTTTTGGAAATAATTTACCCAGTGGGTGATCACTGTGGATTCCCCATAGCCATGTTCCCCAGACAAGAGCAAAGCAGACATTTCAGTCAGAAGAGAGCATATTCCCCAAATAAAGGGGTGGAATGTGGCCAGGGATATTTACCAAGGAAGAGGGGAGAAGAAACTTTCCCTGGATACATTTTGCCTCCAGGAGATGAGAAGTTTGAGTCTCTACGCTGGCCTCAGTTGGTTCCAAAGAAGTCTTTCATCTTTGGGCTTGAGCTGAGTTCCAGGTGGAGAGGAGAGACAGCCACTGGAAGGCCCTTCGAAAAGCTACACTGACCCTAGGGCTGTCCAGCAGGGACCCAGGTTACATCCAGGCCCGGGCCTGGGGAGGAGGACACACTCTCACTGTCAGGTGCACCTTGACCTCACACCTGCCCTGCTCCATCCCCCTCCACCAGGCTTGCACTTGGTGACACATTACACTGGGAGAGAACAGAAAACGGAAATACTCAGACACCAAGAATTCCCATCAGTCCCCCTGAGCACAAAACCAGAAACTAAGTCACCACCACGGTTAGTGACTCACTGAGCTAAATCCTGGAGGCAGTCTATGTGTCCATTAGCAGACGAATGGATAAAGAAAATGTGGTATTTACACACAATGGAGTACTACTCTACCATACAGAAGAATAAACTCAAGTCATGTGTAGGAAAATAGATACCCTTTGAGACCATAATGTTGAAGTGAAGTAAATCAGACACACAAGCTTAAATATCACGTGGTTTTTGTTATGTGAGAAACTTTTTCCCCCCAGTACCAGAGACCGAACTCAGAACCTTGCGCTTACAAGGCAGGTACAGTGCCACTGAGCTAAATCCTGGCCCTGAGAAACTCAATATATAAATACAGTGTAAAAGAACAGACAGACAATAGAAAAAAAAAGAGAAAAAGTTATATTCCAGCATGCCAATGTATCTAAATGTGTACCTTGATTTAGTATAATTGTTTTATGTGTTTTATACATTTTTTGGTCTGTTAGTCTGGCTGCTAATGTGTGTTTATGAGCCGTGTGTGGCGGTGCACACCTGTAATCCCAGCACTTGGGAGGCTGAGGCAGGAGGACTGCCATGAGCTCAAGGTCAGCCTGCCTGGGTCACATAGTGAGTTCAAGGACAGCCTGAACTACAAAGCAAGACCCTGTCTCAAAAGACCAAAGAAAAATCTGTGTTTATGATAATTAACTTGATAAAGACACAAATAAATAAATAAATCTGATGCTGGCAAAAAAAAAAAAAAAAAAGAAGTGTCATATAGATGCACCAACTGCATATAAATACCCAGGAAGAAGTCTACCCCTCATATCTACATCACCTTTCCAAGACAGCATCATATTTCACAGCCCACTGTGTGCAAATGAAAGAAAACTACAGGCAAACAATTTCATTTCTCGTGCTAGCTGCACATGGTCCCTACTCAGGATTCATTTATTTCATGGCCTCAGAATGACAAGACTAAAAGAAATAGACTTGCTCCCAATATCCTGCCTTCTTTTCCAATTGTTGGCTAGGTGTGAGTTTTTCTGTTTCAATACTGTAGGATGTGTGTCTGTGTGTGTAGGCAGAAGTTAGGAGGATAGGGTGTATTTTTAGGGTACAATGCTCTTATACAACCCTGTGACAACCCTGGGTAACTGCAGCCCTGCCCATGGGAAAGTCCCTCAAACTCTGGCTAAACAAGGAAGATGGGCAGACAGCTGGGTGACCTCTGAGGTTCCTTCTGGGTCCGATTCAATCCCGAACCCACTGCCTAACTCAAGTCGGAGGGTTCTGCAGAAGCACACCCTCCTGCTAAAGACACCTGGAACTGAGGTTTGTTTTTGTGGGGGTGGAGGTTGTCATCGACCTCTGTACAAAAGGCAGCATAAGACGGGTGAGTCTGGCAGAACCAGTTAATTGTGGAGGTACAAGGTGTGTGTCTTGTTACTTCTGTAATTAAACTACTCTGCCCCGGGGTTCAGGTTAGGGCCAGAATAGACCCAGAGGCCAAGGTCAGCTTCAAGATCTCCCATAAAGCTTGGGATGACCTTACAATCCAAAGGCTAACCTTGACTCTCACCATTGCATTCAGGGATCTCCAAGGACCCACCAAATACTTCTGAGAGTCAAGAATATGAACGGACAGCTCACACTGCCTTCCAATAACTGCCAGCTGGCCAGCTGGCCCATCACGCCAAGCTGTGGGCTGTGATTTTGGAGCTACCTGAGTAATTAGCGAATACTAAAGATCCAAAAGAGAGAGAATTTAGCAATTTCTTCTAAAGCATTTTAAAAATAACCTACCCATTCTGTACTTTCTAATTCAGACATTTAGTCCTCATATGTACATTCAAAAATTAAGTCTAAAACAAACTAATCATTCAATAATATTAACAAATCAAAGACTAAGATGAATATTATGGAGAAATAAGGTGAACACAACCCAAACATAAGAGAAAGGCTCATTCCTGAATACATTAGTGAATATTCATCAACACATGTGTTTCAGGTTGAGATTTGTAAAAGTATATTAACATCAGCCACATTTCAGGCTTTGGCCAGATACCTATGCTCTTCAGGAACCCATTTGTTATTCATCACAGCAGCTCTTCACCCTGTGGCTCACACACGCCAGGCATGGGTTTAGATCAGTGACGGCGAACCTTTTGGAGCTTTCTAGGAAAACGAACACTCTGGCAGGCATGCCGTAGGTTCGCCCCCTCCAGTTTAGGTATTTCATGTATGTTTTCACTCCCAGGTGACTTCTGGCTGCCTGTCTTGCAGGGGAAACTGTGGCTTGCCAGTGCTCAGTAATTTGCCGCAATTCACAAAACTTGGAACTGAAAAGTCCAGGACGGGACACACGTGGAGTCAGTTTCTACAACTCAGAGCCTAGGACAGGTATTTGTTGGCTGTCTGACGCTGTGGACTCCGCCCACCCAACACTCCTTTCAGGTTGTTCGGTTTCGGACTCCGCCGGCTCCAGAGGTGCCCAGGCCCCTGGCTCAGCTCCGAAGCGTCATGACTGAGTGGAGTGTAAGCATCTGGCCCAGGTCAGGGTGACTCACCGCTGGGATTCAGCCAGCTCTGCTGGATTTGAACTGGAGCTGCTGCAGCCATCACTGGCCAGGAGCTGAGCCAATGGCAGCGCAGCCAATTCGGGCTGAGAAATGCCGAGACCAGAGCCCAGCGACACCTCTGGGTCCTGGACTTTGCAGAGATCCAAGCTGCAGGTCCCTTTAAGGTGAAGCCAGTTTGAGCCACTTGCAGCCTGAGAGTTGTGACTGATGACAGTTTTTCTTTCCAGAATGATAAGGCTCAGAGGCCCCTAGGCAGGGTTTTGTGCAGCCAGAAGGGTTGAACTTCCGCCCCACCCTCAGCGCTGAATTTGAATGACGTTTATGGGTGAGCACTGGCTGGTTCTCACCCACTCACCTGCTCCCCATGGTGTTATGAGCTCTGTTGCCTGCCAGGTACCTGAGAGCATCTTAGAATGAGCCACCTGCACCGTCCTGCAGCCCACATTGATCTGGCCTTCCATGGACGCCCATAGCATGCAGGGTCACTGGGTCTTCTGAGTATCTGCCAAGACACAGGTCATCTTTCACCCCCTCCCAACACGCACACAATATTCTACTTTTCATACTATTGTAGCAGCGTCGCAGATGCCCTACTTGGACATTGCTCTTTCCCTTTTTTTGGTACCAGGGACTGAACTCAGGATCTCGTGCTCACCAGCGCTGTTCTGTTGAGCTACATCCCCAGCCCCTGCTCTTTCCTTCTTAATCTGTTCTACACCCACAAGGCACTGTTTTCAAAAATAAAGGCAATCATTTTCATGTGCAGAGGCAAAATGACCCCAGGCAGTACTGAGTGTGACTCAAATGTTAACACGCATGCAAAACTCCTGGTCAGCTTCGCACAGTGTAAGTTTGACTTCAGCAGCCCCAGTGTGGGGCCCTGCACCCTGCATTTCTAACAAGTTTCCAGGTTTGCACTCTGGAGTAAAGATGAAGGAACAGGCAGGGGTTTTAGAGTCAGAGAGACCTCGGTTCGATACCTGGATTGGTCCCTTAGTGTTATGTGAGCCTGGTAAGTCACTTAACCACTGCATAGCAGCTTTCACGTGCTCATCTGCAAAATCAAAATTATATACCTACCTCAAGAGATAAACCTTAAAGATCAAATGGGATAATATCCATAGATCACCAGACAATTATTTTTTGAGATAGGGTCTCACTGTGTAGCCCAGGCTGGCCTTGAACTCATGGCCATGCTCCTGCCTCAGCCTCCGGAGTGCTAGGATTATAGCCATGCACCACCATGCACAGCACCAGACAATGAATAAAGGCTGGTTCTCTTCCCTTTTGCTCAGGGGCTCTCAGCCTTGGTGTGTTGGCATTTTAGGCTGGATGGTTCCCTATGATGCAGGGGCTGCACCTTGTGTACTATGAGCTGTTAGTAGTGACCCTGGCCTCTACCCACTGGAGGCCATCAGCTGCAACACCAAAACTGATTCCAGACAAGGCCAAATGTCTAGTGGGTAGGGGACAGATTGGCCCTGACTGAGAATCCTGGCCCTGGGTCCACATGTTAACTGCCTGGTGTTCTGAGTCTTCTCCGAGCTCCTTAACTTCCTAAATAATCTTTCCCAACCCATTCTTGGCTTCTATTTTGTTTCAAAAATCCTCAAAATGGAAAAAATACATGTTACAGGAATAGGATAATAATTTTAAACACTCAAGGAGTATTTTCAATCATTTAAAAATTCCTTCACAGGGCTGGGGATTTAGCTCAGTGGCACTGAGCCTGCCTCACAAGCACAAGGTCTTGAGTTTGTTGTTGTTGTTGTTGTTGTTGTTTTGGTACCGGGGATCGAACTCAGGTCCTTGTGCATGCGCAGGCAGGTGGCGAAACCACTGAGCTAAATCCCCAGCCCCAAAATGCTAGCTAGCTATTTATTTATTTATTTATTTATTTATTTATTTATTTATTTATTTTTGGTACCAGGGATCGAACTCAAGTCCTTCAGCTTGTGAGGCAGGTGGCGAAACCACTGAGCTAAATCCCCAGCCCCTAAGGTCTTGAGTTTGATCCCCAGTACCAAAAAAATAAATTCGGTTGGTCCCTAGAAAAACACAAAACATGAACCTGGTATTGATAACTGACTTAGCTGTCTCTATATTTACTAACCTATATTTTGATCTTTAAAGTGACTGGGTTAGGTTTCTCTATTACAACTGACCAGTCCTTGAAAACAAGCTCATCCAATGCATGGAGAACTCTATAAAATTGACAGGGAGCCCTTTACTAATACAGTGGACCCTTGACTTATGAACTCAACTTGTTCTTGAAGGCTGGTTGCAACTCAAGTTGGTCAATGAAGGCTCAGGCTCCTCTACACAGCCTTCAAAGTCTCTCTCCTGTGCACAGGCAGAGCTCAGTGTCCTCAGGGAGACACTGGCCCAGGATTTCTCAACCCCACCCAGGAAAGGATGCTGTCATGTTCCTTCCAGAGCTCTGTAAAGGTTAAATCTGTATCTGAGACCATCTGGAAGCACAAGGCCAGAATTTTGGTCGTAACTCAATACTCTGGTCCTAAATTTAAAAACTAAATTTCTGGTCGTAACCCAAGTCATTTGCCAGTCAGGCTGGTCGTAACTCAAGGGTCCACAGCACTCTCGGCCGTAGGGTCTCCAATCTTCAGTCTTTCCTTCTGGTCCACCCTGAGGACACCCCCCCTGCCTCCTCTTGTCTAAAGCCTCCAGCAGCACAGTGGCAACACTGAGGCAGACTATTTCCCTCTGTCCAGCTGCAGTTGGGGCCTCCAGGGCCCACAAACCACCGCTGTTCTGTGGATGAACTGGCCAGGTGGGCCACTCTGGGAGCAGGAAGGGCTGTGGTCGGG
This sequence comes from Heterocephalus glaber, assembly GCF_000247695.1. Next base: position 4,758,902 of record NW_004624750.1, on the reverse strand, counting down.
GAGGAGTCTCCAAGTGTTCCCCGGCAGCAGAGGAAGCAGGAAAGCACTGTACAGAGAGGAGACGAGAGCACCGAGCAGGTCAGTGGGGAGGGGTTTCTGGGCTTCACAGCTGAAGGAGGTGTTGGGTGCCAAAGTCTGTCTTCTAAAAATCAGAGTAGAGCAGATGTAAGGCAGAAAGCTTGTCTGGGGTTTTCAGAGGAATCAGGCACATCCTTCTACAGTCTCATTTGCCTTCTGTTTCCTCACACTTAAAAGACATATTTTCATCCCGGTGCACCCAGCAACCTCCACTGCTTTTAAGTCTTCCTCCTGATTATGTCTGCTATGAGCAGATGGAAATCTTTCCCCCAAACCGTTTCTTTAGGGTTGTCATTTGATGATGAGAGATGCCAACCATTTGAAGATCAGAGTTGAGAAGCAATCTGAATTAGGACTGAAGGAGAAAAACACTCCTTTGAGGACTGCAGGTGGCTCACGTCTCCCCTACTCCCCGAGGCTTTTGCCGGAGAACTGAGACCCCCAAGACAGCTGGGAAGTGGACACCGGCCTCTCCTCTCCCCCAGCCTCTGCTCCATCTTTTCCGGGCCCTTCAGCCAACTGCTGTCCTTCTGCTCAAGTGAATCTGGAAATTATGCAAGATGATTTGCTGATAGTGCAGGAGGAGGACACGTCCAGAAAAGAAAGCTGATGTGTTAAAGAGCAACATGAGCCAAGGAGGACTCAGGATGGTGACCAGAAGCCAGAATAAAAATAGGTACAAAGCTGGGGTCCGTGCAGGAAAAAGAAATGGAAGAATCAGAAGGTCCAGACCGAAGACTGTGGCTGGCAGCTGAGAGGAAGCCCAGTTCTAGGAAACTGGTGGAGGTGGGCAGCTGTTTTGATATTACGTATTGTGCAGGCTTTTACAACATTGCATTCACCCACCCAACCTACCCAAGGTGGCAGCACCCAGCCCCAGGGGACTCGGAAGCTCCCAGGGGACTCGGAAGCTCCCATCACAGCAAAGGGTACACAACAAAGGCCGAGCCCAGCTCAGTTCGTGATGCTAATTCATCCGACACTGCAGTGAGGGGAAGGAAGGAATTTCTCCAGTGGCGAACACTATCTCTCTTGGCCTCAACTGGTTTTCATAAGCCTAGATTTTAATTTAAAAATCACGAGACATATCAAAATGCTATTTAAAACAACCAAGTCCTTTGGTTGATTTACCAACCAACAGACCCACACTCAGACATGACCCAAGTTTGCACCAGATCAGACCCAGGACTTCCCGAGTGCTAGGCATGCTATACCACTGAGCAGGCTCCCAGCCTTTTTATTCTGAGACAAAGTCTTGCTAAATTGCCCGGGCAGGCCTCCCATTTGTGATCCTCCTGCCTCGGCCTACGAAAGTAGCTGTGATTACAGACATTTGCAACTGTGAAAGAGTCTGGATAGATTTTTTTTTTTTTGGTACTGGGGATCGAACTCGGGACCTTGTGCTTTCGAGGCAGGCAGCAGAACCACTGAGCTAAAGCCCAACCCTTGGATAGATATTTTTTAATTGACCTGTTTTTCTAAGGTACACTCCAGGAAGTTGTTATTAATAGAAAAATAATATATAAACTACAAGACTGTGGGTAAATTTACGACAGTTTGGAAACTTCTGACTGCAGGTAAGAGAGTCAAAAAAACACTCCCAAATTTCATTAGCAGATTTGGTAACATTTTATACATCCAAAATCAATTCCCAAGCAGGGGAATATGGAAGGAACTAAGGTAGGAGAGGGAGGATAACTCACAATTGCAGTTAAGAGGAGTCAAAACAAGGATATAACTTTAAAATGACAACTAATATCGGAGACACATTTATTGCTTCTAGCCCCAAAGCATACAAGTCCCGTGGTCTGGAAACACTGAACATCATGCAAACTGCTTGGTGAAAAACCAAAAGGTTAATATGAGAAAATAATCATGGTTGTCATCTTTGCTGATGGTAGTGGGGGTAATACAGTGGGATCAAGGACTTCTACATCTACGGTGAAGAGTGACATCTACTTCCATTACTCTGCTGTGATGGACAATTTGAAGCCGACCCCATTGTCCTGCCAGGATTACCGCACATAGCGTCAAATAGGCATCACATAGCCACAAAGGCAGCCAGGATTTGAGGGGACAAAACTCCAGAGAGGGGGAAAGGGTGGAGAAGTGAGCCCTCTATTCTCCGTTGCTTTTCCCCTTGAAGCATTTGCTGATTCTTATACTACCCAAAACCAATATTTTTAGTTGGGCAAAACTCCGATTTCACAATGCTAGAACTAGAAAAAAATTGGAGTTCCAGGCTCCCCCAAAGGGAGGAACAGGCCGGGTAAATACTCTAAGCTTCCTGTTAGATTTCTCGGTTGTTGAGTCTTGGTTAAGAAAGTCTCTCCCAGCCATATCTTTTTTTCTAAGTTGGAATTTATTTTCATATGGTATAAAATAGGAATTCAACTTCATTTTGCTTAACTTGGATAACTAGTCGAGGCTAGCAACATTTAGCAAATAAGCTCAATTCTCCTCCAACTGAAACATCACTTTCACTCTGTATTACACTGAAACAATGTATTTTGGGATTCTCTTGTTGCACTGAACTGCTGGCACATTCAACTGCTTGGTGATCTTTTATCCTTTCTGATTGTAGTGCAACTGAATCCTTTATTCTCATTTTATGATGCTGAGCCCACCTCCCTGGAGAACACTGAAAATACCATGTCAAACTTTTCCTAGTTTCTCCCAAAACCAGTTGTGGTGACAGCGGCTTCCAAACTGACCCCAGTGAGTTCCACCTGCCGCTGGCATTCACACCCTTGTGGACCCTCTGTCCCTGCCCCGTGATGCTGGGTGAGTTCAGCTTGGCTGAGTCACTGTGGCTCCTGCCTTGTTCTCTGCCTCCCATTGCTCAGAGCAGAGGGAGCCGGCAGCCCCTGGGGAGGGCCACAAGCCATGGGAGGTCTCTGGCCACGGCTGGCTGAGTGGCCTGACACAGGCCGAGGCTCCTGGGGACTTCAGCCTCAGCCAACATCTGGACAGCAGGCTCAGGAGCAACTCTGAGCCAAGACTACCCAGCACAGTGCTCCTGGATTCCTGATCTCAGATGGTTTTAGGGTGACTGTTACACAGGGCCCAGAAAGTGACCCGGGTTCACTGCTTTACATACTGTACTCCAATCCCCATGACTTTCCTCGTGTTGGCGCTGTATGCTTTTCAGTTTATTCCTACGTCTTATGGGGTTTGCCGCTGGGTGAAATTTTGAAAGACTGACATTGCTATGTGTTATTTTGCAAGGCTAGAGCAAGATAATTATTATTATTATTTTATTTTTTTGGTGCCAGGGATTAAACTTGGGTCCTTGTGCTTGTGAGGCAGTTGGCAGAACCACTGAGCTAAATCCCCTGCCCAAGATTATTGATTTTTATAGATTTAAGGGTTTTTTTTGTTTTTTTTAAACCAGTACTGGGGATTGAACCTAGGGAACACTGAGCTGCATCCCCAGCCCTATTATTTGTTTAATTTTGAGACCGGGTCATGCTAGGCTGGGCTCCAACTCTGCTGATCTCCCCAGTAGCTGGGATTGCAGGCATGCACTACCCTGCCCAGATTTATAGGTTTATCTTAAATTCAATAATTTTCCAGATTCGCCTATTCATTCTGTATATTTTTCTAAACTAGAGTCTCTTGGATTTCTGGGATATGTAATCATGTCACCAATAAGGCGGAATTTCAAAATAAAGGATTTTGACTTTTTTTCTAAAATGTATGCCAATTGCTTTTCTTACTGTTAGACTCTCCTAAAGAGTGGGAGACCATACTGATGATAGCAGGGATATCTGTCTGGTTCCTGATTCTTACTGAAATGATTTTTGGGGTCTTGTCTAGAAGGACAGTTGCTGTTATTTTTCCTCAGCTGAGGTCTGATTTCTATATTTAAAAATTCACCCTTATTACACATACAGAGTTTAATGACAATCAATCTCAAGCTCAAGAGTATTTTCAACAGCTCAAAAACTTCCCTGGCATGCTCCTTATATCTTTACTTCAGTTTAAATAGAACATTCACACTGAAGGGGCAACTCCACTGTTAATACTTGCTCAACTTCTGTAAGAACAGAGACCGTGTCTACTGTGTGCTGTTGGTCTTTGTATTTCCAGCCCCCAGCGTAATACATGCAGCATACTAGGGCCTCAACATTTTCTGAACAGTGAATGAAGGAACCAATCAACCAAGCAATTCTCCTCAGTGTTCATCCCATTCCTTAGTGTTCCCTGAGGCCTACCTGCCTTGGTGTCCCTGGTCCAAATCATCCTTCCCCACTACACCTCCCTATCAAAACAGTGACTCATGGCCCCTAACTATCTCTCTGCCTATCTGACTTTTCCTTCCAAGTTTAACTGCAAGGGAAAGCTCTATCTAGTTGCATTCGATATGCTCAAGAAGCGCATAGCAACAAGGTACCATTTCCAGCAGTGGCCCTGTGATCATGGTGTCAAAGACTAAAATTAGGAAGCAAGAGAATCCGATCCCGAGGTAGAGAGCTTACTAACCATCTGGACTCTGTTCCAGGGAAAACAGTGACAGATCAAAAGCTGGAAGAGGTGATAAGAACACGGGAAGAAACCACAAGAGTAGGAACCCGATAAACTGCCCACTTTTAGGTGCTCTGCCACGGATCTTGTCTTACTAAAGGGGCAGAGCTGAGGCAGACAGTGGCCACCCATCTTTGCCAGCCCAGCATTTTGTGCTCTGCCTAATTTTCCAGTTCCCACTGTAATCTGCAGAAACCTCTCCCCACAAGCAGCAGGTCTATTTTGGAGGGCAAATCTCATTCTCAGTTCCCTCCAGGTGCAGGACAAACCACCTAGCCTGACCAGCTAAGATGGCATTTGCACTTTGAGAACAGCTTGCTTATCTGTTTTTAATATAGAAATGGTGAAGAAGTGGAGATATCAACCGAAGAAAAGTGAAGGAACTCACCTTTCTCAAAAAAAAAAAAAGTCAAAACAAAGACGTCATTGAGATTTCCGAATGTAACACCCTAATATACTCTATTGTTTTATGTAAGCACAGAAGTATAAAACTTGCTTTGTAAGTTTGCTTACTAATAACAAGTTTCGGTAAATCAGGCAGATCTAAATAAGGCTCCCCACAATATGTAAACACCAACCACAGAATCAAGATCAGGCAGACTCAAATAGGGGAAGTTGTAAAAGACTGTGACAGATTGTCACTGAAAAGCTTATCTTCAGGAATTCTGATAATTATCTGAGAGCAAAGGAAAAGCTCCATTTCGCTGGAGAAATCAGTAACAAAGATGGTGTGCATGTCAGAGACCTGTGTGTGGTGGGGAGTTCGTGAAAACTAAGTGAGAGACTAGAAGCTACGTCAAAGGCGCGCGCTTGTGTGGAGGACTGCCCTCCCTCACAGGAAAGCCACCTAACGTGCTAGGCGCCTTGCCTAAGGCCAGCAAGGCATTTCTACTAAGTTACAAAGCTGCGATCCGGATCTCATTTGCAGGACCCCGGTGTAGCTCTGAAATGTCCACAGGTGCGTCCTTCTCTTTCCGTGCTGGACCGCTCTTGGCCGCCGCTCCCCGCCTGATTCGCAGCAGCGGGTCCAGGTCGGCCAGGCGCCCCGCTTTGGGCTTCACGGGAGTCAAAGGCATCAAAGTGGTGTGCGATCTCCCTCGGGGATGGGGAACCCCACCAGTTCCTTCTGCAAACCACATCAGTGGGATTCCGGCCAGGGAATACGCAGAGGCGAAGGGTCCGGGCGGCCTGAGTGACGCACGAGAAGCCAGATTCGGAAACGCGCGTTCGGACCAGAGGCCCAGACTCTGAACGGCTGGCATCCGGCACAACGGGTGGCCCTGGCTGAGGCGCGGAGGCTTTCTAGGCCCGCTCCTGAAAGCCGTGCAGACCGGGGAATGCAGGAATAAGCACAGATCTCTACTGCAAGAAGAACAAAGTGTAAATCTTAAAACATGGACTCAGTTGCCCAAACACACGCTGGAAAACCTGCGAGATCCAAACAGCGCCGCGGGCCCAGGACCAGAGACTACGGCTCCCAGCGTTCAATACGGCGCTCACCTCGTGCGTTACATGCCGGGAACTGTAGTTTCTCAACCCCCCCCCCCAAAAAAGCACTGGGAGGGAGTCTCAAACCGTCAAGTCTTTTTTTCAGAGGTACACCACCAAATAGAAGGGAGACTGCAAACTTCGCCTTGGGATGGCTCTCAACGTAACCCCAGGCACAGACAAGGGGGAAAAAAAAAAGTAGAAACTGCGTTGCTATGGCTACTGTTTCCCTTGGTCACGGAATAAACGCGCTCTAGGATCCGGAAGTGGTTCCGCAGCGACTCTGTCACAGGATAGACGTGCTGCGCGTTTACGTTCATTGGACGGCTTCCCTTAGGGGCCAAGACTTCCCAGGCAAAGGGGCGGTCTCGCGTATGAGGGGCCCGCGGAGCCATGTGATTGGACAAAAGCTGCTAAACGAGACCAATCGGAAGGAGCCACGCTTCGGGCTTCAGCTACCGCACCTGGACAGCTCCGATTGGTGAACTGCAGTCCCCCCCTCGCGTTCCCATTGGGTACAGAGGGTGCGTGGTGCGGCGCGATTGGTGGGTTCGTGTTTCCCGTCCCCCGCCCGCGATAAGTGGGGGTGAAAAGCGGCCCGAGCTGCTTGGGGTGTAGTGGGCGGACCGGACCGCGAGGCTGGAGGTGTGAGGACCCGAGCCTGGGGTGGGGGGGCGGAGGCGGCTCCTGCGATCAAAGGGGACGTGAGACTCCGCGGCCACGCCATGAGGGCCCTGTGGGTGCTGGGCCTGTGCTGCGTCCTGCTGACCTTCGGTGAGTGGCCCTGGGGGACCTGCCGCCCCCTCCGGCGCGGCCGCTTCTCGAAGGTTCTGGGGGCGTCGATCCCGGGAGGGGCCGCCCCTGACCTCGAGAGAGCCCCGGGCTGCCTGCCTCCCTCGGCCGGAAGCAGGACAACTGCGGTCCCTTAAGCCCCGCGGGTCGCGGCGGCGGGGCCCTCGCGCGGGGTCGGCGTCGCCGCCGCGACCTTTGACCCTGCGAACTGGGCCCCGGCGCCCTTCCCTTCTCGGACCCGGGGCCTGATTTCAGTGCCCTCGCCGGAAGTTGCACAGACGCCGGCTGCGTCCTGACCCCTCAAAGGAAGCCCACGCTCGGCGCGGTCTGCTCGGAGCCCGTGTCTGTGCGGCACGTGCGGGTCAGGGCCGGAGGGACCCGCTTGCACGCGCTCGGCTCGGAGGTGCTGACTCGGGACTCCTCCATCCCGCCGCCCTTATTTGCCAGCCGAGTTTTGCAACCAACCACTGCCCCGGGCCTGGTTGATCTTACTCCTTCTGCCAAGTATCGAACTCAGTGTTAAGTTTTCGTGTGTTAAACCTTCCTCAGGGTCGGTCAGAGCTGACGATGAAGTCGATGTGGATGGCACCGTAGAAGAGGACCTGGGTAAAAGCCGCGAAGGCTCAAGGACAGATGATGAAGTAGTACAGAGGTCTGTGCTCCCTTGAAACTGTATCGATAAGGCTGTGGGATCGGTTCTTCTCCAAGGGGCCAGATTGTGACGTCCCGTATTTAAATATAGAAAAAATGTTCCCGGCATGCAGTTAGATGCACGAGTATCTCCTCTAGTTCCTAACTTGCCCCTAGGAGCAACTGATCACCAAAACTGGCTGAGGTTGGGAATGAAGCCCAAGGAGAGTGCTTGCCTAGCACGCCCAAGGCCCTGGGTTCAACCCCCAGCAACCTCTCGCCCCCAGTGATTGTTTAAAACTCCTGGATAGCTGTATTGTAGAATACTGGTGCTACAAATGCTGTAGAACCTCAGGAAAGACTCAGTTGGTCTTGTACGCGTTGTGAATACTTAGCAGTATTTTGACTTCTTGGATCTTAGTGACAGTTTTGACATCCTTACTTGAGCATGCATGATTAGGACTTTGCTTTTTCATAAAGGAAAATTGGATTTATTTTTCGGGTGATTTTTAAGAACTAAGTATATCTAACTCAGTTGCTACAGTTATAGTACTGTTTTTTGTTTGCTTTGGTTTTTTTGGTATCGGGGATTGAACTCGGGTCCTTGCGCTTGCACAGCAGGCAGTGAAACCACTGAGCTAAATCCCCAGCCCCAGTTATAGTACTGTTATGAGTTGGCCTATTTATTAGTGATGCTTTATAAAGATTTCCATTTTACTCTCTTAACCCTAAGAGCCTTCAAAGGCCTCTTGTGCCCTCATCACAGAGCCTGTATTTTTGAAGAGAACTAAATATTTGCTTATTAAACCAATTTCCCTAGAGAGGAAGAAGCCATACAATTGGATGGATTAAATGCATCACAAATACGAGAACTTAGAGAGAAATCTGAAAAGTTTGCCTTCCAAGCTGAAGTTAACAGGATGATGAAACTTATCATCAATTCATTGTATAAAAATAAAGAGGTAAGCAGTTACATGTGGTAAATTTCAGTAATAGTTAAAGTAACTAGTTAGCAAAGCTTAAATGCCCAATATGTACAACAATTACTACTGATAGATATGGACAAAAAAAATGTAAGACATTTCTTCCCTTTTATTTTTCCCTTCCACATGTGTTCATGGCCTGGTAAGTACTGTAGTTGTGTTTTGAGTGTAGTCACACAAACTTAAATTTTCGTGTATTGCATGCCCAAAGATTACTGGTAGGACACTGGTGTTGACTACTGTTACCATTTGGGTGTCTCTTACATTTACTACAGTATTTTATGTGGGGGGTTGTACCTCCTTTCATGGACAGTAAAACCATCCCTGAACCATAAGAAATTTTATTGGAGTGGACTTGACACTGTCATCTTAAAGTTAATCTAAGAGTATTCAATCTGGCTTCCATTTAGATTTTCCTTCGAGAGCTGATTTCAAATGCTTCAGATGCTCTAGATAAGATAAGGCTAATATCACTAACTGATGAGAATGCGCTTTCTGGAAATGAGGAACTGACGGTCAAAATTAAGGTAAACTTAAGACATTTTCTTCTTTAAAAAGATAGAGAATTCATATAGGCTGGGGACAAGTGACCCTCAAGGCTCTGTGGTTAACTTAGGAGTCAGCAAACTGGCTTGTGTGCCAGATCTGACTTTGCCTGTTTTTATAGTTTTATTGGAACACAGCCGTATCTGTGTGTATGTTATTAATGATTGCTTTTGACTACAGTGGCAGTAATCACTGAAAATACTGCCTGGCCCTTTACTGGAAGGTTGGCCAAGCCCTGGCTTAAGTCATTCTGAGGGCTGCGATGCCCTCATCCTCCTGCCGGGGCTGATCAAGCAGCCATCTGGAGTGTAGCTGGTTGCTATGGTACAGAGAGAGCTCAAGAGGGTCGCATGCCAATTAGAGGCTCAGCTTGAAAGCTGCACTCCTGACTCCCACCTGGGACTCTGGCCTCAGTTAATCACGTGGCCTCACCTGCTCATAGAGGAGTTGCAGTCCTACCATGTTTCTGGAGACAGAGCCAGGAATATTCAGGGAAGAACATGAAGGATTACCAGATCCAAATACAGGAGTCCCTCAAGTTTGGAGTCCTTTTACTTCCTATCAAAGAAGTGGACATCAAATTTTATTTTTCTGGTTTTTTACCCCCTTCAGAACTTACTGAGAGCTGAGGATGTAGGTAGTAGTAGAGCACTTTCCCCTTATGTGTGACCTCTGGGTTCCATGGGGTGGTGATAAAACTAGTTTTACTTAGTCTCGACCTGTTTTGACATTTAGTCTTTGCTGCTTTTATTTGTTTGTTTTGGGGTTTTGTTTTGTTTTTTGGTGCCAGGGATCGAACTTAGGACCTTGCCCTTTGGAGGCAAGCAGCAGAACCACTGAGCTAAATCCCTGGCCCTTCTTTGCTGCTTTTATATTCTCTCAAATACGCTGAACTTTAAAATAGTCTTTGTGAAGAAAGATACATGTACTTGAAAGATTTGCATTTTCTAGAAAGGCCATAAAATACTCAGATGAGAATAAGATCTACATAGTTTCTTATGTTGATGCAGCCGCATAGGGTCTGCTGTTGGCGCAGCAGGGCAGTACACAGGAATACCGATCTGGTTCTTGTCTCACCCTCAGTGTGACAAAGAGAAAAACCTGCTGCACGTCACGGACACCGGTGTAGGAATGACCAGAGAAGAGTTGGTTAAAAACCTCGGTACCATAGCCAAATCTGGGACAAGTGAATTTTTAAATAAAATGACTGAGGCCCAAGAAGATGGCCAGTCAACCTCTGAACTGATCGGCCAGTTTGGCGTTGGCTTCTATTCCGCCTTCCTTGTGGCAGATAAGGTTATTGTCACATCAAAACACAACAATGACACCCAGCACATCTGGGAATCGGACTCCAATGAATTTTCAGTAATTGCTGACCCTAGAGGAAACACCCTGGGACGGGGAACAACAATTACGTGAGTATTACTGGCTCCTAATGAGAATCAGGAGCCATATGCCCGGTTCTGGTGCTCTGAACAGAGGGCTTAGCTGGACCTAATTTCCTTGCCTGGAACATGAGGGATTGAGTTGTCCTCATTGGAAGAAATATTTAAGGGCCTGCCAAGGGCCGGGTGCAGAGAATTCTGGGTGCTGCTGGACATGGAGAGCATAGAGTAGGGGTGTCAGCCTCAGGGGAGGAGGCAGATGTCGGCCTCCTAGAGGAGGGGCCTCTGAGCTTCTAGGCTGGATGGAGGCCGGAAGCCATGGTGCAGTCACAAGATCTGCAGTTGGTCCTGGGCTTGGGTTTGGACTGCAGAAACCAGGGTGAGAGAGAAGGGGCTTTAAAAATGTGAATGAATGTTAGCAAAAATGACTCATTCGAGGATGTCTGCAAGTTGAGCAAATTGGAATTAGATTTCTTTTAAAGCAGTTAACTGTTGCTCTTCTTAGTGAGTCAGATTCCTGCCCTGTACCTCTCTTGGTCCTTGCAGGCTATGAAATCGCTGGGAAGCTTTTTGCCTTTCTTCATTTTAGCAACTTTGGAGGTGAGGAAATTCTCTCCCAGGTCACTGACTGGGGCATCCTGCCAAGGAAGAGAATGTACCTGCAGCGTCTTTTTTTAATTTTCTCCATGTTAGAGTTCTTAAACCTTTAAGTAGGAGCTGGGCATGCTGGTGTGCTCCTGTAGTCCCAGCTGCTTGGGAGGCTGAGACAGGAGTCAGGATTCCTGCTTGAATGCAGGAGTTCAGGGCCAGCCCAGGCAATACAAAGATAGCCCCTGTGTCCAAACCAAACCAAACCTTCAAGGCTGGCCGGGGGTTTAGCAACAGTGGTGTCACCGCCTGCCTGGCAAGCGCAAGATCCTGAGTTCAATCCCCAGTACCACAAACCTTCAAGGCTGGGGCCGTGGCTCAGTGGGCACGCACCTGCCTGGCCTGTACAGGCTCCTGGGCTCAGTCTCCAACACTGTCCCCCAAAGCGGGCGGGCGGGAGGATAAACCTTCACGTATGAGAGGAACCTATACTTAGCATTTGGACTGACTGCCTACATCCTAGAAGGTAGCGTTTCCTGTCCCCTCGTCACAGGTGTTGCTTAGTTAGGTGACTATTGTTAGCGCTTTCCCTGGTACGATGCCCTTTCCAGCTTCACTAAGTGCTCTGACCCACCCTCTCTTTCTAGGACTGGGTGCCAGGTACTGGAGGCGGGTGGCAGGTCCTTCTTGGAGGAAGAGGAAGGTGTCCCGGGCCGTGTTCACACGCTGAGGGCAGGGGCAGTCGCTGCAGACCAGCTCCATGGGGCAGACCCCTTGCTGACCCTTCATCCCCAGGCCAACACGGCGGGCCGGTGACCGAGCCTGCAGGCTGGGCAGTTCACACTGGCAGTGGTTGACCTGAGACAGCCCTGAGCAGCCTTGCCCTCCATCGTTGGCCTTCATTCGCTGGCCAGACACTGGAGCGGATGCCCTTAGGTGCTGGGACGCCCCCTGGAGGGAGAATAAGATAGGTGCAGTCCCGCTGTCATGTGGCTCCCCTGAGGCGAAACCCTGACAGAACATCACAGTGACACGTGCCAGAAAGGGGGGGGGGACGATGCCTCCCTGCCTTCAGTGCAGGTTACGGAAGGCCCCTCCTAAGTAGCGCTGCAACAAGCAGAGCAAGCTTGACATCCCAGGAGCCAGGGCAGGACCGGCCTGAGGAACCGAGTCCGGGGCTGCCTGGGGAGAAGGACACCTGTCCCGCTTCGGCAGGAGGAGCTCTGCGGCCTCAGAGACCCCCCAGATTTTAAAGCCATCCTTCCCCTCACACACTGCTTCCCCCTCAGCCTGCAAATGCTTGGTGTTGAGTGTGGGGGGAGGACAGTGCCAGGTGCTGCCCTGCCCGCTGCTGTCCGGCACAGTCTCTCTGCACTCGGGTGATGCCTCCCTGAAAGGCACGTACATCCCTTAGGGTCCATCAGCCATCGGTTCCAGGACCCCACAGGTACCAAAATCCACCGTGCTGGGCCCCTTCTATGAACGGCATAGTATTTGCATGGAATCTGCGTGTATCCCGTTTAAATCATACCTGGATTGCTTATGATATCTAATGCAGTATAATGCTATAGAAGTAGTAGTTACACTGTTCTGCTTAGGGAACGATGACAAGAGAAAAATCTGTCCATGTTTGATGCAGAAGCAACCATGATTGACCGTCGTAGGCCTAGCTGGGAGCACGTTGTCTTGGGCTGGACAGGTGGAGGCGAGGTCTGCAGCTGAGTAGGAAGAAGAGTATTGAGGGGAGAAGAGACAGGAACAGAGCACTGCCCAGGGGGACTTCACATGACGGTGGGGGTGTTCTGTCAGCCAAGCCACGTGACTGGAGGACTGGACATGTGAGCACTGGCCACCGTGCAGGGAAAGCGCTAACCGCAGTCACCTAACTAAGCAACACCTGTGACGAGGGGACAGGAAACACTGCCTTCTAGGATGTAGGCAGTCAGTCCAAATGCTAAGTATAGGTTCCTCTCATACGTGAAGGTTTATCCTCCCGCCCGCCCGCTTTGGGGGACAGTGTTGGAGACTGAGCCCAGGAGCCTGTACAGGCCAGGCAGGTGTGCTCCCACTGAGCCACGGCCCCAGCCTTGAAGGTTTGGTTGGTTGGGTTTGGAGACAGGGCTGTCTCTGTATTGCCTGGGCTGGCCCTGAACTGCTGTACTCCCGCTATCCTGCCTAAGCCTCCCAGGCAGCTGGGACCACAGGCGCATACTACCATGCCCAGCTCCTACTTGAAGATTTAAGAACTCTTAACGTGGAGAAAGTTAAAAGCAAAAGAGGCCGCAGGTACATTCTCTTGGCAGGATGCCCTGTCAGTGGCCGGTGACAGAACCTCAACCTGTCCCACCACGTTGGGACATTGGCATTTTCTATGGAAGCTGAGCCCGTTTCCTCTGGAGGGAGGGCGGGCAGGGGTCCGTCCTTCCCTGTCCACCCGTGTGGTGGGTGCAGCGCACAGCCCTGTGCTGGTGGAACATTGTTAGCGTGATGGTGCATCCTGGCTGGCGGAACGGCTGGCTCACAACATGAGTGTGCAGGAATTTAAAATCCAATCTTCTAAACCCTGGGTGTCTGAATGGCTTGTTTTCCTTGCAGCCTTGTCTTGAAAGAAGAAGCGTCTGATTACCTTGAGTTGGATACAATTAAAAATCTCGTCAAAAAGTATTCACAGTTCATAAACTTCCCTATCTATGTATGGAGCAGCAAGGTAAATCAGTGCTCATTAAAATGTGCATTACCTTGGCATAGATTTAAGCGCTTGCCACTAAAAGGATGTGGTTTGATTCAGTTTAAGGATTCTCTTGGGGTTTTTTTACTAAAGACCTGTATTGAGCTGTGATATTTTATATTCTGTAGACAACATCAGAATTATTAAACAAATGAGCTTAACCATAATTATACTTCCTGCTTAGACTGAAACTGTCGAGGAGCCCCTAGAAGAAGAGGAAGCAGCAAAAGAAGAGAAAGAAGAATCAGATGATGAAGCCGCAGTAGAGGAGGAGGAAGAAGAAAAGAAGCCCAAAACTAAGAAAGTAAGTCTGGTTCCGTGGTCTGCAAGTCCTTGTGTGCACGGCCCAGGAGAGAGGCTTCGGTTACGGAAGTTCTGCCTGTGTGGCCCAGGGTGCGCAACCCGGCTGTGGCGAGTCTTGTGCTGTGTGTGTTGTCCTGTAGAACATTAAAATCATGAGCACCCGTCTCCCCGAGAGCCTCCTGCTTCTCTGTACTCCGCAGGACTGGCAGCGGTGTGTTCTGGGCTTTAAAGTTCTAGGGAGCTTTCTGCGTGCTCTGTAGGATTAACTGGCTTATTCAGGTGGCAGAGGAAGTAGAAGTATTGCAGGTAGTTGAGGAATACTTACTAAAAAATGTTGACTTTAAGTTACAAAGTGGGGATATATAGTAACATTCTAACCTCAGTTGTGTGGGTGTGGCCGTGGAACCCAGGACCGTGCTCTCTGCTGCTGAGCTAAATCCCCACCCATCAGATTTTTTCTCCCGGCACTCAGGAGACTGGGGCAGGAAGATTGTGAGTCCAAGGGCCACCTGGGCAACTCAGCAAGACCCTGGCTCTGGGGGGAAAAATTCAAAATCCATCTTAGTTAATCGGCTTTTATCAGTTATTATGTTAACTGGTTGGCTTTTGTATTAAACATTGACTAAATATTGAGAGAGAGACTTCACTTTTAAAGTGAGGGAGCCAAACTAGCTAACAGATATCCTTAGGGTTTACATACTCTTGAAGCCTAGTGAGGTTATGGTTACTGGCTAGTTAACTACTGATGAGTGCTAAGAGAGACTAACCAAGTATTGTAACTTCAGGTTGAAAAAACTGTATGGGATTGGGAACTTATGAATGATATCAAACCAATATGGCAGAGACCATCAAAAGAAGTAGAAGAAGATGAATACAAAGCTTTCTACAAATCATTTTCAAAGGTAAACACTAAGTTGGAATTCCCTAGCTTCTGGTTATTAATGAGTATCCAAAACATCACCCTGTTAGTTGGCTTGGATGTGGCATGTGCCCGTGATTGAGACAGCCCAGCCCCATTTTTTCCCAGTAAGAAGGTTCAAAAAAAGCCATTAGGATGACTAGCATATGTCTGCTTCTTGGCATGCACATGATATAGTCATGTATCGAAACACACTTGATTGATGGAGTCATAATTGAAATCACATGTAAATTTCATGTGAATTTTTGAGATTCTCTCATTTGAGACAGCTTTTGAGAACAGTTGGTTTCCAGAACCCTAAAACCCTTATATGAAGTGCTACTGAATAGCTTTTAGAGTATCTTTAAAGAGCTTGTTTACACAGGTTTCAAGGTCATACAATAATTTCCAAATTTATTTTTTGCCTGTTTTTTTTTTTTTAAACCAATCACTTCTTAATGTTGATGAAGATTGCTTTAAGTTAATGTTTACCCAAACAGCATTTTGTACAAGTAATGGAATGGGGTTTGGTTTTGGTTTTGGTTTTGGTACTGGGGATTGAACTCGGGACCTTGCGCTTTTGAGGCAGGCAGCGGAACCACTGAGCTAAATCCCTGGCCCACTAATGGAATGTTTTAAAACTTAGCATAAGTAAATAAAACTGAATAGTCTATGATCATATTTCTTCTTTACTCTCTGTATACTGAGAGTTTCAACACTGAAACTTTCTTTCGGCCCCCTCCAATGTTATCTCCGTGGACTCTACCAGATCTAATGCATATAAACTTACTCGGACAGCTGTATTAGAAGCACACGATGAGCCATATAAGTGATTTTTAAGTTTTTTAGAAGTCACAAAAATTGGGACAGATAAATAAATTTTAATACCAGCATACCCACCATAAAAATTGAGACATTTTACATTCTTTTTCTCTTAATTTACACTGTGTTCAGAATGTGTTTTGCATGGTGTAACAGCGTGTCTCGATCCAGACTGGTCCTTGGAGGGCCCAGCCTGATGGGGGTCCCATAGCAGGTCTGGCCGTTTGTCTGCCTCATGGCCACTGCTCAGCAGTGTGCGCAGCTCTGTCACTTAGGCTGGTGTCCTTTCCTGCCTCAGCTGATTAGGCTGCAGTCTTAGTCATGCTTCTCTCTGGGCCACCCCGTCCCGTCCCCCTTTGTTTTTGGTAATAGACCTTTTTGCTGACCCTTAAATGCTTGTGCTACCAAATGAACAGCTTCGCCTCGCCTTTCTACAGGAAAACGATGACCCAATGGCTTACATCCACTTCACTGCCGAAGGGGAGGTGACCTTCAAGTCCATCTTGTTTGTGCCCACGTCTGCCCCGCGTGGCCTCTTTGACGAGTATGGATCTAAGAAGAGCGATTACATTAAGGTAGGTTGTTACGCAGCAAAAGCTGCATGGGAAATTTGCGAGTGTGATTTCGGAAAGTGACTTCTGTGGTCTGCCCTTAGCTGTACGTGCGCCGAGTGTTCATCACGGACGACTTCCATGATATGATGCCCAAGTACCTGAACTTCGTCAAGGGTGTGGTGAGTACCTGGAGCTTGGGGTCTGGGCCCCCGGGGTTCAGTTTGGCCTTGCCACAGTGTTCTTGGCCCTCGCTGAACTCTCCTTTGCTGACCGCAGGTGGACTCGGACGATCTCCCTCTGAACGTGTCCCGAGAGACTCTGCAGCAGCACAAGCTGCTCAAGGTGAGGCTGGGGAGGGCACCGGGGCTACTGTTGCCTGCGGGCCCAGAGGATGGGGCTGCGCCATTCACGAGCTGCTCTCCCGGGCTTTCCCTATCTTGGGGTCCGACTCCTCCCCAGCATTTCATGCTGACACGTACATGTGTAGAAAAGTTGAAAGACAGACTTTATCACATAGCCACCTGCTTTTCAAACCTTCATTAAATCTTTTCCTCCAGCACCTTCATAACTTAAATTTTTTTATTCAGAAACACCCCACTTGCTCACTCGTTCAGATTGGAGAGTGTCTGGCTCTTACCGTGCTAACGTCCAAAATGTTCTGTCTCAGCTGAGCCGCTGAGCCGACGTGGGCGTCTTCCACCCTCCCACCCCGGTCGGTGGCCCCGTTCTGTCACCACTGCTCCGAGGGCCTCCTGTTCCCAGAGCTCTGAGGTAAGCGCCTCTCATCGTTCCTCTTTCATCTTCTTCAGGTGATTAGGAAGAAGCTTGTCCGTAAAACTCTGGACATGATCAAGAAGATTGCTGATGAGAAATACAGTGATACTTTTTGGAAAGAATTCGGCACCAACATCAAGCTCGGTGTGATCGAAGACCACTCGAACCGCACTCGCCTTGCTAAACTTCTTCGGTTCCAGTCTTCTCATCACCCGACCGACATTACCAGTCTAGATCAGTATGTGGAGAGAATGAAGGAAAAACAGGATAAAATCTACTTCATGGCCGGATCCAGCAGGAAAGAGGTGATTGGAGTCCAGCCATCTGGGATCTTGGGAGGTAGCTGGGGTTTTCTAGCAGCTCTTGAGAGGAAAAGGGAAAGTTCATTGTGTGACTGGAGTAGTGCAGAGGATTGGGAAGTCGCCTCTTAATTCTTCACCCCTCTGTTGGGGCTCTTGGTGCTATGGAACTATGTCTAGGAGAAAAACATACGCCAAGGCCAGACTTGGAAAAAAAGCTCTGTTGCTCCCCTTCATTTTGTAGGCTGAATCTTCTCCCTTTGTTGAGCGGCTTCTGAAGAAAGGCTATGAGGTTATTTACCTCACGGAGCCTGTGGACGAATATTGCATCCAGGCCCTTCCCGAGTTTGATGGGAAAAGGTTTCAGAACGTTGCCAAGGAAGGAGTGAAATTTGATGAGAGCGAGAAAACCAAGGAGAGTCGGGAAGCAACCGAGAAGGAATTTGAGCCTCTGCTGAACTGGATGAAAGACAAGGCCCTGAAGGACAAGGTATTTCTCCGGCAGCTGGGAGCTGTCAAACCGTGGCGGGGGGGGGGCACAAATCATCTGTAACTGGTTACCTTAAACCATCAAAACTGGTCTTGGGAATACGTAGGGCTTGGTTTAGAGTGCAAGTTGGTGTTGAAGGATTTACTTCTGACTGAAAAACTCAGGATATTGGGGACAGTGGCTCTTAAAGCCTGAACCTGGCCGAAACCTCCCTCGATGGCCTGCCCCTGGAGTCTTAGGAGTTGAAATGCAGTCCCTGGGCGACCGTCCCTGTGGATCCTCACCAGTGTCTAACTGGCCTTCTACCCCCAGATTGAAAAGGCCGTGGTGTCGCAGCGCCTGACGGAGTCTCCATGTGCCCTCGTGGCCAGCCAGTATGGCTGGTCTGGCAACATGGAGAGGATCATGAAAGCACAAGCGTACCAGACAGGCAAGGACATCTCCACAAAGTAAGTCCTGGGGATAGTGCGGGCCGTCCCACCTGCCTCTACACAGGGGCAAGTGTGTGTGCTGCCCTGGGCAGACACCAGCAAGTTAGCGTCGGGCTCCTCGTAAAGGAGGGAGGCCTTCATTCACCATTCTGTTTTACAGTATTTTAGATACAAATGGAAATTGTCTGTTACATATACTGGTTTTACTTTGCGTTAGATTGTCAGAATGTCGTAATTAGCATGTATCACCAGTGTGAGATGCATCTCGTTTCTGTCATCTGACTAAAGTCTGAATCCCAAGTGAAGGGCAGTGCCTTTCAGAGCATGTCTGTTGGGTTCAGTAAAAGGCTGAGTTGAGGGGATGACGGGACCCTGAGTCAGTTCATCTGCTCAGCGGTGCTGTGGGTTTTCTCAGAGTTATTTTTGTAATTATTAACAGAACAAAGGAATGTGAACCCTAACAAGCGACGTTTGGCTAATCCTCACCTTGTCCTTTAACAGCTACTATGCCAGCCAGAAGAAAACATTCGAGATCAACCCCAGGCACCCCCTGATCAGAGACATGCTCCGGCGCATTAAGGTGAGCAGTGCTGCAGCCGTCCTTCTCTGCATCTTTTTCGAATCTGAATACCCTGTATGTCTTAGTCTTAATCAAGTGCAATCACTTCCATCCTAGGAAGACGAGGATGACAAAACCGTTGTGGATCTGGCTGTGGTTCTGTTTGAAACGGCGACTCTTCGGTCAGGATATCTACTACCAGACACCAAAGCCTATGGAGACAGGATAGAAAGAATGCTTCGCCTCAGTCTAAACATTGACCCGGAAGCAAAGGTCTGTGTGCCCAGCCCTCCCTGGGCTTTCCCTGAGTGTAGGGATGTGGCTCAGCAGGCGAGCACTCGCCTAGTGAGGCACTGGGCTCTGTCCCAGCACTGCAAAAGCAAAACAAGATGTGTTGCTTATATTGGGGTATGGACTATATCGGTTTTTTTAAAATTAGGTTTCTCATACTCTTGAGAACTTGGCTTAACTTCTCCAGTTTGAAACAGTTTATTTAATAGTTTGAGTCCCCATTTTGCCAGGCACTGCATAGATTAATGAGATCTCTCTTCATATCTCTGGTCTCGCCACCTCCCTTTGTTAGCAGAGAGGATTTACTGGGCTCTGAATAAACAGGAACAATGTCCTTGGTGATCTTGCATTCAGCTGGGCACAGTGAAATCACTCCCAGGCTCCAGTGGGCTGGTGGGTGTCGTCCTTAGGTTGAAGAAGAACCAGAGGAAGAGCCGGAAGACACAGCGGAAGACACGGAGCAAGAGGACACTGAGCAAGACGAAGAAGAAGAAGTGGATGCAGGTGCGGATGACGAAGAGCAGGAGACAGTGAAGGTAGGTAGTGATGCGCATCGTTCTCGGTGCGGGATGGAGCAGGGAACATACAGAGTCAGAAGCTTGAGGAAGGCAGTCTTTAGAAATGTATGTACTCTTCCATTCTGTGTTCATTTATTTCACGCAGCCGTTCTGGACCTGTTTTAAGCAGTGTTTCCCTTAGCCCGCAGTGTTTCTATGTGCCTTCCTACAATTTTAAATTATATCTAAAGTTCAGGGGGCAGTGATCTGGTTTGTAGGTTGTAAATTATTTTGCAACTCCAGCTGAAATACTGGAGATTGGCCCAGCCCACTTCAATTGTTTTCCCTTCTGCTGGCGTTTAACGAGCTCTGGTTCTTCTGTTTTCACAGAAATCTACAGCTGACAAAGACGAATTGTAAATTACACTCTGCCATTGGCTCCTGTGTGGAGAGGGAATGTGAAGTCATTTCTTTTGAGAGAGACTTGTTTTGGATGCTCCCCACCCCCATCTCCCCTGCACTGTAAAATGTTGGATTGTGGGTCACAGGAAGAAGTGGATTTTTTAGTTGAATTTTTTTTTAACATTCCTCATGAATGTAAATTTGTACTATTTAACTGAATATTCTTGGTGTAAAATCTTGTCATGTGTATAAAAATAAAAAAGATCCCAAATACACAGTGTTTTGGTTCTATTCATGGTGCATCTCACGGAACACCCTTGGGGCACTGGGGATGGAACCCAGGGCCTCACACAGGCAAGGCAAGCGCTCTGCCCCCGGGCTGCATCTCCAGCCCTTCCCTCCTGAATTCCCTAGGCTGGCCTTAAATCTGCAGTGCTCCTGCCCCCGCCTCTGCCTGCCTCCCAAGCAGTGAGCTGACAGGTCTGTCCCACCACACCCAGCTTTGTTACTTAGGAACACCAGACTAGGAAAAGGGGTCTCATTTGGATGCACGTTCAGTCATGTGTGTGTCAAATTCTGTGAACCTAGTGTATGTACTGTAAGTTTTGTTAAAGATGGCACAATTTTCCTGATACGCTAGTACTCTCTATGGGCTGCTTGTGTTTATTATGTGCTTTCTCTACCGCCCCTCGGCGCCCCCATAACCTTCAGGTAGTTTTCTAGGTTACTTTGCAGTAATCGCTTTGACATCACCAGCTTCCCTACTTGAGTATGTCTTTCTGAAAATACACTTAGGACTGACCATCTTGCCTAGCAACAGCAGGGCCCTGGATTTGATCCCTAGTACATATGTGCACACATACCCAGGGACTCTACTGCAGTTCTTATAAAATGGAATAGCATGGGCTCAGGGATTTAGCTCGGTGCTGCTGCCTGCCTCACAAGCACAAGGTCCTGAGTACAATCCTCGGTACCAAAAAAATAATAAGTCAGTCATAAATATGCTATTGTTAAGGTGTACTTTCCTTGTAATGTTTTTGTTGTCTTTTGGTGGTACTGGAGTTTGAACCCAGGCCCTTTGTACTGAACTACATCCCCAGCCCTTTTGTAAAATTTTGAGACAGGTTCTTACTGTCTTACCCAGGCTGAGCCTGAACTTACACTCCTGCCTCAGCCTCGCAGAGTGCTTGCTGGTATTACAGGTATAGTGCTATCACACCCAGCTTGAAATGCCATTTTTGATCAATACTGATGGAGAAGTCAAAGCCATCAAACTCCATTAAATGACATCTGACACTTGCTCCTCAGAACTGTACAATTACAAATTCTAAATTATAATTATTTTACCAAGAAGCAGAAAATGTATCATACTCTGTTTTTGGTACAAAAAAGTGGCTGTCTCATAAATGCCTTGTTAGGGTTTAACTTGGCCTAATTACCAAGTGGGTGCAGCTGGTCTGTCTTGCACTTTTTCTAACTATAAACAGCTTTATTAAGAAACGAAGATGCCTAAAATTTTTGAGCTGGCTGTGGTGGGGCACACCTGTAATCCCAGCATTCAGAGACCAACACAGGAGGGTCCTTGAGTTGCCAGCCCACATAGTGAGACCAGTGATCAAACCTGGGGCTTCACTTGTGCAGACTGAGTGCTCTACCACTGAGCTACACCACCATCCTGATTTTTTATTTGCAGCATGGGATTGAATCCAGGGCCTTGGCATTGAGCTCTGTATCCTCTTTTTGAAAGTTTTTTATGGAGACAGGGTCTCACTAAACTGCTAAATTGCCCAGGCTGGGCTTGGAACTGGCAACCCTTCTGCCTTAGGCTCTCGGTGCTGGGAGCCCTTGGGGAGCTGTGGCTCCAAGTAATGCCACCTGGCTGAGGCAACCCTTGCAGGAGGTGACAGCCCTTCCTCGCTGCCGCGTCCAGCACAGTGCCCGCTGTCACAGTGGGGGCAACTTCTAAAAAGGAAGAAAATCGCTCAGAACCAGCACTCCCTGAAATAAAGATGGCATTTTTACTTTAGGTAAATTCTATTTTTAATGCTACAAAATTAAACTTTCATCTTCATGAAGTCATTGACTGGAAGAATGGGGTCCAAGCCATGACCTTGCACAGCCTGCGAAGGGAGCTGGGTGCTGCTCCACGCTCACAGATGGGCCAAGGGCCAGTGCTTCCTCAAGGCACAGGAAGCGACCCCAGCCCTTCCTGCTGGAAAGCGGACCCCTCCCCATGTCTACACACGGCCAAGCTCACCAAGTCCAGGTGTGAATACTAAAGCTGGTGGGGAACTGGAATCTGGACAGACTGGCTTAGCAATGGAAACTAAGAACTTCACTTAGGGGCCGGAGATTTAGCTCAGTGGTTCTGGCGCCTGCCTTGCAAGTGCAAGGTCCCAAGTTCAATCCCCGGTACCAAAAAAAAAAACAAAAAAAAAGAACTCCACTTAGGAATTCAATTGATGAAACTAGTTTTATACTGATTTTACTGATTTATAACACCTCAAGATGACTTACATAATACTGTTCTTGAAACCTTTCCAAATTCTGAGAAAGTTAAGCACCTAGATTTGAAATCGTGAATTAATATTCCATAGACCATTCTTGAATTATTTTAATTTTAAAAATGTTATGGTTTGCATGTAGATGTCCCCCCAAAGCCTTATGCAGTCATAGGTGGGGAGTTTCAAAGGTGGCTGGATTAGGGTGTGTGATGCTGGGTTAAGGGTAGCCCTCCATGGGTGTGGTTGGCACCACCCAAAAAGTGGGTAGCCTGGAAGGGCAAAAGGGACAAAGAAGGCAGGCTGCTGCTGCCCGCCCTGCCATGGACTGTTCCTCCTCTGCGATGCCCACGCTGCCTTGGAGCCAGCCGACTATGGACTAATACCTCTACAAACTGTGAGCTAAAATAAACTCTTCTCCTTTAACCTTCGGTGTCAGGTATTTTGTCTCAGCAAGAAGAAAAGTAACCCAGACAAAAAAGGTCTCAAACTCGTACTCTGGTAAAGCCTTTACAATTGCTAGTAGTGGCAAGCTTCACTATTTCTAAAGTATACAATGTTTTTCAAGAAAAAAGTATTCCATTAATAGCAGCCCTGAAATTATCCAGAGTTGTCATCTCATACACACAATCTCAGTGAATAAAATAGCCAAGCTTCAGCTCAAGTCTTTGTCTTCAGAATCCCATCCCTTTCACCATGGTGGCTCTCCCTCACCTGTCACCTGCAGGACCCAAGGTCCTAGTGCTGAAACCTCTAAGTACCAAATGACAGGACGGAGGAAAGGAAATTAAATATAGTACTGAAGACTTCAACACAGGCCACAGAGTCCTGGCATGTAGCAACTAGCTCACTGGCTAAGGAGTACAGCAAGATGTCATCTTTAAGAATGCAGAATTCGAGCCGGGGATTTAGCTCAGTGGTTTCACCGCCTGCTGCACAAGCACAAGGACCCGAGTTCATCCCTGGCACCAAAAAAAAAAAAAAAAGAATGCAGAATTCTGGAACCCAGGTGACGCATGCCTGCAATAACACTACCCAGGAGGCTGAGGCAGGAGGATCACTGAATTCAAGGGCAGCCGGGGGTACATAGTGAGTTTAAGGCCAGCCTGAACTATGTAGCTAGACCCTGTCTCAAGAAAAATACAGAATTCAAAAAACTTACAGGAAAATAGCCCAGAAGAGATGCCAACTGGTCTACAAACTACCTTTTTATAGACTCAAAAAACAGGTGAAATATTTATTAGTTTCCAGGATGGCCGGAATAAAATACCATAAACTAGGAGGCTCCAAACAAGAGAAATGCATTTTCTCCCAGCTCTGGAGCCGGGAAACTTAAACTCCAGGTGTCAGGGCTGTGCTCTGTGGCTCTGGGTGGAAGCTTCCTTGTTTCTAGGGACAAGTGTTGTGTGTCCGAGTCTTTACGCGGCCTTTTCTTCTCATGAGGACATCATCATTCTGGATTGTGGCCACTCGATGACCTTATCCTAACTTGGTTATATTTGTAAGACCTTACTTCCAAATAAGTCACATTCAAGGGACTGGGAGTTAAGACTTCAACATCTTCCT
Source organism: Heterocephalus glaber (assembly GCF_000247695.1). The sequence goes on along the minus strand of NW_004624750.1, from coordinate 4,734,770 downwards.
GGAGATACAATTCAACCTATAAAATACTCATTCACCTCTTCCAGTTTTTTTTTTCCTTTTTCAGTTATTTTAAAATATACTTTTTTGGGGGGTGGGGGATTTAGCTCAGTGGTTCCAGCGCCTGCTGCACAAGCGCAAGGTCCATATACATACTTTTTGAGAAGAATTTTAATTTGATTTCCCAAATTCAGAGAAATTCCTCAAATTTGAAGGTTAAAGACCTTGCAACATGCCCAAGTCACAAAGGTTAAGATTTGGTTATTCACACACTTCCAAAAGAACTTCAAATTGTAAATATTTTTACTTAATACAGTTTAATAAGCATGGTACTTTCCATTCTTTAGAGAAGTATTAACTTAGACACATAAGCATTCACTGTAAACATCATTTTTATTACATTTGTAATTCCCACTTGCCATTAGAGTCAACTGTACTCAGAGAAATAAAGCAGAACTGTAACGGCAGGAGACAGTGAAAATACTCTGTTTCACATGTTATTCAGTGCCTTCCAGATCACACTCAGGAAGCTCAGGATGTGCACTTGGGCATAAGAAAATTTCACCATCCCAGTGCCTATCCCTGGAGCACTCCTCTGGCAGTTAGGCTGAATTAGATGCTTAAGGATGAGGAGCTGGATTCAATAAATTAAAAAAATATACAACTTATTCACAGGCCTCTTGGCCTAGCTATATTTGAAATTTCTATTGCTGAGAAACTGGAGGTTCGTGTTTTTGCTTCTTCAGTCCCAAAAGTTCTGTTCTGAGTTCTCCAGGTTTTGGTGGAATTTCAGGTATTGTCTACAAAAAAACAAAAACAAACAAACCAAAACCCCATTAAAATGCTAGTGCTATGTTAAGATTGCCATTCAACGTAACATTAAAGAGAAAAAAGAACAAAAACTGCTTCACTTCCTACTCAATAATCAGTCTTTACTGAGAGCCTCGGGCTGGTCTGAACCCCCTTCTAGTGCCGGGTGTAGGATCTATCACCCTGCACTGTCTTAAGCAGGACAGGTCACACCAGCTCAACACACACACATGCAGACCATGAGCGAGACAGCAACGAGCAAAACCACTGTAGCTGTGTCTTCGGGGAGGGTGGACAAGAAAGGCAAGACATGACTTTCCTTTGTCATAATTTTGTTGAGACATAATTCACATACTATAGCACTTTCTCATTTTAAGTGTACAATCCAGAGCTGCTAGTGGAAGCACATGTCTATAATTCCAGACTCTGGGAGGCTGAGGCAGGAGGATGCCAAGTTCAAGTTCAAGCCCAGGCTTGGCAACCTAGAGATTTAGTGAGACCCTGACTCAATATAAAAATTATATATATAAAAAGAGCTGAAGATATAACTCAGTATGGAGGACCTGGGTTCATCTCCAGTACTGCTTAATAACAAGTGTACAATTCTGAGCTGAGGGTATAGCTCAGAAGTGGTGATTGCCTAGCACACAGGAAGTCCTGGGTTTGATCCCAAGCACCACATACAAGGAAAATGTACAATTCAATGGTTTTTAGTATAATATATTCACAGAACTGTGAATCACCACAATAAATTTCAGAACATTTTCATCACTCCAAAAAGAAATTCCATACCCATTAGCATAACTCCCATTTCAATACAACCCTCCCTGCCACCCCCAGAATTATTCTTTTTGTCTCCATAGATTCACCTATTCTGGATGTTGTTTTGTTTAAAACAGGTCTTGCTCTGTAGTTCACACTGGCTTTGATCTCACTGAGATCCTCCTGCCTCAGCCTCCTGAGTGCTGGGATTACATGTATGTGCTACCACACCTGGCTTTTGGGTATTTCACAGAAAGGGAAACACAGAATGTGTGGTCCTTTGTGACTGGGTCCTTTCACACAGCTTAATGGTTTCAAGGTTCATCCATACTGTCACATAGACCTGTACATAATTTCTATTCCTTGCTAAATAATATTCTATTGTACAGACATACTATATGCTATTTATGCATTCATCAGCTAACGGGCATCTGGATTATTTCAAAGTTTTGGCTCTACATTTACACATAAGTTTTCGTGTGGAGATAGGTTTTCATGTCTGTTGGGTACAAACCTAGAAGTGGAACTGCTGGGTCCTACACTAACCACGGGAGGCATTATCAGTGCTTTCCAAGGCAGCCACTCCCCTTTTCATTCCTGCCAGTGGCACCTGCGGGTTCAGATGCCTCCATATACCCTTGCTACCTGTTTTACTATAGCCTCCAAAGTGAGTAGGAAATGGTTTCTCACTGTGGCTTTGATTTCCATTTCTCTGATGCCTAATGATGCCGAGCGTCCCTTCCTGAGCTTACGGGCTGAGATGGTGACTTCTGAACAAGGACGGGAAGATGAGGGTGGTGTTCCTGCAGCTGTCCCGAGTGGAACAGGCAGAAGTACAAATGCAGAGAAGCCCAGACGGGGCTCCACCTCATCTGAGAGAAAGCAAGGCTACAGCATGTTCCATAGCAAGTAGGAGGGGACTGGGAGGGCATTAGGTGTCCAGTGACTTTCACTCTGACGTGGAAAGACCCTGGACAGTTCTGAGAAGAGTGGCACAACCTGACTCAAGTGTAAAAGAGATGACAATGGCGCACACCTGTAATCCCAGCACTTGGGAGGCTGAGATTGGAGGATCAACGAAAGTTCAAGGCCAGCCTGAACTCCATTAGTGAGAACCACTCTTAAAAAAAAAAAAAAAAAAGACAAACAGTGGCTTGTTGAGAAGACACTATGGCAAAGACAGCAGAAGGCAGAAGGCAGTCAGGAAGCTGCTGAAATAATGCAGGAGAGAGGACTGACAGTGCCCTGGCCCTGGGGATGAAATGGAGGTAGTGAGAAGTGGCCCTCGTGTGGGTGTCATTTTCAGATGAATCCCATGGGAGCCGTTGGTGTGCAGTGAGAGAGAAGGTTATGACAGTGCCCAGGTTTCAGCCTAAACAACTAGAAGAAATGAATCACCTCCTTGGCTACCATGGTGCACCGTGGAGGACAACTGGAACCAAGCACCCTTCCAAGCTCTCTCAGGATGAACTGCACATGAGCTCCAGGAGCTATCATGGTCTCCTCGGCTCTGAGCTCCACCCAAACCTTAGCTGTCAGACTACGAGGTTTAGTTACAAAGCAAGGAAGTGGGTGATGGTTGTTAGAATAGCAGCAGGAACAGCTGGAACAATTCAAAGACTAGAGAAAGAACACAGATTCTTTACACACTGGTAAAGCATATGGTGCCCTAACACAGTACATGTGCGCGGACACACACACACACACACACACACACACACACACACACACACCCACCCCCGAGCCCGGAGAGACCCAGGTGGCCTGAGATCCTTCAGATCCGCCTCTGCAGGCTGGCTTCCTTCCATTATGTGGATATGGGTGAGCCAGGCCAATCTCCACAGCCAAATTTGATGCATTCCTTCCTTTGTAAGAACTGCTGATGGCTCTTCCTGCACAAGCAAGCCTAAACCACGTTTCTACAGAAAGTTCTTGTCACTTCCTGTCTCCACTAGCATCCCTGAGCTTCACTAGAGCTCTAAGAAGAGCAGCAGTCTGAAGTGGTTAAAGGGAGCTTTGACAGCACAGGTTGTAAAAATCTACAGCCATCTAAATGTCAATGGGAATTGAGCAAATGTCTGGAATAGATGTAATACAAGGAATAGCTGTATTATAAAATACGGTGGCCGAGGGGGTACAGTGTGTGTCTCACACATACAAGGCCCCGGGTCCAATCACAAAAGAATGAAACAAAAACTATGCAATGATTATAAAGAAGACTGTTATACACACAAATGCCTATTACACAGTTGTTAACAGAAATAAGCAAGTTGCATCAAGATGTGTATATGAACTATTTATGTGGGAGAAAACCACTCCACGAGGTGTGTATGTGTACCCACCAATTAATGGTGGGGACAGAAAACAGGAGGGAGATGGGAGGACTTTAGTTTTTTACTCAACACACACCTCAACTCATCTGGATGTTGTACAGCGGTACTGTATTATTTTATTAATGGAACAAAAAAGAGAAACACCGAACAGTTTGAGTTTCAGAGCCTTAAATCACTGCCTCGGTGAGCTATGACTTCAAGTCTCCTTTGCTCTTCTGAACCTCAGTTTCCTCACTTGACAACACGGATAAACGCCCCCGAATTGTAGTGGAAATTAACTGAAATTAATTCATTTCAACACAAAGTTGGTTCTCCCTAAATGTTCCCTTGTCCAGGCAGAGGCCACCCCCCCCCCACACGGCTGCAAACCACTGTATCCACGCACAGTTAACCCTCGGCACACCCTGCTGTAATTGTTCACGCCATACTTTCTCATCCTCACCTCCCTAAAGCCTTAATCTCCAGCTCCTAATTCAGTGAATGCTTATCACCACGAGTTCGACTTCTCTCCTGTAAATGCTTATCTATCTTCACTGGCTCTCCATCCTGCACACACTTACCGACACCTACGACGTCCCAAGCTTTCTAAAGCGAGTGAAACACAAGAACGAGCTAGGGGGACACCGTCTCTCCGTGGGGTTTACATTCCGGTGCAGCAAAGGAGTAAACGGCCGCGTGCTCTGTGCCCGGTGCTCTAGGGAACGAAGGAGGAGGCCCTGGGGGCATAAAACCCTTTGGGAGCTGCCCCAGCACCCTTGCTACTGAAGGAGCGCGAGAGCGGGATCGAACCCAGGGACTCCGCACTGAGCCACTTCCGCCCCGGGCCGGAAGTTAGGAAGGGAAGCCAAGCACGATTCGGAGGAGAAGGATGCCACTGTTCAAGAACTGCTGCGCGGTGCGGTTCGGCCTGAGGCGTCCGAGACGCCCCCGGGAACCGAGGGAGCTGGGGCAGGCCGAGCAGAGGGGAGAGCGGAGAGGCGGCGGTGGTGAGAGCCACGCCGCGGCAACGCTCATAGGCCGCCCGCGCAGCCGGGACCCCGCGCCAGCCCCGACCCACTCACCAGGTCGGGGCGGTAAAACCTGTGCACCGCCTCGGCGCCCGCGCACATGGCCAGGAGGCTGGCCGCCAGCATCTTCAGGTAGGTGCGCCAGGCCACGCCCGCGGGCATGGTCTGGCCGCGGAGAGCCCTCGGCTGTCCGGAGTGGGCCGCGAGAGGGCCGGACCACAAGCGCGAGCAGCCGGCGCCACTCCGGAGGGGAATATTGTGTGCGCGAACCGCAGGCGCGGGCGCAGGCGCACTGACGTGACCCGGGAGGAAGTGGGGCCGAGGGAAGGAGTCAGTGTCTTTTTACCAGTTCTCGCATCCTTGCCAGCCCCTAGTCACTATCCCCCAACTGTCGTGGGGTTTCCGTGGCAGGTGGGGAGTCACGGGCTCGAGTCTGGACTACTGCGTCAGTTTGTCCTTTCGCTCACACAAAGGAAAGCGCACGCCTTTGCCACTTTCGGAGAGGGTGGAGTTCGGCACACTTAGGTGAAGTCACTTCCGCTCTCTCTCCCTGTTTCTGGCGTCCTCTGACACCTGAAAGAGAGCCACGCCCAGCAGCGGTGCCCTTGTGCCGTGGTGCTGCTGGAGAAGAGGAAACCAGCGGCCGACATTAATTACATGGGTTTTGGGATAGTGTCCTGAGTTAAGCAAGAAGTGAGTACAAAAACGAATTCTGAAGGAATAATTTTTTATGTGTGACACAAGTCGTGATACACTCATTTTTAAACAATTGTATGCAGATATCTGACATATTATAATCTCGAAGTATATGATGCAGTTTGTCCTGTACACATACATGAAACCATTCCCACAATGTAGATAATGAACATACCCATCACCCCCAAGTTTCTTCGTGCTTCTTTCTAATGCCCCCACACTGCTTCATTCCCTAGGTAATCACTGATCTGCTTTGTCACATTAGTTTCCATATTATAGAATGCTATATATAAACAGAATAAAACACTATTACTGTTTTTTGGTCTGGTTTATTTTACACAGTTTTTTGAAATTCATCCACTTTGTTCCATGTATCAGTACTTCACTCCCTTTTATTGCCAAATATATTTATACCACAGTTGGCTTATCCATTTGTTGGTGGACATTTTGGTTGTTTCCATTTGGTTAATAGAAAGCTGCTATGAACAGTAGGAGATGAGAAAGCCTTGTACAGAAGTCTCTCTGAGGCCAGGCTGAGCTATGTAGGGAGACCTTGTCTCAAAAAACAAAACAAAACAAAACAAAAAACCCAGAAGTCTTTCTGTAAAAATAGGCTTCCTTTCCTACTAGGTACACACCTAAGAAATGAACATCTGGTGCATGTGGTACGTGTATATTTAACTTTTTTTTAGAAATTATCAAACTTTTCCACACACCTGCCTTGCAAGCACAAGGTCCAGAGTTCGATCCCTGGTATAAAAAAAAAAAAAAAAAACTTTTCCAGAGTAGTTGTACAGGTTTACATTCTCACTAGCAGTGTATGAGAGTTCCAGTTCCCCTATATCTTCTCCAACACTTGCTCTGGTCAGTCATTTTAATTTTAATGATTCTAATAGGTAGTGATGTCTTCTTGTTTTGGTTTGAATTTGTATTTTCATCATGACTAATGACTTACAGTATGTCCATCTGCAAAAGCAAAACAAGAAAGGCTTGGACCCATACCTCCTACCATGTAAAGAAATTAAAATGAAAATGAATAACAGACTTTCATGTACTTATATTTGCTTTAGTGAAGTATATGTTGAAATATTTTGCCCAGTTTTCTGAAGGTTGTTTTCTTACAAATTTTAGTTTTATTTCTTCCTTAAATGTCTGATAGAATTCACCAGTGAACCCAGCTTGGCCTGGAGTTTTTTTTGTGGGAAGGTTTTTAACTATACATTCAATTTCTCTAAAAAATATAGGGCTATTCAAGTTATCTATTTATTTTCCAGTGAGCTTTGGTAGTTTGTGTCTTTAAGAGATTTGTCCATTTCAATAAAATTGTTGTAGAAATAAAACTCAAAATACCACAGCAATATATGCACATTCATGTTTATAGTGGCACAGTTTGTAATAGCTAAAGCTTGGAAATAGCCCAAGTCCCTATAAACTGGAGACTGGATAAAGAAAATGTGTTTTTTTTTTATAAAATGGAGTACTACTCAGCCGTAAAGAATGAAAAATTAGAGGCATAGCTAAATGGATGCACATTGAGGACATACTCTTAAGTGAAATAAATAGGACACATGTGTAAATACCAAATAGCTTCTCTGGTATGAAAAACTGAAAGTGTAAATAAGGATTAAAATGAATAATTGATAATGTAAAATAGGAAGAAAAGGTCCAAAGGGGTAGAGGAAGTGGGAGGGGTAGGGGAAAGGAAAGAAAAAAAAGTCACCTTCTTATACTTTTAATATATGTGGCTTGTTATTATGTCACTTATTTAATCTTTTTTTTTTTTTTTTTTTTGGTACTGGGGATTGAACACAGGACCTTGCACTTGTGAGGCAGGCACCAGAACCACTGAGCTACATCCCCGGCCCTCACTTATTTAATCTTTAACTGCTTCAATTAAGCAAATTAATTTGTGCCTTCTCTTTTTTCCATTAAGCTTGACTAGAGGTTTATCAATTTTATTGATCTTCTCAAAGTTCAAGCTTTGCTAGCATAGATTTTCCTCTGTTCTTTCTATTTTCTATTTCACTGGTTTTTCCCTCAATATTTCTTATTTCTTTTATTTACTTCTGGTTTAATTTGATTTTAGTTCTCTAGTTTAAGATGGAATCTAAAGCCATTGATGTGGGATCTGCCTTTTATTAACATAGGCATGTAGTGCTCTAAATGTATGTTTACTGTTTGCAAACCAGCTCCTTGGGCTTGAGTACCCTTCTGCCTGATGTCCTTTTGCTTCCTCTCTTGCTGCTTAGGCTCACACAGATCTCAGTGAAGGTGAATTCTGAAGCCAAAATGCCCTGGCAGTAATCCTAACTCTGCCACTTAATAGCTATCTGTTGTTTTGAGACAGGATCTCGCTAGGTCATTTTGGCTTACCTATAACTATGTAGCCCAGGCAGACCTCACAGTGATCCTCCTGCTTCAGCATCCTGAGTGCTGGGGTTACAGACATTGCCCACCGTATTGGTCTGGGTTTTTTGTAAAATGTACATAATAATAGTTGTGACTTTGATGATTAATATTACGCACTGACTTAGCTAGGCACAGCACCCAGAACATTTAAACAGGTCCACTTGGATAAAGTGGGTTGTCCTCCATAATGTGTGTGGATCTCATGGAGTCAGCTGAAGGAATGAATGCAAGAAGAGACTTAAGTTCCCGGGAGCAGGAGGGAATTCTCCTTTGGACCTGAACTATAAAGTGGACACAATATTAATTCCCCCATTCAAATGTTGAAACCTAGTCACCAGTGTGATGGTGTTGGATGGGGCCTCTGGCAGGCGATTAGGTCATGAGGGTACAGCCCTTGTAATAGAGGCCCAGAGAGCTACTCTCCTATTCCACCACCAAGCATGCAGCTAACAGGTGCCATCCTTTCACCAGAAAGCAGGGCCTCCCCAGACCCCGAATCCACCAGTGCCTGATGGTGGTCATCTAGCTGCCAGAGCTGGTCCTAAGCCACCCAGTTTACGGGGTTTAGTTATGGCAACTGAATGCACTAAGGTACAACATTTGGCTCCTACAGTTATCCGGGGGTTTAAGCGAGTTAATACATGCCAAGGACAGAGCAGCCGAGGGCACATATTCAACAGTCAGGAAATGCTGGCTTCTGTAGGGAAAAGTACCATCAACATCATGACCACGGTTACAAACATAACCTCTACCTTCACCACGTGTTCTCATTGCTGTGAGCTGCTGGTCTCCAAGGTCCCCATATTCAGTAAGGACACTGATAACCCACTTGTTAACGAAGAGTCCCAGTTTGAAAAATCCTGTCCAGGGCCAGGCATTTAGCTCAGTGGTTCTGCCGCCTGCCTCGCAAGCACAAGGTCCCGAGTTTGATCCCTGGTACCAAAAAAGAAGAAAAAAAGAAAGAAAAAAAATCCTGTCCAGGAGCCAACCTTGTTGACAAGATGTCTTAATGTCAGCTAAGAAGGAAGCAAGCCCCCTAGGTTCCTGCAAGGGAGAGGCGGCATTAGGAGGAAGAGAGGGAAACAGGAAAGTGACACACCCCTTGCTGTATTGTGCTTCTTTCATTTGTCCTGCCACAAACAGCTTCTCTGAAGTAGCGGCACATTTGGAGTCCCTCCTCTTGGGCTTTCTGAAGCTCTGGGAGGCCAGGCTCACGGCAGATCAAATTTGTCTTCCACATTTGATTGAGGCTGAGAGGGACACAGAAGGCTTGAAGGCCACCTGGCTTCAACTGCATCCCCTTCTCAGGATCATTGTCCCATAAGCTTCCTTTTGCTGGGCAGGACTGAGCAGAGGCCCCTGGTCTAATGAATGGAGCTGCTGGGACCCAGAAGGTAGTACAACCCATGGTGGGGGCTCCTTGCTGCCCAGGGTTACCCAGGAGTGAGTTTGCAGCTCACATTTCAGTAGCCAGCAGGCTCTCTGTGGAGTAACTGAAGCAAACTACCTGCTTTTGGAACTTTTGAAGACTGTGGTCCTGAGTCCTAAGAAAACCAGAGGAGAGGATGGGCTTTTGTTTATTCATTCAGCAAATATTCACTGGATACCTGTCTAATGGACAGGGTATTTTTAAAAGTTCCATAATTTAAAAAATAGTTTCATTTACATTTCTAACAGTATAATCCAAATTTACCTGTTACGGTTTGTGTTCAGATATCCCCCCAAAACCTCATGTGGTCATAGGTGGGGCTTTTTCAAAGGTGGCTGGATCTAGAGTATGTGGTGCTGGAGTTGATTCACGGTACAGTTCTAGGCTCAAGGGCACTAGGATTAAGGGTGTGAGTGCTACCTGCCCTAGCCTGGATAAGATATAAGGAATAGAAAGAGCTGTGATCCTTGCTTGCTTTGCTACCTTCTGCCTGCCATGAACTGTTTCTCCTCTTCGATACCACCCTGCCTTGGAGTCAGCTGATTTCAGGAGCCATTCTATATAATTTTGTGGAAAAATCATTTCATAATTAAATTATGACTAGGGCTGTCTAATACCTAGTCTTTTTCCTGCAAGCCAGCTATGGCATATGGAAACATAACTCCATCTACCTCCAGTCACAAGTTTAAGCAATACTGTGACCCTCAAGGGCAAGATTACATCAGCTGGGCCAGGGATTTAGCTCACTGGTTCCGCCACCTGCCTCGAAAGCACAAGGTCTTGAATTTGATCCCGGGTACAAAATGAAAAGATTACATCAGCTGAAGATATCCTGGTACTCTGAAACCCAAATAGTAATTAAAAAAAAGAGAGAGAAAGGTGTCACCTGGGGGAAGAAAGGAAAAATTCCTTATTAGCCTGCTATCTTGTCCCATGTACTATTGTAAGAATGCTTTGCCCATCTCACCATTCTCATCAACATATGATTACCACCCTGAGTCATCCAATACTTCCAATTATTGTGTGTACCCAATAAATAGTGGCTAGCTCAGAGTTTGTCTTTGCCCACCTTGAGGCACTGACCTGCCAGCCCCCATGTATGATTAAATTGTCTCTCGTCTTTGTTTAGCCCTCGCACCCCCGCTTTCTAGGCAGATCAAAGGATTGATAGGTCTCAGATGGCCAATTATGGACTGAAACATCTACAAACTGAGCTAAATAAACCTTTCCTCCTTTAACTTTGGATGTTGGATATTTTGTCTCCGCAACAAGAAAAGTAAGACCTTTATGAAAGTATTTACTCGTGAAAGATCTTTCTTGGATCCTTGAGTAACTATGACACAGAGCACCAGCCTTCTCCCAGGTCACGTGTCTCACGAATGAAAAATAAACCTTTGCTGGTGTAAGCCTGGAGGGTTTGGATTTATCTGTTAGCACTGGCACGTTTTTCATCGTGTAAACTAGAGAAACAGAAACGCTTGTCTCTGAAGAGTTAGTTAGCTGATGAAGTCCTTGCACACACACCAGTAACAGAAGTTGAGAACTGATGAAACAAAACCCACTGTAAGCCAGCACTATGGAGGCTGAGGCAGGAGGTTCACAAGATCCAGAATCCCAAAATGGAGTCCTATCTGGGCAAGTTAAGTGGCCTGTTCTCAAAAAAAAAAAAAAAAATCGGGCAGAGATGTAGCTCAGTGATGCAGTGCCCTAGAGTTCAATGCTCCAAAACTAAAAAACAAAATCCAAAAATAACACACACACATACACACACACAGCCAACCCACCGTAAGAACCATGAGAAATAAAAGTGGAGTTAATCCGCCTGGTGATGCTTGAGTGGCATCCAGCATTATGGACTTCAAACGTTAGTACGTTCACATACCCGAAGCGCATTTGAACAGTCAGCCTGCTTTTACAAATCAGGAAACGGAGGCCCATTCCGTACAGTGGCCTGGACTCCCAAGATTTGATTCCGGTCTCCCACCCCCATCACGGTGGCTGACAACTAATGAAGACAGGTTTTTTTGTTGTTGTTGGTACCGGGGATCGAACTCGGGACCTTCTGCCTCCGAGGCAGGCGTTGACGCCACTGAGGTAAATCCCCGGCCCTGGAGACAGTTTTTAATTGGGATAAATTTGGGATGAAAACCTCTGAACCACTCCGCACAGCTAAGAGACGCAGACGCCCGCGTACACAGCCCTTCCCGACTGGCCGCGCGGCAGAGAGGCGCCCCGCGAGGGGACACGATTGGTTGGAAGCGTCACGTGATGACCGCGCCGCGGAGCGGAAGTGCCGCGCGGACAGCGTCCGGCAGGAGGAGCTGAGGCCATCGCGGTCTCCTTAGTCGGCCGTCGGGTCAAGTCTCCGTGTCGTCCTGTCGCCGTGCGCGCTCTGCGGGGACGCTGAGGCCAGCGGCGTGGGCTCGGGAGGAGCAGCGGCCCGCGCGGCCTGGGCATGGAAGCGGAGGCTGCGGGCAGGTAACTCGGCGCCGCCCTCGCTGTCTCCTCTCATCCTCCTCTTCCTACTCCTCCCCAGCCCCTGGCGGCGGGGGGCGGGGGGCGGGGGTCTGAGCACAAAGACCGGGCGCGCGTGCGCACTGCGGGCCTCCGCGGGCGGGAGTCGCCGGCTTCCGGGGTCCTGGCGGGTTCCGTGCCCCTGCCCCCGCTTCGTTCCCCTCCTAAGCTATCGGCCACCCCGGTGACTCTGGCCTTCCTGATAACATCCACCAGGCTGAGAACGGGGTCGAGGAGCCCAGCTCCAGCTGTCCTATTAAAGTCAGTCCGCGTGTGATGGCTTCCTCCCCAGAGTCTTAACTAAGAGCAATGCTAAGAGTCACAGTGGATAATATGGCGATGGCGATGGCGATGGCGACGGGAGTAACCCTGTCGGGGAGTCAGTCTCAAAACTGGCTGACACTTCCAATGGTCTTGGGACGATCTTTTAAAATATATATATTGGGAGAGTTAGGTAAGTCGAAGTTTTGAAAAAGTGAAGATTTGAATTAATGACAGAAAGCTAAATGAGAAAAATAAATAAGGTGACCAGATCTTTATAAGGAGAAAAGATAATCATTTCCATTGAAATACAAATACTGTTAGACCTAATGAATTATCCTCCTGGTGCTTAATGGATACTGAACTGCAAGACATGACAAAGCGTCTGCAAAAGGAGGGTCTAAAAGACCTCTGCAGTCCTGTAACTGATGGTGTTGCCCCCCCCGCCCCGCCCCCCATGAGGAGATTGAACCCAAGGCTTCACGCAGGTCTAGGCAAGTGCTGTACCACCGAGGAACATCCCCAGTCCAGAAGCAGCGCTCCGGAATAAGCAAAATAGATGGTTTTTTTAAGTTTAGGAGAAGAGATAACAATGCATAAATTTGCATTTTATTCTGTTCTGATATGGTGGACCAAATCCTGGAATGAAATACTCTCCTTTTTTCTTAGAAGTACTTTGCAAATGAGAGTATTCACCGGACCTTGTAGAAATCTCTCATATTTGCGACCTTACATGACAGGAGACTTGAAACCAAACCAAAGACTATCATCAAGTTAATTATACACTATAAGGCCTTGTTCAGCAAAATAATGGACTCTAACTGTGATTCTGCTCAAAGCTCTGGCACTTATATATGTCTTCACCTATAGAACTTGGAAAGCTTTTGCCTTCAGGAAATGTGGAAAATTCTGTATAACACTCAGACTTTATCCTTGGGGATTCTGAAATGACTCAGATACTAAGTACTGCTCAGAAGGTGGTCTGTGTTACCTTGGCTTTGGCCTGATAAATTGGTGGGTATAATTTACTTGTTTGGAAAACTCAGAACATTCAAAGAAAAAATACTGCATAGATGTGTAGACTCTTTGGATGGGAAAATAAATAGTTCAAGAGTTCTGAACAGGGCCAGGGATTTAGCTCAGTGGTTCCAGGGCCTGCCTCACAAGCGCAAAGTCCTGAGTTTGATCCCCGGTACCAAAACAAAACAAAAACAAAGAGTCTTAAATAAATAGTTCAAGAGTCCAATCAACCAGAGAGGAAGAAAGGAGGAGTCACGTAAGAGGCCTAGTAAGTGTCCAGTGACCTCAAGCGTGAAGAGAACTTTTACCAAGATCCAAGATAGGACAGCAGATCAGAAGTGACTGGAAAAGAATGACATAGACCACTGAGAACACAGATGGAGCCGGACTCACTGGCACATGCCTGTGATCCCAGCTACTCAGGAGGCTGAAGCAGTAGGATCAGAAGTTCAAGGCCCACCTACATAACTGAGCTAGACCCTCTCTCAAAATTTAAAAAGAGCTGGAATGTGGCTTATTGGTAGAATGCTTGCCTAGTATGCACAAGGCCCTAGGCTCAATCCCCACCACCTAAAAAAAAAAGAAAACAGTGCAGGTAGGAAAGACTAACCCACACATGAGACCAGGCTTTCCAAAAATGATAATGAGAGTAGGAGGGACTGTTTGAGCTAGCTGTGGATAGAAAAAGATAAAAAGGGGCTTGGTTTTCCACACAGCCCACTGATGTGGTGTTAGATGACCAAAGACTCAAATACATATTTCTGATTTTGATTTTTCATCTGTTAAGGAAAATGATTGTCAGACTGGAGATGAATGAGAGAGATTTAAAGCTCAAGATCACTGAGGGCATTAAGGGAACTTTGACTGCTCCATGGAAATCCTAGGTCCTGGCTGTATTTCAGGAGAAGGCCATATTACACCAGTCATAAAACAGGCATGATAATGCATGCCTGTAGTCTCAGCACTCAGGAGGCTGAGGCAGGAGGATTGCTGCAACCCAACCCTACTTACTAACAGCACATTTAACTATAGTGCTCTGTGGCCTATTCCTCTTCCACAAGCCCCACTTACGAGAGTGCGAGGATCTTGGGGCCATCTACATATGAACTATGTATTTTATTATAAAATGCCACAGATCATTTTTAGAAAAGTTTAAGGGATACGTTGTCATAGGTAAGTTTCTGGTTTTCTTTGAAAGGCGATACATATCTCTAAGATAGAGTTTCTTTATTCACTTCTTACTTGCCAACAGTAATTTCTAGAATTTCAGTTTCAGTTTCTGAGCCCCAGAATTTCAAAAGATGCTTACTATCCCCTAACTGTACTAAGGGCACCACATTTCAGATGACAGTTTTTAAAAGTGAAGAAGCCTTTTATAATGTGAATGATGTCTCCTCGGTTTAGAGGGGATTTGGGGATTTTTGTCAGGTACTCTAAATGGAACCTGTCTGTCAGAATGGCAGCACAAAATATAGGGATAGTAGCAGGTAGATTGCCTTCTTGACAATGTGATAAGCTAACAAACCTCCTGTATTCTTTAGGTCATTCATTCATTGTGACCTTGTGAGGCATGTGTAAGCCCATGGGTTTGATCCTTGGGACTACAAAACACAAACAAATATATCTTATACTTTCTTGTCTCTGGGACAAAATACCTGACACCCACAGTGTAAAAGAGGAGGGCAGAGGGGTTTATTTTCACTCACAATTTCAGACGTTTCGTTGCATAGTTGGCACACAGAAATGACATGGTGGAAGGGTCTGAAGTGGAGGAAAGTTGCTCACATCATGGTGGCCAGGAAGCAGAGAGAAAGGAGCCAAGGAGAGATACACCTTCCAAGTCATACCCCAGTGACCTGTCTTCATCCCAGGCCATCTCCTATTAGTTATAGCACCCCCATGGTACAGTCATGTTCCAAAAGCACACACACACCCCTGCCCCAGCACATGGGAGTTTTACGGGTCATTCTAGATCTAAACTGTAACATTCTGTCCCTGGCTTCCAAAGGACTTGTGTATATCTTTTTATGTAAAATGTGTTTAGTCCATCTCTAAGGGTTCCCAAAGGGTTAACAGTTCCAGCACTGCTGAAAAGTCCAAAGTTCTCTGAGGTGGTGGAAGGGCCTGGCATAGAGGAAACCTGCTCATATGGCAGCCAAGAAGCAGAGAAGGGAGGAGCCCAGAAAGGTGGTAGACCTTCCAAGTCACACCCCCAGTGAGCTGTCTCTTCAGACCGGGCCCCACCTACCCCCTAACAGCATGTTTAGCTGTGTCACACTCCGTGATACAGTCACCTTCCAGAGCCCCACCTCTGAGCACAGGAGAGTTTGAGGGACATTCTAGAGCTAAACCATAACACAAATTATGGTAACTATGTCTTTGCTCTCACATGATCAGTCTGAAAGCGAGTACAGTCACACTCTGGAAACCCACTGGCCACATTCAAAGTCCCAATTCAGCCAGGGATTTAGCTCAGTGGTTCTGTCACCTGCCTCGAAAGTGCAAGGTCCCGAGTTCCATCCCTGGTACCAAAAACAAAACAATTCCAGTTCATTTTATGACAATATTCTCTTGAGTATAACTTCTCAAGACCTCTCAATCTAACCTAGCTATATCCAGCTCATCAGAATTTTTATATCATAAACAGTGAATATCCAGTGTTTCAACAATTTAAGACTGATATTAGTGGTACTAAAGAAAATTGTGAAAAAAGAGAACATTTTACTTTGTGCTGAGCACATTTCTAAGCTCATTACTTCTTCATTGTAACATTTTAGTGGTGGCACACACCTGTCATCCCAGCACTTAGGAGGCTGAGGCAGGAGGATTGCCACAAGTTCAAGACCAGCCTGGGCTACATAGTGAGTTGGAGGCTAGAATGAACTACACAGTGAAACCCTATCTCAGACAAAAGAATGGGTTTTCTAAACATTTTATTTACGTTCCATGTCTGCATATTTTCTCTATGTACAGCCTTAGTTTACAATGTTTGTTATATTCTACTTTAAACTGTATGCTAAACTTGGATAGTATCAGTTGTTAGTAGCTGCCTAGTATTCTCATGATAATGTACTATAGTTTATTGACTCATTGTATCTTCATTTTTTGCATAATTTATGAATGGTATATTTAAAAAGTAAAACAGGATGCAGGTTAATATTTTTCTCACTGGTTCTTAGCCATGGGCTCTCCAGCACCTTACCTCTGTGGTGCTCTGTCCCCTGGGCCTCTGTGGAGCGCCCAGCACCCTCACCCTCCCACAGGTCTCTCAGGGTCATTTTCAGGCTTACCCAGAGCAGGCTTCAGCTTGCCCCCACCCTGGGACCATTTACTGGGAGGTGACTTGCACCATAGAACTGGCCCTCTTGTCTCTGCCCTCGGAGCTTCCTGACCTTCCTCCACATGACACAGATAGGGCGGCTCAGTATCTTGCCACAGCAAGCATGGCTTCTCTCCAAATAGAACATAGCGCTTTCCTGTTTCCTTCCTGATTGATGTTTTCTTCTTCCTGCACACTAAGTGGCATTATTTGGCTTTAGCTTTATCTTAGGTTTCATCATATCTCTGTTTACTTCCCTAGCTTTGGGCTGACAGCAGCAGCTTGAGGTGGTGGCTTCAGGTCACTGGAAAGTGTTTCCAATTTTTCTTTTCTTTTTTTTTTTGGTACCGGGGATCGAACTCGGGTCCTTGCGCTTGTGCAGCAGGCGGTGAAACCACTGAGCCAAATCCCCGGCCTCCAATTTTTCTTCAAAGGCCAGCTTTCTTACTTTGCACACAGTTTAAATCATGTTCAGAAGATCTTAGGGATTTTTTTTTCTTTTAAATTGAATAGATGTTTACAAAATAATTATTCCTAGTTCCCATTCAGTGACAAACTATAACAACAACAAAAAGCCAACAATAACAAAAACCAGATCTAATGAATAAACAGACAAATAAATCAAAAGAAAATCATAACCTACATTGGAGGGGATAAATACTGAAGGCAAGGGACACAAATGGTGTTTGTGGCCAGATAGATTAATGCCTGCGTAGGTTGATGGGCCTTTCAAGTCTGGCTATAGAAAATTCCCATGACCTCGTTTTGGAGGAAGTCTGGCTGACTTGACACGACTGGCAGGTTTTATTGAGACACATGGTGTCATCCGACAGAGATGGTGTTTTGTCTGAGCATTTGGTAAAGTGGGTACCTGCATAAGAGAAGAGAGCTTCCTCTTCCCCTCTTCCCATCACCTCCTCTAAGCAAATACTACAATCTGGTGACAGAATATTTAAATCCTGAATATTTTTTTACAACTGATCATTTAAACTTATATTTGGAAAAAAACCACCTTATATTTGGGCTGTCCCAGTCACACACAGCTATAATCCCAGCCTTTGGAGGGTGAGACAGGAGGATCACAGGCTTGAGGCCAGCCTGGGCCACACAGTGAGACCCTTTCTCAGAAGAAAGAAACTTTAAAAGGGCCGGGGGTGTAGCTCAGAGGTGACGCACTTGGTGGATTTGAGCACCAATCCTGCGAAAAGTAAGCAAACAGATAAAACCTTACATTTGGCTGATTGGATCATCCTTGTGAACTACTTGTCCTTCCAGCTATTCCCTTGAGCAAGCTCAAGCATTTTACTCGTTTCCATATCAACTGATGATGGCTGAAGCTCCGAACCTGGCAGTCCCGGTGATGGCACAGCAGATGCCAGTGGAAGCCCCTGCCCCAGCTCCTGCCCAGGACCCCGTGCAAGGTAGTTGCCACCATGACTGTTTAGAGCAGTGACGCTGGATTAAGCACCTGTTGATGAGCAGGCTCTAGAAGGAATTACAGCTCTTTCTGTGTCATAAAGCGCCACCTCCTTTATAAGCAGTTAGTGTATGCCAAGCCCGGGAGGGGGAACCCTGGCTGCAACACTGGAGCCGGGGCGTAGCAAGGAACACTAAGAGGCTGGGCAGGCAGTTGGGTGGGTGTTTATCCGCCCTGAAAGTGGCAGGGAGCTGCTCAGAGGGTGTGATCAGGGATGCTAAAGTAGATTGGCATCTTTAAAATCGGTCTGTAGCCAAACATGAAGGCGCATGCCCATGATCCCAACTCCTCAGGAGGATCCCAAGTTCAAGCCCAGCCTGGGAAACTTAGTGAGACCCTGTCTCAAAATCAAAAATGAAGAGCTGAGGATGCATCTCAGTGGTGGAGCACTTGCCCAGATGCACAAGGCCGAGGGTTCAAGCCTGACACTGGGAAAATGAGTGGAAACACAGGGGATGCATCAGGTGCAGAAAGCAAGGAAGGATGTGGAGGCAGGAAGCAGAGTGGGGACTGTTTGAGTGATCTGGGGGAAAGTGAGGGCAACAGGAAGGGGTGGAGGAAGAGTTAGGAAGCCCTTCAAGGTGGTTTCCTGGCCATGGTTAGTAGATTTCTATAGTGGCCAGAAAGAGTGAGGAATCTGAGAGAACCCCTGCCTTGGCCTGTTCTGCACTGTTGTGACAGGACGCTGGCGACAGGTGACCTTGTGACCCAGAGGCTTACCCAGCCCCCAGCTGGAGACTCCAGGCTATGGCCTCTGCCCAGAGGCATTGAAGGCCTGGAGGTGGGCGGTGTCACAGTGGCAGAGCATGTCGGGAGGGAGTCACATGGCCTCAGAAGAAGCCAGCAGAGCGGGCCCCACAGTCCCTCCAAGGGCTCTCACCCTGTTGGCTTGAGGGCCGCTCACTAGCCCGGCGTCTCCCAGGCTCCACACCACTCCCAGCATGAGCCAGGCTCCCGACACGTGAACTCCGAGGGGTCAGACTCAAGGCACATGAGGAGGCCCTGGTGTACCCTAGCCTTCTGTCAGGCAGGCCTTGGGTCAGACAGGACAGAATTCAAAGAGGAGCCAAGCAGGTTTTGAGGAGTGGGGTGCAGATGGTGAGCTTTCCTCCACATGGGCTCAGACTGCTATAGGGGTCTAAGGGTACCCTGACTCCATTGCCTGGGGCTCCTTCCTGTCCTGTCTCTGGCTCTGGGCAGGAGTCTGGGCAGCCATGGAGGCTCCCCAGCTGCAAACTTCAGGTGCCAGCCCCTTCCCATTGGGAGCAACTGAAGTAGTGCTAGGCAGCAAAGAAGAAAGACCACCCACCCCTGCAAGTCTTGGTTGGGGAATTACCAGATAGGAGTGGATGGGGCAAAAGGGGAGAAACGAGGAAGGAGCGGATGGGATAGAACGAAGGTTAGACCGGGCATGAGCTATACGCCTATAGGCCTAGCACTCTGGACTGCAAGTTGTGGGCCACCTAGCAAGCGCCTGTCACGGAAAAAGAATTAAGGGTAAGAAAACCTGTTGGGTAACTTAGGTCAGTGGGTCTAAAGGCCGCTCTGTGGCCAGGGCACATTGGGCAGTGTCAGGAGGTGCACCCAGGCTGGCGGGTGCTCCTCCACCAGAGGCTGAGAGCGCGGTGCTGTCTAGCATCCCATCGGGATCGGCCCAGCTCCCAGCTCGAGAAATGCGCCCGGAATACCTGGTGTAGGGCGGAGCACAGATCCCTGGGGGTTGCCTGGGAAAGGTGCTTCCAGCCTAGAGCCTGCATCTCCGCTCCTCTGCTGTGCCTCTTTGAGCGTGGGTCCAGTGTAGGGCAACCTCACCAGCCATTTTGGGTTTTCTACTCCTGGGAATTTGAGTGAAAATGTTTCTCTTCATTCCTGTTTTTCTGCCCACATACTCTTCTGTCTAGTACTCGTGTATTTACATTCAGGCTTGCTGTAAAATGCTGCACAGATACTGTGTGTCCCCGGGGAGGCTGGATGACAGTAACCTCAGGTGGCAACACGAGTCTGATCACCGGGTGGGCTTAGCCTGAACGAACCCACTTGCAGGGCGAGGGGATGGAAGGGTCAGTTTGGGAAGCTAGATGAACGGGTGTCCCCAGTCACTTTCTGGGAAAGCTGCGGAGTCCCAGATTGTTTCTCTGCATCACGTTCTGGGCATCATCGTTTCAGAGGCTCCAAGGGGAAGGAAAAGGAAAGCCAAAGCAGCAGAGCCCAAAACGCCCGTGGAACCCAAAAAGCCTGCAGAGTCCAAAAAATCTGCCAAGTCCAAGGAAAAGCAAGAAAAAATTACAGACACATTTAAAGTGAAAAGAAAAGTAGACCGTTTCAATGGTGTGTCCGAGGCAGAGCTGCTGACCAAGACACTCCCTGATATTTTGACCTTCAATCTGGACATCGTGATCGTAAGAATGTTTGTCATCTTTTGACTGTATAAATGGCATCAGTGGGTCAGCTCTACCTAAGCTGCCCTTGCAGTTAGCGTTTTGGTGAAAAGAACATCTTGAGAAGCCCCCAGGGAGCATGGTGGTGTCCTGGGGAGGGAGTGCGTGGGCCGCGTGGCCCGTAGGCTCCGAGTGGCAGCTGTTGGGGTACAGATCCTGTCGCAGGGTGACCCTGTACAAGCCTGAACTTTTGTGCTTTTTCTCCTTTTGGCCTCTTTCTAAAATTCTTTCCAGTCCACACTGGTTACTTTACTCATGGAGAGTGGGTACATGGGCATGACACATCTTAGTTCCTTGTGTCCCCTCCCCTCCCCTCCCTGTCTGGTTCTGAGGACTGGTTTCTCCACTGAGGAGCAGTGTTCATTCTTAGGGCAACTAGACACATAGTCTATGTGACTCATTGAGCTTGAGTGGTACCTGCGAGTACCCCACAGCGACAGCCGTGATTCTGAGCAACCGGTTTTGTCAGTGACTGGGCCGCTGTGCGGGTGACATGGGGACCAGGCTTGTGGCTGCATGGGGCTCTGGTTGGATGATGCTGCCGGCCTCTCCCCACCTGGACAGGGCTGGGACTGGTTTGTGAAATCAGTAAAGCATTTTCTTGTTTGTTTGTTGTGGTTTTTTTGGTACTGGGGATCAAACTCAGGACGTTGTGCTTGCGAGGCAGGTGATGGAACCACTGAGCTAAATCCCCAGCCCTCAGCAAAAAGCATTTAATTGAAAGGAAATCTCTTTCTTCTATGTGGAATACTTTTTTTTGAACCAAGGATAATACTAATTGATAATGTTGGTGGCACTGAATTAAAGATTTTTTTATCAGCAATTGAGTTTTGTCTGCTGCTACACTATTGAAATCTTAAAGCTTTTCTCGACTTTTTCAGACTAAAATGTGCAATTATTTTGTTTTGTAGATTGGCATAAATCCAGGCCTCATGGCTGCTTACAAAGGGCATCATTACCCTGGACCTGGAAACCATTTTTGTAAGTGGTTCATTTACTTTTAAATGCACTGTCTTCACCAGGCATGGTGGTGCACACCTGTCATCCCAGCCACTCGGGAGGGTAGACAGCACGGCAGCACGGATGTCAGTTTGAGGCCAGCCTGGGCAACCTCATGAGACCCTGTGTGTCTCCCTCTCTCTCCGTCTCTCTCTCTGTCTCTCTCTCTCTCTCTGTCTCTCATTCGCACACACACACAAATGCAAAAAGAGAAACAAAAATAATGTTGCTTAGCAGCAGAGAGCTTGCCTAGCATGTGCATGTGCAAGGCCCTGAGTTCAATCCCCACTACTTCCCCCCAAAAAATCTCTCTTTATTAGAAGCTTTTTTTTAACTAATTGTGGTTTTATTTGTGTATTTTTGGTACTAGGGATTGAACCCAGGGCTCACTCGAAGTAGGCAAGCACTTTACTGCTGAGCTATGCTCTTAGCCCTTTCTCTTTCCATTGAATTGTTTCTGTGAGTTTTACTGCTTCTTAAAAACTAATGTTTCAATAATTACCTACAGAGATAGGAGTGCAGTATGCTCTGCCAGTACAGACTAGATTTCCATTGCTCTTATGTCCAGGGCAAGATTCAGTGCCCTGCTCAGTGGCGGTCAGGTTGTAACGAAGGAAGCGTGACTGGAGACACTCTGTGGACACTTCACACCAGCAGAAAGCAGTAGCGAAGGCTCAGGTTGTGGAGTGAGTCTGAAGGCAGCTGTCACCGGGGTGACACCCTCGGTGCAGCGCCATTTCCTCCTGTGCAGTGCCTGGCAGTGCGCCCTCAGTAAATGCTAGTTGATTACCCAAGAGTAACATGAAAAACACTTAGGGCAGATGATCAGAATTTACTACTATTACTATACTATTTCTATTAAAGTTTTGCTAGAGAAGTTTAAGCTTTTCTTTTCCTCCAGCGTCGAGCTGCTTGAGTGTTCCGGTCTCTGACCAGTCCAGGGGTGGGGTCATGTCACCAGTTACCAGGGAGGAGGCCCGGTTCCCAGCTTCCTCCCTGAGCAGCTGTAGTTCTGGGAGTAGAGCACAGGTTGCTTCCTCGATTGTCGGACCCACAGAGACAGATGGCCTCTCCCCCCACAGGGAAGTGTCTTTTCATGTCGGGACTGAGTGAGGTGCAGCTCAACCACATGGACGACCACACACTGCCCGGGAAGTACGGCATTGGCTTTACCAACATGGTGGAGAGGACGACGCCGGGCAGCAAGGACCTCTCCAGGTAACTGCGCGGCCTGTTTCCGTGGGCTGGAGCCCGCCCTGCGCGCCGCCAGTAACCTGGGAACATCGGATGGATCTGCTGTGAGCTGAGCTTGACATACACGATGTGATCTTTTATTGAAAGCTGCCTGCATTTAGCATATTATAAATATTGTCGTATTTACATTCTTTTTACTGTTTTTTAATTCAATTTTAGTAAAGAATTCCGTGAAGGAGGACGTATTCTAGTACAGAAATTACAGAAATATCAGCCACGCATAGCAGTGTTTAATGGAAAATGTAAGATTTACTTTTGAATTCTATTTTATCTCCATGCTGACATTAGGGCAATGTAAATATGTTTGTATTTCATTTTAGGTATTTATGAAATTTTTAGTAAAGAAGTTTTTGGAGTAAGGATTAAGAACTTGGAATTTGGGCTTCAGCCCCACAAGATCCCTGACACAGAAACTGTAAGTCCTTAAAACTGCATCTGTAGATCAGTTAAATGGGAATTTTTTCCTAGATATTCCCTCCTCCCTTTTTTAGCCCTATCCATTTCAATTTATGCTATTATAAATTAAGCCACTGTATTTTGTCAAATGATATCTATATATATCAGCTTTTAATAGCTAAAAATTCAGGTACTGTTAAGAGTTTTAGTTAAGCATTTGTCAGGTAGATGTCTGAATGATGTTATGTTATGCAGCTCAAGTATTGAGAGGAACTGGTTCATATACTGTAAGCAAAGTAACTTTGATGGGATTTACTTGCCAAATTCAGATGATACCATCGTGTGCATTGTGGGACAACCTGTGGATAGAGTCACGACCCTGATTAGCAAAACCAATTGCCCATTTCTGTGTCTCACCCCAGCTTCATTTTAGAGCGACACAAATAATACAGCCCAGGCTGACAGCCCCTACCTGGCCTGCGACCCCGCTGTCTGTCACATGCAGGGCCATCATGAGTGACAGTGTTTTACAGACTCTTTTCTGCAGCATCTCCAGATATTTAGTTCCAGCGTTTCTTCTATTTTTAGGTTTTGTTTACAGCTTTAAAAAATAACCCAGCCCATAGACATGCACGGCATATGTGCGTCGTTTGAAATGAGGGCCAGGCCGGTGTGCAGTGAAGGGCTTTACGGATGAAGGCTCCCCCCACCCCACAGTGTGCGCTGCTGCTCCATTTCCTGTTTTTAGCTTCTTGCAGTTCAGATACCTACCCGTATTCAGTCTCTTCCCCTTTCCTGGAACTGCAATTTTATGATACCTTTGATTTGTATTTGTGGAAACCTGGAACTGACAGCATCGCTTGCCCTGGGCCAGGGATCTGGGCAGATGGGGACCGATGGGACCAGAGGACTTCATTGTACATTCCTGTGCCCTTTTGCCTCTTTTTAATTTTGAGCTATAAATTTGCTATTGAAAAGAAAAGCCTGTTGATAGACAAACACCAGGGAAGGGGGCATTGGTTTTTTTGTTTGTTTGTTTGTTTTTTGGTACCGGGGATCGAACTTGGGACCTTGTGCTTGTGAAGCAGGTGGGGGAACCACTGAGCTAAATCCCCGGCCCATTGTTTTTAATTTATTGACTTCATAATAAGCATGTTGCAGATTTTACCGTAAGTACAACTGTTACTGATTTTACATAGCTATGTCGTTACCAAGTTTTTAAACCAACTAAACATAACTTCTCTGATCTCGGTATGAGTAGATTGAATTGTGATGTTTCTGACACTGAACTGTTGCGGTTCCAGCTCTGTTACGTTATGCCATCGTCCAGCGCAAGATGCGCTCAGTTTCCCCGCGCCCAAGACAAAGTCCATTACTACATCAGGCTGAAGGACCTGAGGGACCAGCTCAAGGGCATCGAACGGAGCTCGGACGTGCAGGAAGTGCGCTATACATTCGACCTGCAGCTTGCACAGGGTGCGTTTCCGCAGGCTCCCTAGTGCTCGTTTCCCGTGCATTATAGAAAGCATGCCTGGGGTGGAGAGCAGGAGAGAAAATAACCATGTTTTAGGCAGCGTGCTCCTCCTGGGTGTTAGTCACTAAATAAACATCCTTTGCCTGCATCTACTCTGGGTACTCCCAGGCAATGAGGGCCTGTGAAGCATTTCAACTATCCAAAATTAAGTGGAAGTGTGTGCTGCACAGTTTATCTCATTTAAGGAAAAGAATTATTCGTGACTTCTGAATAAAGCTGTTCACAAAATCGTTGTATAAAACCAGTTTTCACTTCTTTTTGCCTCCTTGTAGAGGATGCAAAGAAGATGGCTGTCAAGGAAGAAAAGTATGACCCGGGGTACGAAGCTGCCTATGGCGGAGCTTACGGCGAGAACCCATGCAGCAGCGAGCCTTGCGGCCTCTCCTCCAACGGACTAAGTATGACCCCCGCCTGTCCTCCTCAGAGCTGCCTTGTTGGCATGGGCGACATTATTAGTGGCTACTACTGTGAATGTGATGGTTGCTCTCTAGAAAGCTGCATCAACAGATTAGAGCTTACCCTGGGCAGCTTAGCACAGTGTGCAGGCCCTGGGTTCAGTCCCTAGCACTGCAAAACAACAAAAACTAAACACGCTTTTACAGCTCATTTTCTTTAAGTTACAGGCTCTCAGCCAACCGAGTTCCCTTCTCCTCCCTAAGTCACAGATGAGGATTATCAGCGTGGTATCTTAGAGAGCACAGGAGCTTACCTTTTTATTCCAGAAGGCTTGGCTGATGTTTTTCTTAAGAGCTCTCCTTCGTTGTGTTTCTGAAATCTCCCCGTCCCCGAGAATGCCACGGTTTCAGCTTTTAGTCTCCTGCATCAACCTAAGCCATGTTCCTTTCCCTGTAGCCGACAGCGCAGAGATGGGAGGAGCGCTGGCATTCGGTGACATCCCGAATGGGCAGTGGGTGCTGCAGCCCTTCGCAGACCGGATCCCTCCCCTCGCTGACCGCCCTGGACCGCAGGAGTCGGAGGAAGGGAGCCAGGCGTGAGGACGGGACTTCCTTGCCCGCCGCCGCTGCCGCTGCCTTCGCTGCAGGTCTGATGCCGCTCTCGGGAGGCATCTCAGTTGTGCCTGCTCCGGAGCTGCAGCCCTAGCACAGCACGGCTGTGCGGCAGAATCCGCCTGTGGACCTGAGTAGTTGGAGGGAAGAAACGGGCTTTTGTTCGTGAGTTTTGTATTTGAACTATCATTTCAGCGTTTTATATGTGATACTTCCTTTATGAGGAAACTGACTTTTCTTCTTGGAGTCAGTCTTTTCTCCTGGAAATTACTCCTTTTTTGGTACCAGGGATTGAACTCAGGACCTTGCACTTGCAAGGCAGGTGCCACTGGAGTTACTCTTGATCTCTAATTTTAAAATGCAGCAGCCTGGCCGGGCATGGTGGTGCACACCGATAAGCCCAGGACTCAGGAAGCTGAGGCAGGAGGACTGCCGTGAGTTCAAGGCTGGCCTGGGCTGCATAGCGAGACCCGGTGTAACAGCCTGAAGTTTTCTCATTGATTCCTAACTGTGGAGGCCGTTGCCCTTCTGTGCCAGAGATGGGCGTCTCAGCCGTGCGGCCCTCATAGGGGTCACCTCTGGTGTTCGGCATGGACAGGTGCCTCGGGCCCGCTCGGTTCGTGTTTGCACCGCTTCCTTTTGGCCGTGCGATGTCTGTGACCGTGGCCTGCAGACGGTGTGGCATTGTGGTGGCCGGGCTAACCTGGCCCTGGGGATGGCCTGAGCCGAGTGCTGATCCTCCAGTGGGCAGAGTGGTGCCTGCTGAGCGGAGGCTCTCAAGGGCACCAGCCCACGGGGACCTGAGAGGGAAGGCGCTGGGGCTCTGGCCGGGCGTTACCGAGTCTCCTTTTATCCTTAGCTTTTAAGGTCCTGATGCAGACCATGATGAGAAATGAACTCTCAGGCTGAGCCACAAGGCGCTGCTGGTGTCTGATAACCTTCTTTAAGCAGGTGCTCTGGGCAGGAGACAAGCTGAGTTGGACGGTAGGCGTGTCTTCCTGCCAGGTCAGTGTAAGCAGCCAGCGACTTTAAACTCGCTGTGCGCTGTTGCTGTCTGCTACTGTGGACGCAGCAAGCCTCATGGAAAGGTGGAACTCTACCTTCCTGATTTTCTGGTGCATTTTCTCTGGTGCTACCGAGGATCCAGCCCCGGGCCTGGAGGCTCCGAGCTGGGGCTGCAGAAACACCTGGGGTCGCTCGCACCACCCCTCCGTGTCCTGGGCGTGCGGAGGGAGGCAGGCACAGGCTGTCTCGGCCGTGTGAGAGCTCTGTGAGGTTTTCTGTCCCCCGGGCAGGCATGTAGCCTGTGGTTCTATTCATAATAAGAGAAACAAATCCTTGTTGTGAGTCTCACCATGCTTTTTAGCTGTAGCGATGATGGATTTATCTTCTGTGTGTAGGGCAAGCTGTGTGAAAGTCACTCGTGTTATTTAAATGATGTACTGTACTGCTGTTTACATGGGCGTCATGCGGGGCTGGCAGTGCCTCGCGTCAGGGACTGGGGGCGATGGGGTTATTTTTTCATGGGGTGGTGTAGGGTGTGTATGGTACTGCTCGCTGTGAGACTTGGGGCACTGCAGGCTACCTGCGGGTGGAGGAAGCACCCCCAGTTAGGACAGCCACTCAGCAGAGTGGGCTCCGGTCCCAGCACGCTGTCTCGATGTTTCCTTTCAGCAGGCCATGATTGGAAAACATTGGCACACCCTGTATATGACTGTGTGAAATTTTTTCATTAAAAAATATTGGAAGATTTTTAAATTCATTTGAGAGTCTGATGGTTTTTACCATTTAAAATATTAAGTGTGGGGGCCAGGGATTTAGCTCAGTGGTTCTGCCGCCTGCCTCACAAGCGCAAGGTCCCAAGTTCAATTTCCGGCACCAAAAAAAATACTAGGCGTGATTATCCTTGTTACAGGTGTTTTTCTATATCAGGGCTTCATGGCGTTCTTTCCCCTTTAAACCTGAGATCGATTCACCTTCTGTTTAGCATGTAGAATAATATACAGGAAGAAATCCTAAAAATCCATGAATGTTTTATTTTTACAGACTTCCATGTTTTAAAGAATAGTTTTTTGATAAAAGAGAAGATTGGCAACCTGTTTCAAAAAATATACTTGGATGCGAAAAATATATTCAGAAATTTTAAAAATGTATGGATATAACTGTCAGTCAGTGTTAAGCAGATTGATTGTGGCTGTCTAGATGGGTCTGTTTCTCTCCGTAGCATCTTGATTTCCACACTGTATCTTGATTTGTACTGTGCCTAGATGAGTGAGAGAGTGCCTAGGCCCAAGGTGCAGTTTGCACACAGTAGGGTTTGTTTCTGACACACAGCTTGGGAATGCCTCATGTATCTAAAAGGCAGTGTTCCGAAAGAACCAAGTTAGGACTGGCTCCAAAGGGACAGTTCCACATTTTTATACGAAAATCTTTTCAGTGCCGGGTCACATCATCTGTTGTGGCTGAGTCTGAATATCCCTGCAGGGTCCGGGACAAACCAGCTCTCCCACAGGTCGGCGTGCACGCTGGGGAAGCGCCAGGGTTTGTGTCTCCCATCCCAGTGCAGCAGCTTCGCTTCCTGCAGAAAATGCTCCGAATACCTGGCATCGGGACTCCAGCCTGCAGAGTGGAGGAAATTAACAGGCGTTAGAGAACAAGTGAATAGAAAATGTACAGTAAAAACGGAATGCAGGTTAGTGGAAAAGATAATAAAGCAAAAGGTACATGGCCCGGAGGAGGGTCCCTGGAGGGTCCCGGCAGCGAGGGTGCTGGGGAGGGAGGGCGCTGCCTCGGGGGAGGTCTCTTGTGTGCGGCTTCCGCCCCGGGTGAGTGCTGTGCCGAGCGACCTCAGCGCTGTAGCACGCCTGTGATCCCAGCACTCAGGAGGCTGAGGCAGGAGGATCGCTGCAAGTTCGAGGCCGACCTGGGCTACACAGTGAGTGTAAGGCCAATCTGCACTACATAGTGAGACCCTGTCTCAAAAAAAAGGAACTGCCTCAGAGGGGCATGCACTTTGGTGACAACTGCTGTTTGTGGCTAAATGTCTTAGAAATTATATCTGTACGAATTTTGCTGGTGTGCGAGGTTAAACCCAGAGCCTCTTGGGTGATTAATACATTTTAAATTCTGAGTCTACTTGCCCTAGACCCATTAGTGGGTAGCATTGCTTTTGGCCGTCAGAGTGCCCTGAGACCAGGTCACATGGCTGCCGTGTGGACCTGCAGACACTCCTGATGCCCGGCCTCCCCCATGGACATTCCCTTAGCAAGACGGTGCCCCTTTCTACTCATCAGTGTTCCCTAAAATTAATTCCAAGTCTCCATTCCCTTCCTTTTTTTCTTTTCTTTTGTACCGGGGATTGAACTCAGGTCCTTGTGCTTGCGAGGCATGCGGCAGAACCACTGAGCTAAATCCCTAGCTCCATACCCGAACTAAGCTTCACAGAGCTGTCCCTGCATGATGTTCCAGAGCTCCTGCATGGATGGAATCTGCACTGGAGACTTAGCAACCACTTAGCAATGGACACTAGGTGCCCAGACATTCTGCAGCTTCTGGTTTGTTTTGTTTTGTTATTTTTGCAGACCAGGGATTGAACCTAGGACCTTAACACTGCACTACATCCCAGTTCTTTTTTATTCTAAGACAGGATCTCAGGAAATTGCTAAGTTGCCCAGGCTGGGCTTGAACTCTCAATCCTTCTCCTCAGCCTCCTACTGTGTGGAATCACAGGTGGGCACACACACACCAGTCCCCTGTGGTTCTGTGTGTGCACTGTGGTGGTAAACCTCAGGTCCACAGACTGTTATCTTTGTCAACGTCCAGAACATTCTTGGTCTCCTCGAAGGTCCGGCCCGGAGGCCTGGGATCAGGGCCCGCGACCTTGTGCCCCTTCTAAGTGATCTGCATGTATTCTATGATCTGTTCCTTCTGTTAGCTTGTGTGCAAATGAGGAAACTGAGGCACAGAGAAACTGAACCATGTGCCCAGCCAAAATTATACACCCGGAGTGTAGACCGGGCCTGCAGCTCAGTGGCCGGAAGCCAGGACCAGGGCCTCCCACACCCGGGGGCCAGACCCTGCCTAGCCGATCTTGAGGGAGGTGCGGCCCAGACTCCCTTGCAGGCTTCTGGGCTCCATGGGCTGGGCCCGTCCTGGTCCCGAGGGTGGAAATTCTACAGCCTGAACCGCTCAGCACAGCCTGCGCCCTGCACCGGGCTGCCCCACGCCCCGTGGTCCCCAGGACTCACCCAGGTGGCGGATGTGCCACAGGGGGCTGATGGTGGAGTGTCTCCCGTGGAACACGATCAGCATGGGTGACGTAGCCACGCCGCCCCCCAGGGAGCTGCTGTACAGGTTTTCCCTGCAGATGGGAGAGAGAGCCTTTGGCTCTGAGCGCCCCCAGGCTCACAGAAAGCACCTAACAGTTCTTTCAAAAGACGTAAGACATTGTTTGTACAGTCGAACTTTGGGCCTTTCATTTTTCCAAAATTCTTACTTTGAAAATTGTCAAGCCAGGTGTGGTGGTGCATACCTGTGATCTCAGCACTTAGGCTGAGGCAGGAGGATTGCCTGGAGTTCAAGGCCAGACTGAACAACTTACCGAGATCCTGTCTCAAAAGAAAAAAAAAAAATCGTCTAACTGTGGACTCCCATAGATACCTCTTAGAGTCACAATGTTAATATTTTGGTAATTTAACTCTCAGGCTTTTTTCTGTGGTAGACGTGGAAGATCAAATTATGATCCTGCAGGGCCGGGGATGTAGCTTAGTGGTTCTGCCGCCTGCCTCACAAGCGCAAGGTCCCGAGTTCGATCCCTGGTACCAAAAAAACAAAGTTATGATCCTGCATTATTTGGAATAGCTTTCCTTAAAATTCAAGATTATGATGGTATCAGAATATCCAGATAGGAAAGATCAATAGGAAATACAATGACGTGATAGTCATGGTTGTATTAGTTATTTTATGTTCTTTTTTAAAACTTTCAGAATGAAAAATTATAAATTAAAAAAGCCAATCTTTGGCCAGATGTGGTGGTATACATCTGTAAACCCAGCACTGGGGAGGCTAAGAGGTTTTTTTTGGGTAGGGTACTGGGAATTGAACTCAGGACCTTGTGCTGAGAGTTCTGATCCAGCCTGAGCTACCTAGTTGAAGGCCAGTCTAGACTGCACAGCGAGACTGTGTCTCCAAAAAAAAAACCTAAAAAAATACCCAACTTTAAAGAGGAACATCGGCTTTACAAAATAATCCCTTTAAAACAAGTGTTTGTTGGAAGATTTTCACTGAGAGCCACATTACTGAACAACTTAGGCGGATGTAGAGCAGGGACTCCTTGTCCCTGGGGTCTCCATTTTCCTGTCTCCTGTCATTTGCAGAAAGCCTCTCATTTGTGCCCTATTCTTTGTCCACAGTGTCTATAAGAATCTGCCCTCAAAGGGCCGGGGATTTAGCTCCATGGTTCCAGCACCTGCCTTACAAGCGCAAGGTCCCGTGTTCAATCCCCAGTACCAAAGAAAGAATCTGCCCTCAGAGGGTCAGGAAGTGCTTCTAAGGCCCAAGCTACGAATAGGAAATGAACCGCATGTGTTGTCCCCGAGCGTGGGGACAGGGCAGAGGGACAGCACGCACTCCATGTTCCTCTGCATCCACTTCTCCAGCTGCCTGGTGATGCGCTGCTGCTTCCATTCCGTCATGTTGGCGACCATCACGCCGGGGCTGAAGGAGCAGGTGCTGGGGCTGATGCCCAGGTCTTTGATGGTCTTCTTCCGGTAGTCCAGGTAGCCCATGTATGTGTTCTGTGAGGGAACAGGGGTCTTCTGTTTCCAAAACATGGTGGTTTTTTTTGAGACAGGGTCTCCCTATGCAGTTCAGGCTGACCTTGAATTTTGTGTAGCCCAGGGTGGCCTCGGAACTTGCAACAATCCTCCTGCCTCAGCCTTCCAATTGCTGGGATTTCAGGCAAAGCTTTTTTTTTTTTTTTTATGCTAGCATTACTATCTTTTAACAATAATTAATATTTTCCTCTACTAAGGAAAAAAAGCTGGTTTTTGCGCAACTGTAGTCATGGCACTCTGAGAGGCTGAGTCAGGAGGATCTCAAGTTCCAGTCCACCTTGGGCAAGACCCTATCTCAAAAACAGAGGCGGGTGGATAGGGCCCCCAGTTCAGGGAGTCTCACAGAAGACACCTCCACTAGCACTGAGTGTGCTGATGAACAACTTAACAGCTGGGTCTGGGTCACTCACCACGCAAGGGACACGTGGAAGTCATGTTATTTCATTTCCACTCATGGTAACACCCGAGGTCGCGTTTCAGATGAGAGTGGGACTTGCCCGGGTGAAGGAGGAGGGACGGGGACAGGAATGGGCGGCCCACACCCCTGCGCTATCCTCCGGGGGCCTGCTCTTGGCGGGGGGGGGGGCCGCCTGGCCGCTGCCCACCTGCAGCCCCACGAGCCTGCTGACGTCCTGTGCTGCAGGCAGATCGCAGTCGTCTGAGAACGCTGCTGCATGGCCCAGCGCCAGGGTAGTGTCGTACAGCTCCTGGATGTCACCTGGTCACAGAGCCCGCAGTCACATAGCACAGCACACAGTGCAGGGATGGAAGCACTGTGAGCTTAGACAGTTGCAGAGCTCGCTGCGGGGAGGGGCAGCCCTGAAGTTGGGCAGCCCAGCAGCTGCTTAGTGAAAGCTGTGCCCGTCTCGAGAGCCGCCAGTGGGGTGCCCTGAGTCGGATCGGCTGCTGTGGGGCGCCCAGGGTGATGCTCACGCTCTTGGCACATGGAAGGGCTAGAGCACGACATTTAAACACCCAAACTCAGGAGCCGAGGGTGATGGTGCACACCTGTGATCCCAGCACTCGGGAGGCTGAGGCAGGAGGATCACTGCGAATTTGAGCCCAGCCTGGGTGACAAAGTGAGTTCAAGGCCAGCCTGAATTTCACAGACTCAAAAAAAATAGAAAAACACACCCAAATTTAGGTCGCTAAGAGTGCCATCAGTGAAACTATTCTTGCACTTTCTTCTTCTTGAGACAGTCTCACTGTGTAGTCCAGGTTGGCCTCGGACTCAGCGATCCTCCTGCCTCAGCCTCCCAAGTGCTGAGCTTGCAGGCATGTGCCGCCACGCCCAGCTCTGCACATTTTAGGGATCCAGAGAAGGGAACGGCTACCATGCTACTTCCGGCAGACCCGATAGATAATCAGGGTGGCCATCAAAGCCAACTGGACTGGCCAGGGAGCTTTCAACCCCGCTTTCACAGTAGTCCACATGGTGCCCGGGCTGCACTCCCTGCTGTAATAAGCATCGGATGCCTGGGCCACCGGCTTCGTGGAGAGTGGAGAGCCTGGCATCCCAGTCCTCAGCTGCCTCTGCCCCAGCGCTCCTGGCTGTGATTGTACCTTGCACAATGACATCATCGTCCAAATAGATGACTTTCTCGTGTTGGTGGATAAGCAGAGGGAGATAAAATCGAACGAAGTTCAGCTGTCAAAACAAGAGACCATGAGTAGAGAAGAGGTAGAGGCTCAAGTGTGGGGACTGCAGTGTCGGTGCTGACCCTGGCCACACCTGCCACCTCCGGAGGGGTCGAAGGGTGAGGAGGAGGAGGAGGAAGCCTCCTCTCTAGGCCTGGGGACCTCTCTCTGTGCTCAGCAGGACTCCAGGTCAGCGTCCTGCGCACTTCCCCCCTGGACACTGCAGCAGGGTCCCGAGGTTCCCTGGCCCCAAGTTTCCTGGCCAGTGTGTGGCCCACAGCTTGCCCATCTCCCCAGGCACGGTCATCGCGATAACGCTACGAAATCAGCCTCACGCACTTCCACGCATGCACACCAAACCAGCACTGGTCAGCCTTTCAGCCCTCCAGCCAGAAAAAGGTCCCGGAAGTGGGCATTGGTGAGGGTTTTAAAGTTCCTTAGCGGCAGCCCCATCTCAGTCCCAATTCAGCGCCCAGTCCGACAAAAAACATCTGCAGCGGTGGGAAGATCGTATCACAGGCCAGGGTGCTTCGGAGCTGCTCGACTGCCCAGAGCTGAATGCAGTGCACAAGCAACGTGCACACAACAGCCTAAGGGTTGGGGGCTTTCCTGGCCACTACCTGGCTGCCCACCCCAAACAATCACACACATTCTTCGAGACATAGTTTTAAACTAGGTTATGTAGTTCAAGCTGGCTTCAAGCTCACAGTGATCCTCCTGCCTCAGCTTCCCAAGTGCTGGGCTTGCAGGCATGTGCTGCTGTGCCCAGCTCCAACCTACATTTTTTACTCGTTTCTTCTTTTTTTTCTTTTTTTTTTTTTTTCTGGTACCGGGGATCGAACTCTGGCCCTTGCACTTGTGCAGCAGGCGGCAAAACCACTGAGCTAAATCCCCGGCATGCCTCGTTTCTTTGCAGTAACTTTATTCTGCCTATGTAAACAATCTTGAATGTCTTCTGCCGTGAGGGCTTTATATGTAAGCAGATCTAACACTGAGGCTGTGCATCCTGCTGACCAGAGCTCCACACTGAGCAAGGCCTCCCGAGGACTCACGTGACTCCTACTCACAGGCTGGAGCAATTCAGGCCTCGACGAGTCTGGTCTGATCTTCCCCTCGAGGACTGTAGGGTTGAATTCCACAATTTTAAAGTTAATTTCCCTCAGTTTGGAATGTTCGATCCATTTCCTAAAGAGACAGTAAATACACAGTTTAGATCCACTCCCTTTGCGTACTGCCCCAGAGCCAATCTGCTGCTGCTTAGACTTAAAAAGAAAATATCTGGAGGCAGGTCTGTGCACACCCTACCGAAGTCCTGAGTCACATAGAACACAACGAATCAGCCCGGTGCAGACAGGCAGGTCTGTGCATGCCCTACCGAGGTCCTGAGTCACGTGGAAGACGTCAAATCACCCTGCTGCAGACAGGCAGCCACCTGGTTCCACACTACAAAGATAAAGAGGACACCGGACCACCAGACCACGGTACTGAGTCCCGCTGCTCCCAC
>NW_004624750.1:4673701-4694397 GCF_000247695.1 Heterocephalus glaber | reverse complement strand
AAAGAAAGTATCTGTAAACTCGGTAGAGTTCTGATTTTTTTCAACCATCTGGTTTGGCTTCAAATGTAAAACCACCCTCAATTACATAACCTTCTGCAAAAGAAATAAAGCAAAACAGTAACCAAATATCTCGTCAGATCCAAGTACTGTCCCCAGGAGACTGGAAGAATAAGAAAGTGTCTCTTTTTCTTTATAAAGCAGCACCTGCAGGTGCCAGAACTCTGCCACGTGGTACCAGCTCCAAAACACTGCAAAGTGGGATATTCTGAACACTCCACTTTGGTCATTTTTACTCTGCTGTGGGTTTTTTGTTTGTTGGCTTTGGTTTAGTTTTTGCATTACTGGGGACTGAACTCAATGCCTTCACTGAGCTACAAAGCCCTTTTTATTTTTTATTTTGAGACAGAATCTCACTGTGTAGCCCTGGCTGGCCTCAGCCTCCTGAGTGCTGGGATTACAAGTGGGCACCACCATACCCGGCCATTTTCTCAATTTTAAAGAACCTCTTTTATCCAATTCATTATGAGAGTGTTGGTAGAAAAAAATCTCAAAACAAAATTTCCATTGATTAAAGGCACCAGTGGTAGCATTTGTACGTTTTAAAATTTAGAGGGCAGGGGATATAACTTAGTGGTAGATCACTTGCTTAGCATGTGCGAGGCCCTGGGTTTTATCCCTGGCACTTCAAAAAATTAAATCTGAAAAAGATTTAGATCTGTAAAATTTGAACCATAACAACCAGTCATCTCAGTAAAAAAAAAGAGCGAAGTGGAAAAATAGCCAAGAAACTTGAACACACATTTCCAAATGGCGAAGAAATGTGTGGGAAAGGTAGGCAGCACGTCAGAAATCGGGCACCGCAGGTTAAACCCGTGACAAGACCGAGGGACAGCAGTGAGAAAGCACCTACAGCACCAGTGTGCGGACATGTGGCTGTCCCAGGAGCGCGTTCCGTCTTTGTGTTCGCTTCAGCGATAACAGGTATTACATGGAAGGCTGCACACTGGCCATTCAATGTGGACCATTTGTATTTGTCTTCTAGCAACTACCAGTTCTTACTTTTTCCAGAGTTGGGCATCAAACCTAGGGGCTCACTGTCTTTTCATAGTCTATACTCATTTTTCTATTAGGCTTGTATTTTTTAAACAGTTCTTCATTTTTAAATCTTTTTCACTAATCAGAGGTCTGTATTTCAAAACTTAAAAATTAAGGAATAATGAACGCTCATCATAACAATTATACACAAAGATTTAAGACTTGGAAGTTTGTTTTTATAATGCTTTGTGGAGAATAATTTATTTGAATAGTAATTCTTTGTCTATAAGACAAGTTGAGAATATTTTCTCCTAATTGTTGCATGACCAGTTTCACTAATTGGCTTTGAGTATGCAAAAGTTTTTATGTTATACAGCTGGATCTGTCAGTTTTGTCTTATTATTTCTGGGCCCAGGGAGGTGCTCTTCATATAAGATTATAGTCATCTCATATTTGTACAATACACTTACATTTTGGTATTCTCTTTATTTCTTCCTAGTCTAACTCAAATTTAACTTTTAGTGTGGTATGTGATAGTAAAACTCAGTTCAAAATTGTAAGTTTGCAGTTGAAAAATGGAAGCACAGGAGCAGGGTAGGGTGGTGCCTGTCGTAATCCCAGCTTCTTGAGAGGCTGACACAGAAAGTTCCCAGGTTGGAAGCCAGCCCAGGCAACCTGGTGAGGCTGCTTAAAAATAAAATAAAAAGGTCTGGGGATGTAGCCTAGTGGTAGAACTCATGCTTAATAGTGAAAGGCCATGGGTTCAATACCCAGCATCAAAAAATATATATAAATAAAAAGAATTATATATATGTAATTATGCAAAGCCACATTGAAGTAGTTAGGTTGCACTGATATTCTCTCAGGCTAAGAAAAGGAAGTGGAGAACAGAGAAACCACTTTCTAGACTTGTATGTGAACTGCTTAGGGCTGGGCTGGGTGGAGCTTGCACCCACCTGGCAGATCGACATGGCTTCGTGGACTCATCTTGAGTGGGAAACATCTCAGCCTCAGGACAGCCCCTGTTAATTCTTACAACACTCACCAATCCAAAGGGGAAGGGAATCCACTCAGAGAAAGGAAGGGAAAACCAAAAGAAAGCAGAAAGCTCAAAGATGCTGTGCGCACTACCGTATCCGAGACAGAGTGTTCCGGAGCCCGACCACATAGAACATGATGTTGGCATCGGTGTTGCTGTAGATGCTGTTGATGGCAGCCATGGTGGCGCCCAGCCGCCCAGCTGCAGCACAGATTACCACGGGGATCTCATCTTCCAGGTCCTCTGGGGGCTCCGAGACCTCATCTGCAAACAGCAAGATCAGTGTCTCAGGACAGGAAGGAACTTCACAGCAGAGCAGTTTAACTCACCTTCCACACTCCTGGAGGAAGACAGCAGAGCGGGGAAGCGACTGACTGCTCCTGAGTCACCAACATCCAGCCTGTCCTTCCTCCCCCAGGAAAGAGGGGGACCTTTCACCCGCACATAGCCACCCACTAAGACTGCTTCCCCAGACTCCCTTGCAGCTATGTGTCCTGACAACAGCTTGTTAGTTCAAGCAATGTGTGCGGCTACAGGGTCCACCCTTTGAAAGGGCTCTTGCTCTCCCTAGAAGGAATTTTGATCTGGAAGACTGCAGAACTGACACATCAGATTTTCCTTTGAAAGAGAAATTAAACTTCTAAGTCCCAGTTATTCTGGAGCTCTCTTATAGAAGCCAGTCTAAAACACACACACACACACACACACACTCGAAAAATATATGAAGAACTAAAAGTCTCATTGGTGTAGCTGTTCTCAACTCTTCCTTGAATCAGAATAGTGGTCACTTGCCTATGTTTCTATAAAATGTACTGCTTGTGAATTTCTTTCCTTCTAGACACTCTTTAGTTAAGCTTCTCAAACATGACAGCGAGATAAAGGAGATGAATGAAAAGCCAAATGCACAGGATGGATAACTGATTTTTTCTGTTCAGCACTGAAAAGAGATAAATACCAATGCCAAAGCAGCATATCTTAGAACCACAATACAGCGTCCAGGTGTGCAGAATAATAATTACCCATATGTAGCATATCCACTGTCAGATGGCACCCAAGTTGTACTTAAAACTCAGTCTCCTGGGCCAGGGATTTAGCTCAGTGGTTTCGCTGCCTGCTGCACAAGCGCAAGGACCTGTGTTCGATCCCCGGTACCCCCCCCACAAAAAAAAACTGTCTCCTTTACAGATACTGTTTTTTCAAAGCCTCTATCACTCAGGCCCAAGGCAGTTCTAGCTGGCATTTACTTCAGCAAGCATGAATGGAAACTCACACCCAGGTACTACAATCTGTGCAATTTAAGAAGCACTACATGGCCTCCCCTCATCCTACGTCTTTTTCACCAGCCTGTGAAACATCACAATTTCCACCACTAGCATAATTTTGCCTTTATGATGTGTTTCCTGACATGAGAGAATGTTCCTAATACTATGCTACTGGGGGGAAGGAATACAAAATTCTCTTTAGTATCTGATCCCAATCCAATACATTTCCAAACGGACCCATGTCTACTTCTGCAATCATTTGTAATTTTAACTTTATTTGTTCTTTTACATTTTCCAAATTCTCTAAAGTAACCTTTTTCTTTTCGAGACAAGGTCTTGCTGTGCAGTTCAAGCTGGCCTTCAGCTCACTGTGTACCCCAGGCTGGCCTTGAACTTGTGGCTATCCTCCTGCCTCGGCCTCCCAAGTGCTGGGATGACAGGTGTGTCCCACCACACCTGGTGCATGATTTCTTTCTATAACAAGCCAAATGTTTGTTTCTAAGGACTGTCCCTTTTGGAGTGGGTTGTCCTCTTGAGAAGTTACCTGCAGGCAGGGACGTGGTCTGCCTCGAGTGCAGC
Organism: Heterocephalus glaber; assembly: GCF_000247695.1. Next base: position 4,690,482 of record NW_004624750.1, on the reverse strand, counting down.
ATGCCCATGCTTCCTGGGGTGAAAGTTCTCCGTGGTTTGCTTGGCACAGGAAGCCCCTCGAAAGGCGGCCCCAGCTTCCTCCCGCAGCCTTGCTTCCTTGTCCAGCCACACCATACTGCCGTGGATCCCTGCACGCTGAGCCCTTCGCTCCTGTCTGCACATGCTGTCTCCACGCGGGGAGGCCCCTGCCCCTCTGCCCAGCTCACTGACACATCAGCGCAGGCCAGACCCTCCGCAGGTCCCTAACTTTGGCTCCCGACTCAATGCCCTGCTGTGATGGATTTCAGCTGCGCTGCATCTCTCCTCCCCTCCTATCTCACAGGCACTCTGAAGGGCAGAAGCGGCGTCCTGTTTATCCCAGCTTTCTCTGCATGCAGCCCCGCGAAGGGCACAGGGCACATTCTCCAGACATTCTAGGTGGAGGAGAGATGGCTGGATGGGTTTGTTAGCCCTTGGCACTTGGCGTCTGAGGAGTTAGTTACCTGGCGGCCTCTCATGGGACTGCGAGCTCGCTTGGATCCCCGCTGAACCCTGCACTTGGAGACGCTTAGTGAACTTCGGACGCGAACTGAGTGGATGGGAGCGCTTCACAGGCCACCCTCAGGGCAAACCGAGAGAGGGGCGCAAAGCAGGGGCAGAGCCCGGATCCCAGGCGCAGAGCAGGGCGTTTAGGCAGCAGGCGCTGTGAGCTAGGAGGAGGAGGTGTCCGCAGGACAGGGGCACCGAGAGAAGGCCAAAGGTGTACATAGGTGAGAACAATATACCGTGAAGGTTACGTTTTTAAAAATTTACTACAGTAAAAGACACATTGCCAATGAATCCTCCTCACTGAGAACTCTCATCCATCATCCTTGCCACTTGCTGAAGAGCTCTGGAGTCCTCTTTCGTGAGTGTCTTTATAAGATGTGATAAAAAATACAGTGAATGCTGCTGCCAAGCACCATCCAGAGGAATAGTAGCTTGTAAAAACGTGACAGCCTGTCCTCACCCACTTTATTCACTGGATCTGGCACTGTGTGAGATCCAGCTGTTCCCCAGCGTCAAAATGACCATGACAGGGAAATGTTTTGAATCGATTCAAGGCATCGAAGCAACCAGGACAGTGCAACTAAAGACCCTCAGGAAAGAGGACTACAGAGCTGCTGCAGAAAGTGGCAAGGAGAATGGAATGAGTGTGTTGGAAGGAAGGGGGAAGATTTTGAGAGAGATTCATAGCAATGTGTCTTTTACTGCAATAAACTTTTTTAAAAAATTGAAACGGGCTGGGGGTTCAGCTCAGTGGCACCGCGCCTGCCTCGTAAGCACAAGGTCCTGAGTTCCATCTCCAGTACCAAAATAAAGGAAAATTTTCTAATAATATTCACCGTAGTTTTTGATCACACCTTCATCATCTCTGCCAAGACACTTCCCCTGCCACACTTAAGACCCTCTGCCAGTCAGGGAACTGGTGCCACCCTAAGCCAAAATAGTGCTCTCTGCCGAGCAGTTTCCCCGCACAGAAAGAAGGGGGAGATGCCGGAGATGGTAGGGAAGGCGAATCAACTAAATCCTTTGTCAGCGCCATGCCAGGAGCTTCTCCGGAAACTGCTGCCCTCTGGCTCCACTGTACTAACTGGTACCCGAGCCAGCCTTTCTGAAGGTTGAGCTACAGGCAGTGATTTGGAGGCCAACAAAACCAGAAAGCATCACAGTGATGGGAGAACGGGCTGGGGGTGGTTCCTGCTGGCCCATTCCCGCCCGCTCCTCTTGTCCTGCCACGCCTGCCCCTAGGAGAGGGAAAGGCTCGGAATCCCACTCTGAAAGGGTGGTTTCAGCCACGTCCATCAACCTGCCTTGCAGCAGACGACCTGGGGTGAGTCACCAGTGCGTGAGCCCCGGGAGATGGAGACGCCGTTGCGGGATGGCATCTTGCTTTTCTGCAGCTAGGACTCCACAGGGCTCTGCACGCTAACTATAGCACTGGTTCCTTGAATCAGTGTTTCTTAACTTATAAAATTTAATATGCACTTCTTGCAAGAATTGCTCCGCACACTGAAGAATGTCTGGAAAATCCTGACTATTTTGTGGGTCTCCACACCCATTCCAAAGGGCGAGCTCTGCTACCAGTGTGAAGAGCGCCCCCCAGCCCAGCCTCACTTCACAGAGATTCTCAAGGATACAGATATAATCTTGACATCCTGGTGGAATAATATTTTTCAAACTCTTCTGCAACTTGCTCTTACACTTAACACATGTGTAAGGACATCTCCCCTGGTCAACACTGCATTGTTTTGAATGGTATTTCAGTGACACGGATTCTTTTTAGTTTTAACACAGAATGGGATAAAAATGTGCCACTGGTCCATTCATGTATCCCAAGTGCTTTGTTCATTGTATATCGCTGACTAATCAGCCAAGACGAGCTTTTCCATGCAGCTGTTTTCACAGCTGTTTTAAGACTTCTGCCCTGGGATGAGCAGAGTGAGTGTGCTGGTTCTGGCCAGGGACTGAAGCTTGGGGGGGCGTGTGACCTTGTGTGTCCTCCCACCTCCCTGTCCTCTGAACATCTTCTTTCGGAACAATACACAATGCAGATACCGCGATGGATGAGACTGGTCCTCCAAAGTTTACATGTCCAAGTTCTGACCCCTGGCACCTCTGGATGTGACTGTGTTTGGAGGCAGAGCCTTTAAAGAACAAATTGGGTAAAAACGAGGTCATCAGGATGGTGCCCTAAGCAGAAAGCACTGCTGCTCCGGAAGAGGAAGAGACACCAGGGACAAGTGCAGAGGGAGGCCATGTGCAGACACGGCGAGCAGGAGCCACCCAGAAGCCAAGGACAGAGGCCTCAGGAGACGCCAGCCCCGCTGGCACTTCGCTTGGCCCTCCAGCCTCCAGAACCATGAGAAAATCAGCATCTGTGGTTCCACCGCTGAGTCCCTGGTGTTTTCATGGCAGCCGGAGCAGACGAAGGTGGATCTCTTCACATTTACGCAGTAAGCATGCAGTTCAGTGAATTCTAGCAAATCTGTGAAGCTGTTACAGCCATCGCCACAGCCCAGTTTTGGAATGCTGCTGTCCCCCTAAAGAGAACCCCTGAGCCATCTGCAGCCAGTCCTTGCCTGCTGCCCGTCTCTGCAGATTTGCCTTTCCCACACACTTTGCAGAAGCAGGATTGTGCAATAGATACAGTCTGTGGAGACTGGGTTCTTCTGTTCAGCAGAGTGACTTTTTTTTCCCCCCATTTTAATTGTTTTTTATTGGTACATTTTAGGTATACAATATAATGACATTCATCATTGGAAATTTGCATCTTTACATACTCTCTCTTGGTTCTTATTTTTCCCCCTCCCGTTTCCCCTTCCCCTTTGTCCCTTTTCTTCCTACTTCACATTATCTATTATGCCCTTTTCTTTCTTTTTTCTTTTTTGTACCGGTACCAGGGATCAAACTTAGGACCTTGCACTTACAAGGCAGGCATCAGAACCACTGAGCTAAATCCCCGGTCCAGCAGAGTGACTCTTCTGGTGTTTTGTCTTGTTTTGTGGTGCTGGGATTTGAACCCAGGGCCACATGCATGCTAGGCAAGTCCTCTGCTGCCGGGCTGTGCCCCAGCCCCATGGCAGAGTTTGAAGTTCGGCCCTGTCTTAACCTGCATCACTAATCTTCCATGCTGCTGCTGGAGAGGACTCCACAGAGTGGCCCAGTGCGTTTCCTCTCTCCGTGCACCGCCGGTGAGCGTGTCCTCGTGTGAGTCAAGCCTGTGAACATCAGCATAGACGGCTCTGTGCAGAACCAGTCCTCTTTCCAGCTGCACATGTTTTAAATGACTTTTAAGTGATTTTTAATTGAAAAAACAACCAGAAAGAAGCGTGTGTGTTGTGGGAGGGGAAACACAGCTTTGTTCACTAGGTGTCCCCGGGCCCCAAGCATGGAATGGGTGTGTGTGCGACACACCGCAGTATGAGCTGTATCTGTCTCATGCAGCCACAGCCCACGTTTGTCTCTTCTGTATTTTCCATATGTGAGTGTATTCACTTGGCTCTTATAGAAAGTACTTTAATTAAAAATAGAATAAACACACTACCAGGGCGTGTTCATTTTTGTGGGGGTTGACTGCATGGATACCGTGTGGCTCACCCCAGGGAAGGAAACAGGGCTCTCGGCACCCTGGCCAAAGACCAGGGGTCAATACAGGGTTGTCCTGAGTTGAGCGAACTGACGAAGTTTGGTCACTTAATAGGAATGGGGGGTGCAATTTTCATAAGCAAACTGTGGAGCTCATCAGAAATGGAAACTCTCAGCCAGGTGTGGTAGGGGTCGCCTGTACCCCCAACAAGTGGGAGGCTGAGGAAGGAGGATCAAGTCCAAGTCTTACCTGGACACTAGTGACTTAGTGGGACTCTCTTTTCAAAAAAAAAAAAATGGGGATGGAGCTCAATGTGAAGGCCCTGTGTTCAATCCCAAGTTGGGAAGAAAGAAAAGACAGAAAAAGGTGAAGAAAAATGGGATTCTCAGGCCCTACCCGCCCCTAGGCTTCCAAAGCTGTCGGAGGGTAGTGGTGGGTTCGCCCTTAGCGTACCCTCCAGGTGACTCCGCGCCAGTCCGAATGGGCCGGGCCATGTGAGCCACGCCTCACACGCCTGACACAGGTCCCTCCCCGGCCGGCCGCCCCGAGCCCACGCCCGCCTACCTGCCTGGTGCCCGGGCCCAGCGCCCTTGCGCCCTTTCTTATACAGAATCCCGCAGAGCGTCAGGATCAGAAGGAGCAGCAACACTTGATTGACTGAAAGGGAAACGGAAGCGGGTCGGCATTTACACTTTCTGAGTAAGAACCGGTACTGACGGCAGGCGGGCCCTTAGCCGTCAGAACACAGCTGCCTCTCAATCAGTTCAGCGCCCGGCCAAGCTCGATGTGAGCCAATTCCTGCCCTGGGTAAGGTCGGGAGAGCCCAGAGCGCCTGGCAGCCGTGAGCCTAGGGCTCTCGGGTCCGCAGTCGCAGGGCTTGCGCTTGGAGTGTGCGGAGAAGTGGGGTAAGTGGAACAGTGTCCCCGGGTATGGGCCACACACAGCTGTGCACGAAATCACAGAGGGCGCTCGTATCGTGGCCTTAGGTCAGCGTGGAAAAGCCAGCGTTTCTGACTGAAAGTCCTCGGCTTCCCCTTGTGAGTCAGACAACTCTGCCCCGAGAGCGCAGGAACGTCAGTGCGTCTCCCCTCAGATTCACAGACCTCTCAGGGCTTTAATGTCTGGGGACTTGATTTGATCCTTCAAGAACAGGGATACGGAATACAGAAACGCAGCCTGGGACACGAGGTTGAGGGTTTGGTTAGCATGAGAGCACAGATCCTATTTGCCAAGCTTTGTGGAAGTGCGTGGCCCTCCTCACGATAGGCCACTCTGACAGAAAGACTTCACTTTCTGCAGGCATCACCCTGAAATGAGAAAGCCCAAAACCGCCTCGGGAAAACCATCCACGACAATCAAGAAGATGCCGGCCAGGGCTGAGCGTCAAAATACTCTTTTGACGGATCTTTTTTAATCATTATTTTCAAAACCTGTGATCTTACTTTTTCGCAGCAGCGCCATGTATGTCCACGTTGGTAAGGGCTGACACCTGCGGATTGAAGAATAAAATTTAGTTTCAATGAGAATCGACTCAAAGTCATCTGCAAGTGTTTGGGACCCTGTCTTCTCTGAAAGTTGATATGCTGGGGGGGCCAGGGATTTAGCTCAGTGGTTTCACCACCTGCTGCACAAGCACAAGGACCTGAGTTCGATCCCCGGTATCAAAAAAAACCCCACAAAAACAAAACTGACATAAAACAATTAATCTTTGCCGGGGATTTAGCTCAGTGGTTCCGGCGCCTGTTGCGCAAGTGCAAGGTCCCGAGTTCAATCTCTGGTACCAAAAAATGTATATAAATATTAAATCTAGGATTTTGGGGCCAGGGATTTAGCTCAGTGGTTTCGCCACCTGCTGCACAAACGCAAGGACCTGAGTTCAATCCCCGGTACCAAAAAAACCCCCCAAAAATCCAGAATTTTGGAGAGAATATAAATATTTCTTGATCCTTCTGACTGAACAAACTATATAACGAGTCCCCAGCACTATGTTCTGCAATATTTGATTTGTGCCCAGAAACCAGGCAAGTTAACAAACTCTCTGTCCTCCAGATACACCTGTTAACAGCTGTAATAGCTCTGCTATAACTACGCTTCCTGGCTTTTGCAGCCTACTGTTTACTCATCTATAAACTTAGCAAAATTGCTTAGATATTCACCAGCAGCAGTGGACATTTAGATACACAGGACAGCTGGGCATGATGGCACACGCCTGTAATACCAATTACTCAGGAGGCTGAGGCAGGAAGATCACACGTTTAAGGTCAGCCTGGGGAATGCAGCAAGACCTTGTCTCAAAATAGAAATAAAAATAAAAAGAGAGGAAGAAAAGGGAGGAGGGGAGGCTGGAGAGGCAGTTCAGTGGGGGAGCAGCTGCCTAGCATATTCGAGGCCCTGGGTTCAGTGATAGCAGGGCAGTTTCAATAAAAAGATGAAGTTCTGGGGCTGGGGATTTAGCTCAGTGGTTCCGGCCCCTGCCGCACAAGCACCGGGTCCCGAGTTTGATCCCCGGTACCAAAAAAAATGAAGTTCAACTATTAGATAAACATTTTAGATCATAAAATTAACTTTAGTCTGGAAATCTAAAATTAAATTTTGACACATTTAAGTGTCCATTCGCTTCTCTGAGCCAGTTTGCTGATCCTCCCACGAGCTGGAAACTGACCTCCTTTGAGTTAAAAAAAAAAAGTTAATTTGCCATAAATAATTTGTCTTGAACATGCAATTTGTTTTACAATGAAGTTACTCCTGAACGTGAGCTTGGGCTGGAGGCTGCAGACAGCAACAGGGAGCCATAGCCCTAAGAAAGGATCTGGACAGAGCCAGCCCACAGGAGGGCCCGAAGGGCGGGGACCCCACACCCGGGTTCCTGAGCCCACAAGTGGGAAACTTCCTGGGCAGTGACCACCTTGCATTCCCTGCAAACAACGGCCGCAAGGCCCTTTTTTTTTTTTGGTACCGGGGATCAAACTCGGGTCCTTGTGCTTGCACAGCAGGCAGCAAAACCACTGAGCTAAATCCCTGGCCTTCCAAGCCCTTGTTTGAAAAAAATATTTAAAAAAAATTTTGAGACAGGATCTTGCTAAGTGCCCAGGCTTGGCTTGAACTAGAAATCCACTTGCCTCAGCCTCCCAAGGTACTGAGATTACAGGTATGCCCACCACACCTAGCTGTTAGGTGCTTGTTATCCATTTATGATTTTAGGGCATGGGTGTCCATCTAACTTTCTGTGGTGATGTAATCTTGGCATGGCCTGTGGCCACCTGGCTCCTTCACTCCGTAACGGAAGCCACCTGGTGCTCAGGAGAGCACAAGGCGGGGACAGGGGGAGCTGAGTCCCCAGGCATCCGCTCACCCAAACCAATTGAGTCCCCATTTTTCCCTGACAATGCTTTGAAATGAGATTCAGTTTCTTGAGAACAGGAGCCCTGAGCAGCAGGCTTGCTGTGCCAGGGTGATGTGTATATGAAGGAGAGGTCGCAAGGGTCAGTCACGAAGTTGCCACAGCTGCTGTTTATTGAAAACTTAAGGTGCTCACAGCCCTGGCTGACCCTTGGGTACACGATCCCCTTCCTTCTTACACCTCTCAGGGGGACACAGCACCATCTGCTTTTCAAATACGGAAAGCAGCTCCGAGTTCCGCAACTGCTCAAAATCACGCTGCCAGGCGTGGCCGAGCAGGGAGTGGGTAGTGCTCTCCAACTTCGAGGCAATCAGCCTGGGATGGTCCTGGAGCCGCCCAGGGCCCTTTCGGCTACACAGGGGCTGGACAAGTTACATACCTGTCGTAGCTTTTAAGTGTTTAAAGTTTTAGAACTCACTTGGTTATATCGTTCTATGAATTTTGATGGACACACACCGTAGATTCATTCTTGCTTTGTAACTGATACATACAAGTTACACGTAATTATGGGGAGTCTGATATTTTGATGCATGTCGACTTTACTGTAGAGTGGTCAAGGGCGCACATGTGTATCCCCTTAAATAATTAACGTTTCCTTACAGGGAAAACACTCCAAATCCTTTCAGCATTTAAAAATATATATACAGTACATTATCATGGTCTGACAGAACAGCAGAACTTCTTTCTCATATCTGACATAACACATGCTCACATTTTTACAATCACCATCACGGCCAGTCATGGTGTTGCATGCCTGGAATCCCAGCACTCTGGGAGACCCAGGCAGGAAGATCCAAAGTTTGAGCCCAGCCTGGGAAAATAAGTGATTTAATGAGAGCTTGTCACAAAATAAATGGAAATGTAGATCAGTACAAAGGCCCTGGGTTCAACCCCCAGTTTAAAAAAAATCATCATTTTGACTGAAGTAGAAAATTTTATTTTTTGGAGGCAGGGTCTCACTATGGAGCTCACCCTGGTCCTGAACTCACTATGTAAAATTCTCGGCGATCTTCCTGCCTCAGCCTCCAGGGTGCCGTGATTACAGGCACGTGCCACCATGTCAGCTTTGGAACAGACAGTTCTATCAGCTGATGCATATTAAAATGATTGAGTGAGAAGCTGTTGGGGAACAAGACGTTCACGGTCACAAAGGATCACCCTGCAGATTCGTTACCAATCACAAAACCAATTTCCTATGAATTATAATGGAGCTGGGGATTTAGCTCAGTGATGCTGCCGCCTGCCCCGCAAGCACAAGGACCCGAGTTCAATCCCCAGTACCAAAAAGAACTAAAATTCTATTAAAGCTTTTGTAACAAACACTAGTTTTTCTCTTTTGTTTGAGACAGGCTCTTGCTATGTAGCTCAGGCTGGCTGTGAACTAACTATGTAGCCCAGGTTAGCCTTGAACTCATAGTGATCTTCCTGCCTCAGCCTCCCAAGTGCCAGGATTACAAATGTACACCACCACGCCTGGCAACTTTCTATCATTTTAATTATCATTAAAATATTCATAAGAATATACTTGTTCTGTAAAAATTATTTATGCCTGAAGTAAGGAAAACAGGATCTACAGTTCAAAAAGAATGTTCAAAAGAGTCCAATTAGCTGTACACGTCCCTGAAATAAAACACAGCAGACTGAAAAATTATGTACCGATTTTCCGAGAACTATGCAATTTGATTGTATAGGGTACTTTCAGCTTTCTAGATGCTGTGCTGTAACCTTACTGGCTGTAAATTTTTGAGAATCTTTTTTTTTTTTCTGGTACCAGGGATCGAACTCCAGTCCTTGAGCTTTCGAGGCAGGCAGCAGAACCACTGAGCTAAATCCCCAGCCCTGGCTGTAAATTTTTAAGTGTAGAGTTCTTTATTGGATATGAGAATATTTTCTTTTTTAAGACTGAAAAAAAAAAAAGTGGAAAACCAAGGCTGTTTTCTGGCAAGGCGTTAGAGCTCTTCTTTCGGTTGGAAAGCAAATTTGAAGTTAACTAGGGGCGGGCTCAGCCTTCCCACTGTGGGCCAAATACCTGCCACCTGCAACTTGAAGGAAGAGGTTTTCATCGCCATGGTTTCGGGCCATGGAGGACAAGATGGCGGAGGAAGCTGCTCTACTCATGGCCTCCAGGAAACAGCGAGCAGGGCAGAGCCGTGCAGAAGGCACCAGGCAGCACGTCTCGCCCCCAGGGTCCCTCACCATGAGCCGCTTCCTCCCACGAAACCCCACTTCGCTCAGCTGTGATCCATCAGGGGGCTGCCCCCTTGATGAGGCAGCATTCTCCGACCCAGCCACCTCCCTGGGAGTCTCCTAATCCAGCTGACAGTCTAGATTAACTGGCACAGTCTGCCCCTTGTCAACCTGACACCCAATCGTATCTCACAAAACCACGGTCAGTCTCCAAATAAACACAATAACCAAGTCATAGCCCCGCCTACCATGACGTGACCATCCTGTCATGTCAACCCCAAACCCGTCCATCCCTTTCCCGTCCATCCCTTGACAGCTCCAGCACAAAAGTCCGAGTCCAAAGTCTCCTCTAAGACTGAAGGCCAAGTCCCAGCTGTGAACCCCTGTGAAATTCAACAAGCACATAATGACCTCCCAAGATTCAGTGGCCCAGGGTAAACATTCCCATTCCAAAGGGGAGGAACAAGGGTATAGAACAGAACAAGACCAGAGCAGGGCCAAAACCCAGTGAGGCAAAATCACACCCTGTAGCTGCGTGTCTGGCCTCGGGGTATGTGATGGCGTGCTGTGACTCCCAAGGGCTGGGGCAGCCCTGCCCTATGGCCCTGCTGGGTGCAGCCCAAATGGCCTCTCTCCTGGGCTGCTCTGCTTGCTACCTGCAGCTTTCCTCAGCAGATGCTCCACGTTCCTGGCATCTCCAATTCCCTGGGGTCTCCACCACAGCTTTGGCTTCCCTCCCATAGCTTCATGCATCACTCTCTCAGGGACTCCTGGCAGGGACTCCAATCCTGTCACTCTTTTGCCTGGCCTGCCAGCTCTTCCTTTGAAATCTGGGTGGAAGTCTCCATGCTCCCGTAATCCTTGCCTCCTGCATGTCTGCACATCAGTGTCATGTGGACGATGCCAAGGTTCACCACCTGCTTGAGCAGCAGCCAGGCCCCTCATGCCATGGCTGCAGAGGCTCCTGAGTACCTGAATGGCTGAGTGCAGTGAAATGAATCTTGGGGAACCAGTTCACTAGGTGACTTTTCTGAAAGGCTTACACTTTTGTACCCCTCGAGCCTACAAGCAGTCTCTCTTTAACACAGTCTCCTTATCCCCCACCTCCTGAGCTTGTAAAGGCCAAAGCCTCTCAGCACACAGTCTTCGGTTTCTTCGCTTTCTCTCTAAACGCCTGCTGAGGAAATCCTACACTGCCTTGCAGCTTTAAACACCACTCATACACTGACAAGGCCCACATTTCTGTCCCCAGGCCAAACCTCGCACAGGGACTGTGGCCCTTAAATCCAACCAGCTACTTGGCATCTCCACTTGAAGGCCTCCCAGATCCAGACCGAGCCCCTAATCCCCCCAAATATGCTCCTCCTATCATCTCCCCACCTGATTCCACCAAGCCCATCATTGCTCCAGCAAGGAATGAGCTTGGTGCCATCCCTAACCCTCTCTGTTTCCACTCCCCACATGTGGACCGCCATGTCCACTCTCCTCTCAGAATAAGTCCGGAATTTTCCCCACCCCAGGGCCCCCGCCTGGCCCCACCTCTATCATCTTTTGACCGCATTTGCTGCCTCTGACCGTTGGCCTCGTAAGTGAGCAGCCACCCGGAGCCAGTTCCATTATGAGTCAGATCTTGGGCTTCTCTGCTAAACGCCCTCACGAGCTTCCTGTCTGCCTCAGAGGGGGAGCTGAAGTCCTCACAGAGTCCTCCTCCGGAGTTCTCATGATGCCCAAGCCTCCTCGCCAGGCAGAGCTTTCTTTCCACTGCGGTCGCCTCTGTGGGCAAAGTTCTTCTGGGTTATCCAGGGCCTTTCTACATCCCTCGCTTCCCTCAGACCCTGAGCCAAAGCCCTAACCCCAGCCAAGATGCAGATTTCATTTCTTCAGCAATCACTGCCTCCCAGTGCACTGCCCCTGCAGGACTGGCTTACACCTGGCTGTCCAAGCAGTACACTAGAAGCTCTGCCCAGGCAAGGCTGTTTGTCTCTTGTTCAGTGACTTATTTTGAGTCAGAGTCTCACTTGAAGTCACTATCTAGCCCGGACGGACCTTGAACTTGGCTCCCAAGGAGAAAGGGGTCTGCCACATTTCCAGGGAGGAAAGGAAGAGAAGAGTGAGTGGTCATATTCCAGAGACAGAAGCACAAGTCTCTGATGGGAGCGCAGAACTGACCCCTCAGTGAGCTCCCCAGGCTGAGGGCCTCCCTGTGACAGTAAAGGGTCAGTCCCGGGCCGAGGAAGAGCTGTGAGCCGTCACTGGGCAGTGGAATTCCCGGGCAAGGCCCTGGGCAGTAGCAGCTGGGGCTGGGTGCAGCGGAGGGAAAGGAATCTCAGAGAAGCCTGGCACAGTTAAAAGTCAGCCACCGAAGAGCTTCAAGAGGAGCTGTTCCATCAGACGCCAGAGAGCTGGGCCTGGGGCCAACCTGGAAAGAAAACGCTTCGAGACCTGGCAGTGGGTAACAGGATTAGCTCTGCCTTGGACAGCAAGAGGCAAATGTGGGAAGGATACGTCTGAAAAATGCTTCAAAAATCAGAGCCCCCAAGTGATATTTTACATGCTAACTCTGATCAGTTGGTAGGGGCTTTCAGGGTTGTTAGGTTAAGGAAAAACCTAAAGTCATCACCTGACTCCATAGGGGTGGAATGCTTTGATTGATTAATCATGTCTGCCATGGGTGCAAGTAGGGAAGGACAGGGAAAGGACCTGGTGTATTAGTCACTTTCCCATTGCACAATACTTGGCACCTAGGACTTAGAGGACAAGTTTAATTTGGCTCACAGTTTCAGGGGATGTAGTCCATGGTCAGCTGGCTGTAAGGCAGGAACAGCATGGCAGAGGGGTGTGGAATAGCAGAGCTGCTCAGTTCATTATGTCCAGGAAGCAGAGCAGAGGAACAGAGCCAGAGAGGTGGGGGTGAGGGACCAGACACAGACCCCAGGTCATGCTGCCTGGACATCCAGACTCACTCAGAAGTGTGCTTTACCAATGCCCTGGGCTGCTCCCACGCCAACCGGCTGAACATCAATGTCAGCCATCATACCTAGGAATCAAACAGGAAAAGGAAAAATGGGGGCTGCTGCACGACTTGAATAGGACAGGCTATGTACACTAATGGAAATGTCACCAGCTCAGTCACAGGACCAGGTACACAGCCAGTGATGTGACCCCCTCCCCTAGGCTCCAGCTCTTAAAGGCCCCACACCCTCTCCCAGCATGGCCTCCTTGAGGACCGAGCTGCCAGCACTGTGAACTTCCAAAGGAAAATACACGTCCAGACTCAGCACCAGGAAAAGAAGAATGAGTTCTCCATGGCTGTCCAGAGAGGGGTACACAGTAGGGTGACCTCAGCGGGGCCAAAGTGAGGAGCTCTGGGAAATGTCTGCTGAGGTTGTGTGAAGTCCTGAGCCAGCCCCTGTGGGATTCTCAGGGCCCTTCATGCCGAGGCCTTGGATGCGGCACAAGTTCCTGTGCAACATGTTTTCTGCAACATTCTTTAGAAAATGTGGACATGAAGAAGCATTTAGAGAACCATGTTCCTTGGGAACTAGAAATGAAAGCTATGAGGCTTTATGAACAGAGGAAAAGAAGGACGAGAGGTGTTTGCCAGGGATGGGACCTACTGCTGTGATCCCAGCACTCAGGAGGCTGAGACAGGAGGATTATGAGTTTTAGGCAAATCTGGGCAGTTTAGCAAGTTCAAGGCCAGCTGGGACTACATAGTGTGACCCTGTCCAAGAAAAGGAAGGAAGGAAGGAAGGAAGGAAGGAAGGAAGGGAAGGAGGGAGGGAGGAAGGAAAGGAAGGAAAAGAAGGAGGGAGGGAGGGAGGAAGCAGGAAGGTGCCGGAAGGGGAGGCAGCAGGTCCCAGATCGGTGCCCTGTGAGGTCTGTGCACCACTCCGATGACCACATGGTCTGGGGAGGCAGTGGGTCAAAGGCGGGCAGGATGTGTGGCCGATTTGGTCAGCACCACCAAAGCCCGAGGCCTCACTGCATCTTGTTCTTTACGGCATATTGTTTTTTGTCGCTGTGATGCCGTTTTATTCCCATTTTACAGATGAGGAAGTAGAAGCTCGTGCAAGTCCACGGGCCCAGAGTCAGGGCTAGAAAGGTCCTGCGTGTGACCCTAGGCCCTGTGTCCTCACCACTGCACTGCGCAGCTGGACCGGAGGGAGGAGGAATCCACTGTGCTTCCAGAAAGGAGAGCAGGGCCAAGGCCAGAGGAGAGGAAAGCCGCAGCCCCCCACGGGTCCCCTCCGTGCTGCTGTGTGGGGCTGAGCCTGGCCAGATGCTCCTCCCCCCACCGGACGTTCAGAGACCGCATTTTCTTTCCCCTTGCTCACTCTCGGGTCTACCATCACTGCTGTCACAAATCGACGTGTCAGGCTTACCTAATGTGTTCCCTTTATCAAGGCGTTTTATGCAAGTTAGAAAGCAGCCTGGCTCAGTCTGCACTCTGCAGAGCTATTGTCAGTATTTGAACAGACCACATCGTGCATGAGTACAAGCTAGTGGTCCTTGGTTCAGGAGGCATGGGGAAGTCTGCTCTGACCGTCCAGTTTGTTCAAGGAATTTTTGTTGAAAAATATGACCCAACGATAGAAGATTCCTACGGAAAGCAAGTTGAAGTAGACTGCCAACAGTGTATGCTGGAAATCCTGGATACAGCAGGGACAGAACAATTTACAGCAATGAGGGATTTGTATATGAAGAATGGCCAAGGGTTTGCACTAGTATATTCCATTACAGCTCAGTCTACATTTAATGATTTACAGGATTTAAGGGAACAGATTTTACAGGTTAAGGACACGGAAGATGTTCCAATGATTTTGGTTGGCAATAAATGTGACCTGGAAGATGAGCGAATAGTTGGCAAAGAACAGGGCCAGAATTTAGCAAGACAGTGGTGTAACTGTGCCTTTTTAGAATCTTCTGCAAAGTCAAGGATCAACGCTGAGATATTTTATGACCTGGTCAGACCAATAAATAGAAAAACACCAGTGGAAAAGAAGAAGCCTAAAAAGAAATCATGTCTGCTGCTCTAGACCTGAAGTCAGCAGCAGCTCTGAGCCAGATTATAGGAATGAAGAACTGTTGCCTAATGGGAAACTGCCAGCATTCCAGGCTTCAAAAAATAAATCCGAAGAGGCTTCTCCTGTTTTATATATTATGTGAAGAATTTAGATATTATATTGGTTTGCACAAGTTCCCTGGAGAAAAAAATTGCTCTGTGTATATCTCTTGGAAAGTAAGACAATAGCATTTCTCCTTTGCAATAGCAGTTATAACAGATGTGAAAATAAATAGACTTGACTCTGATACAATTATACTAAAGAGCATGGATGCATTTCAAGTGTTAGATATTGCTACTATAATCAAATAATTTCATATTGACCTTTTTATCATGATTCCTCCCTGTCAAGCACTAAAAAGTTGAACCATTTATATCTGTAATGGTATCAATTATGACATTTCTCAACTCATTGCAGCAGATAACGTTTTTGAGTCATTGACTTCATTTTATATTTTAAAAATTATGAAATATCATCTGTCATATTCTAGTTAAAATTGTGCATAATGCTTTGGAAAAATGGGTCTTTTACAGGAAAAAACTGGTATAACTGATTTCTATGGCTTTCAAAGCTAAAATATATAATATACTAAACCAACTCTAATTTGCTTCTTGTGTTCTACTGTCAGATTAAATTACAGCTTCTATGGATGATTAAATTTTAGTACATTTTCAAAAAAAAAAAAAAAAGCAGCCTGGTGTGGTGGCTCACGCCGGTCACCCCAGCACTGAGAGGCTGAGGCAGGGGGGTCACAAATTTGAGCCCAGCCCGGGCAACTTAGCAACTTAGCAAGACCCTGTCTCAAAAGATAATTTTAGAAGAGGTCTGAAGATGTAGCTCAGTACAAGGGCCCTGAGTTCAATTCCGCAGTATAAAAAAGAAAAAGCATTTCAACCGGAACACTGTGACTACTGACTGTACTTACAATGAACCACACACAGATTCCTACTCCGCAGCAGGAAACCCTCAAAACAGTTTCCTAGACAGATTCCCAAAGCATGAATCACGACTCCAGGCCTCTGCGGCTCAGAAACTTGCCTGCATTCAATCCATGTTCTATGGAACTCTGTGCTTAAAATCTGGCACCAATCGTAAATCACACGACTTAGGGGAGAAAGAGGGACACAAACCCAGAGGTGTCAAAGTCGTTCCGGATGTGAAAACCGTACCTGTTGGATTTGCTGCGCTGGCAAAAGGAGAAGGGGGAGGGGGAGGGGGAGGGGAGGGGAGGGGAGGGGAGGGGAATATTGGACGGCTACAAACGCAACCTGGGGGTTTCTGAAGACAACGTTCCAGCAGGACGGTCTGCCGCTTCTCCCTGACTTTCTTCAATCTGCAGCAGAATGCAGCCCTGCTGCGACCATACCTGGTGAAGCCGAGGCAGGTCGCGGGCTCCGGGTCCGGTGGGGCTGGGACGCTGCTGCTGCTGCTGCCTCTGGCGGCGCCTAGGACCCCATTGAAACGCAGGCCCGGCGGAGCCCGAGGCCGAGGTTCGTCTCCTCCGCAGCCCCTGCCTGAGTGGACTCTGCTGCAGACCTCCACCCCCACCCCGCCCCAAGCTTCCAGCTGTGCTGGGCGGGGCCGGATCCAGGGCTGGGCGGTCCCAGATCCAGGGCTGGGCGTTCCCAGAGGGAGTGGGAACCAGAGAGGACGCAGGCTGGACGCACAGCGGAGGCCGGAGCCAGGTGGGTTGTGAAAGAGAAATGAACCCTGGAGTTCGTATGGATTTCGGAATTTTCGGGGTCACCGGCTGCTTGTGAAATGTCCCCTGCTCATAAAAAGCCTGCGACCAAAACCCAGATGGCAGTGCCTGTCCCTTCCACCCAGGCAATGACAGTAGCCGCAGCTTCAAGATCACTAGTGTGCCGAGCGCGGTGCAGTGGCGCACGCCTGCGATCCCAGCACTCGGGAGGCTGAGGCAGGAGGATCCTCGGGAGTTGGAGGCCAGCGTGGGCCACATAGCGACACCCTGTGCCAAAAACACCCGAAAGAAAAGGAAGGAAGGAAGGAAGGAAAGGGA
>NW_004624750.1:4571109-4673601 GCF_000247695.1 Heterocephalus glaber | reverse complement strand
AAATTATTTTGATGGTATACTTAATTTTACCCAAAATATTATTTCATTGTAATTTTTTTTGGTACTGGGGATGGAACTCAGGCCCTTGTGCTTGTGAGGCAGGCTCTGGAACCACTGAGCTAAATCCTTGGCTCCCAAAATATTATTTAAATACACAACCCTAAAGTATTATTAACAAAACATTTTACTTTTTCAAAAAATAAGTCTGAAATATGGTGTGTATTTTGCACACAGCGAATCTCATTTCAAACTCTAAATTTTATCAGAAACATTTGATGTCTATTTGATTTCATAAAATTCACAGCTTAAAAGGTAGACTGGCAAATCCAGGTTGTTCCAAATGTACTTTGCAGGGTACAGTGCCAGATATTTGTGGTCCCAACAGTTAAAGAGGCTGAGGCAGGAGGATCATAAGTCTGATTCCGTCTGGGTGACTCAGGGAGACCCTGTCTCCAAATAAATAATAAAAAGGGCTGAGAAAGTAGCTCGGTGGTAGTACCACCCCTCCCAGAAACAGAAACAACAACAAACACTTTAAAATTTTCCAATAACCAAATCAGTACTACTTTTTCAGTTCAATAATTAAAATTTAGTAAAATTTTAAACTCAGTTTTTCACTTGCACCAGTCACATATTGGATATTCATTTGCTAAAGTCACCATGGCACCGGACTGAACCACGTGGCTCCTAAGGACTTGGTGGGGTTTTCTCAGACTCACACTTGGAAAGTGGGGGCATCCGGAATATCTTCACTGGCATGGGGCTGTGAACACTACTGAAGCATTTTCACATCTTTGCTTTCATTTTACTTCCCCAGCATTTCTGTAGGTAAATTAAGCTTTGCCCCAGTTTTCAGATGAGCAAATGAGGCTTCGAGCAAAGTCCAAGTTCCTAGAGCATGTTGGTGATGAAGTCAGGACTGGAATTTCCTGCTTGAAGCATGTTTCTGTATTATTTTGGGCTCATAATAATTATACAAAATAATGGGTTTCACTGGGACATTTCCATACACGCATTTGATGTGCTTTGGTTGTACGCAGCACCCAGTCACCCTCTCCTGGTCCTCCCCATTCGACTTGTCCACTTCTCTAAATGTCTTTATGTCTTCCATTCCACCTAGGAGAGAAAACATGTGATACTTGTCTTTCTGAGCTGACTTGTTCTCCTGATACCTGGAGGCTGATGGATCTGCAATTCTGTTTTCCTGCAAGTGCTATGACTTTGTTCTTCTTTGTGGGTGAAGATGTTCCATTATGTACCACATCTCCTCTATCCATTCATCTGCTGATGGGCATCTAGGCTGATTCCATAACTTTTTTTTTTTGGTACCAGGGATCGAACTCGGGTCCCTGCGCTTGCACAGCAGACGGCGAGACCACTGAGCTAAATCCCCAGCCCCTGACTCCATAACTTGTGAATGTAATGGAGACGATAAAATGGATCTTTAAAAATTAGGATTTTAGCCAGTTGTGGTGGCACATGCTTGTAATCCTAGGACTCTGGGAGGCTGAGGCAGGAGGATTGTAAATTCAATCCTAGCTTGGGCAACTGAAGGGCTTAGTGAGACCCTGTCTCAAAATTTAGAAGGTGGAGGGTGAGACTGGGAAGCAGCTTAGAGCAAAGGCCCTGGGTTCAAGCCTCAGTACCACAAAAAAAATAAAATAGAATAAAAAATAGAAAAAGAAAGAAAAGAAGGACATTTTGCTACTATTGTCTCTTTGTATTGCTTTCCCCTCTCTCTTGCAATAAAAGCCTTTGTACACCTGACAAGGTGAGACAAAGATTTGAGGCAAAGAGTTCCTTGTCTTCTTTGGAGCCAGCTTTGAATACACTTCCTTCCTTCCCTTTCTTTTGAGACAGGGTCTCGCTACGTAGCCAAGCTTACACTTCTGCCTCAGCCTCTTAAGTGCTGGGATTACAGGTGTGCGTCACCATACCTGGCTGGCTTTTCTCCTTCTCACCAGGAGTGTCTCCTTTGTCCTTGGACACCCCAGTGGGCTGGTAGGTGAACAGCACCTCGACCACATGGGGCTCCGGGTGTCTCTGTAGAAAGTTGATGTTGATCCTATCCCAGGAGCGGTGGTGCTGGGTCATGCACTAGCTCTGCTTTTAGTGTTTTGAGGAACCTCCCTATTGCTTTCCACAGTGGGTGTGCAACTTTACATTCCCACCAGTGCAGGAGGGTTTGTTTCTCCCCGGTATCCTGGCCGAGACCTGTTATTTTTTGTTTTCTTGATGACAGCCATTCTGACAAGGCGAGATGGGATCTCAGTGTAGTTTTGATTTGCATTTCCCTCATGGCTAAAGATGGTGAATATTTTTTCACATAGCTATTGACTATTCATATTGAGTATTTGTACTTTTTTTTTTTTTTTTTTTACTATTTGTACTTCTTTAGGGAAATGTCTTCTCAGCTCATTTGCCCGTCTATTAGAGAATCACTGTTTTTTTGGTGTTACTTTTTGGATTGAGTTCTTCGTACTCCCTGGATATTAGTCCTCTGTTGGATGAACAGTTAGGGAATATTTTCTCCCATTCTGTAGGCTGCCTCTTGACTTTGCTAACTGTTTGGGCCTTACAGAAACTCTTTAATTTGATGTAATCCCATTGGTCAGTTCTTGCACTTATTTCCTGAGCTACTGGAACGCTATTCAGAACATTATTGCCTATACCAACATTTCGAAGCATTTCTCCTATGTTTTCCTCTAGTAGTTTCAGAGTTTCAGTACTTCTGTTAAGGTTTTGTTCCGTGAGTTAGGAACCTAGTTTCAGTCTTGGACTGGTGGACATTTTCCCAGCACCATCTGTGGAAGACACTGTCTTTTCCCCAACATCCGCTTCTGCTCCCTGTTTAGGGGTGCTCTGTCCCAGGGATCTGTGTGTCCACTTTTATGCTGATACCACGCTGCTGTGTTGCAATAATTCCACAGTGCATTTTGAAATCAGGTGTTGTGGTGCCTTCGGAACTGTTCTCCTTGCTCCACCCAGTGCCAGCCATTCGGGGTCTTTTGTGCCTGAGGCAGACTTCGAACAGCAGGCTTTCTGGCTGCAACAGTGGGTTTACACTGCATACACAGTCCCAGCTGTGGCATCGGGTCCCTATTTGTGTAGAATTATTCACCACCGTAGCAGCATTTCCTTATATTCTCTGACCCTGAGCCCTCACAGTACACCAAGTGTTTTGTGGGTGCAGGCTTGCCGTTATGCTATTTTCCCTCTTTCTTTACTCTCAGCAAGTTACACTTCATTTTTTTTTTTTTTTTTTTTTTTTCTGCTGGCCTGGAACTCACTATGTAGCCCAGGCTGGCCTCAAACTCGTGGCGATCCTCCTGCCTCAGCCACCTCAGTGCTGGGATTATAGGCATGCACCACCCCGCCAGCTAAGTTATAGGTATAACTTTTTAAACCACAACTCTACTCAGTGTTTGAGGGGACAGACACAGATGTGAGGTTCACTGTCACAGAACAGGGCCCAACAAAGTCCCCAAAGTGGAGATGGGGAACTTAAACTCACCCTCCCACAGAATAAGCTCGCTGAGTCTTGCTGCAGAAAAATAATTTTCAGGACAAGCGAGGAAAGAGCATGGAAGAGATTTATTTAGGAAAGAAAAGAACATGCTCAAGAGTGCAGTGCGGGCATTCAGAGAATGAGGTGCACTGTTTTCAGGGGCTGGGAACATTTCTGTTTCTCTTGAGGGGTGGAAACGTGTGGGTTTGTGAGTCTCTGGGAAGCTTCATCTTGCTCTTGGTTTATGGGAAAAAGAAAAAGGCTGCCCCCCCATGGGCCATCTTACAGGTGAGAGGTATGAGCCCAGTCTATCTAAGATGATGGTCTAAGTTTAGCCAAAAAGTATTCTTTGAATTCTCTCAATCTGTTCCTTTATCTTTTTGGATTTTTCTTTTCTTTTTTGAGACAAGGTCTCCCTGCGTAGTCCAGATTGGCCTTGAACTCACTATGTAGTGCAGGCTGGCCTTAAACTCCCATTGATCCTCCTGCCTCAGCCTCCTGAGTGCTGGGATTACAGGCATGCACCACCATGCTACCATACTGTTTCTATGTCTAGAAGCACAAATAGTCCCCGCTGCATTACAGCTGTCTAGAATGTCCACTGTGGTAGTGTTGCCTAGGTTCGTAGCCCAGGACCGACCAGCTACGTCATGCACTTTAGAGCTGTAGGCCACAGCACCTAGGTTCATGGAAGCACACTGTGATGTGCATACAGCGATAGCGCTGCCCAACACTGCCTTTCTGAGAACGCCTCCCCACCACTCAGGGACGTGAGACTGTTCTCACCTTTGGCAGTGGCAGACACACTGTACACACGGACCCCTCTGGGAAACGTGCTGGTTCAGAGCAGGCAGCACTGAGCACTGTGCTAAGCACTTCTGCTCCGGTTCCCATTGCACACATGCGAGCACAAATGAGACCACCATTTTCTGGTTCAAGGTCTGCCGCCGTCCTTCTGGACGACAGGCTGGTAGACTCAGCAGAGCAGTCCCTCGAGCCCGAGCCAGGTGGACAGTCAGGATGGACAGCACCTGAGCTGATAGCTGTCCAGGTGCTTTCCTTCAAGGCCCACTCATTTTTGCACCTCGTCCACCCAGCAGGACATCTGATCCATTGCGAAGACACAGAATGAACAAGTGACAACCACAGCACACAGTGTGGGGACTCAGAAGTGAAATAATTACGCTGTTTTCCTAGACCCTGCCTGCTACTCACAGGAGCTCTGACAGGGACTCAGAGCTCTCTCGTCATCATCCCTGCATGCTTTCTCCCTGACCAGTACTGTGCCGGGCCCTGGCTCCTGCATTTCTGCCATGCTGCACTCTGAGGGTGTAAGAGGCTTGTTGTCTATGACCCCGATTTCCAATTCTTCCCTGGGAAAGAAATGAGGAAAGAGAGAGACAGCACTGAGTGACACCCTGATTGTGCAGTGGCGATCAGCTCAGGGTTGGGAGACAGGAGCTTGGCTATTATGCTTCCACATTACCGCGCGTCTCACCTTGCACTTCCCTTCCTATTAACCAGGACTGTGGTGAGGGTTAAAAGGCATGGTTCAGCCAGGTGAGGTGACTCATGCCCAGAATTCCAGCTACTTCAGAGGTGGAAACAGGAGGATCATGAGACCAGTCTGGGCAGCGAAGACCCTGTCTCAAAATAAAATAAAATAAAATAAAATTTTAATTAAATTTTTTAAAGGGCTGGGGATATAGCTCAGTGGTAGTGCTCACCTACCATGTGTGAGGCCCCAGGTAAAATCCCCAACACCAGAAAGCAACAATAATAAAGCCAAACCATTATGCATATAAAGTTCTCGAGAAAGACTCAATAAATGGAAATTATTATTGCTGTTATTTAAAAATAATATTTGATTGAAATTTAAGTATAATATTGATTTAAGATTTAATTTTTCTATGAAAATATTTAAAGTTAACTGATAAAGATTGACTACTTTGAAGCTATACAGCATGACAACTTCATCTATAGATACACTGTATAGTGATTACCATGGTCAAATGAATCAATGTATCTATCCCCATTCATGGTGTACATTCGCTCCCTAGAACATGCTTGTCTTTAAAGTGTAAATTTATATCCTGTGGTCAACATCTCTTCTTTTTCCCCACCCCTACTTGTTATGAACCATTCTCTCCTCTGGTTCTCAGAGCTTGACATATGTGGACTCTAGATATAAGCCCATGCTCAGTATCTTTCCCACAATAACCGTGCCAACTTTTGTTCTTGAATAAAGAAGCCCCAAGCAAAGACCCACTTGCTGTTTTTGCCCTTTCTTCCTGTTGGAAATCCAGCTTTTATGCAGAGTCGCCCCTTGCAGCTCTGGGGATCAAAGGCCCACACTTGGCTGTTGGAGGAGGCCACACTGGTGGGGCACAGATTTCCTGCAGCCCGAGGACTGACAGCTCACTGCAAGGAGGCTGCTCTGGAAGGCACTGACTGAAGCGGTCCAGGGAGTGTTGGCGACGAAGGTTTCAGAGCTGGTGTCTCCTGGCTGGGGTTAGCAACTGCAGGGAGCCTTAGCACCCCCTTGCCTTCAACGCAAGAGGGAGTGTGGTTTCACCCGAGAGCGGAGAGCGGAGGAGCTGTCCAGCAAATGCAGTCCCTTGGGATGCGGCCAACACACACACACACACACACACACACACACACACAGTGACACACACAGAAGTGAGGAGGGCACTGTCAGCCCAACATCGCAGACCCATCTCGGTGGCAATAAGAGGAAAAGGCAGCTCAGGTGCCATCATTCACTGAGGCCAACCTCTGCGGATGTTGAACAGGCTCAGGAGGGAAGTGGGCAGCTGTACTAGTAAAGGGACGATATCCTTGCGCCAAGTGAGTAGAGTTTCTTAGCAGCCGGCTGCATGATGACGTCATGGAGCCAGCACACAGAGGACCCCAAGTCCCTCATGGCATGGAGCATCGCCATAGCAACCATGAACCGAGTATTAGGAACACCTTGCTGCGGGCGGAAAATGAACCCTTCTGTGGCTGAGTCACTTGGATTGGTTAGACTCCCAAATGCAGTCCTATGCAGTGCATAGCCACGCGCGGTGTAAGCCTGCTTTGGGCCAACAACGGACCACATATATGACAGTGTTCCCATGAGAATATAATGGAGCTGGAAATTCCCTATCCCCAGCAATGCCGTGACCATGATAAGGTTGTAACAGCAAATGACTTGTGTGTCGGTGGGGTTGCTGGCATAAACACACCCACTGTGCTGACAGTTGTATAAAAGTATAGTGCCCACAGGTACGTGTAGTGAATAATAACTGATGATGAACTGTCAGAGGTTTACAAACTTGCTATACTTTTTATTGTTAGCGTGTTCTCTTGCTACAGTTAACTGTGAACGAGCCCCGGGTGGGTCCTTCCAGAGGTGACGGGGTGACAGTCCTGCACCTTATCCCCCTGAAGACTCTCCAGGGGAGCAAGGTGTGTGGGTGGAAGACGGTGACACTGGTGACCCCGACCCTCTGTAGGCCAAGGCTAGTCTGTGTGTGTGTGTGTGTGTGTGTGTTTGTTTAGCAACAAAGTATAAAAAGTGAAATATGCTAGTAGGCTGTGCCACGCCTCGTATCCTGGGCAATGCCTCGAGACAGGCTCCCAAGAGGTCCTGGAAGCTGAGACCCAGACTCTCGGTAGAGCAGACTTGCAGGTTGGCCGCCTCCTGCTGCAGAAATAGAATTTCCAGGTGCATCCGCAAGAGGCCGGGGTGGGGTTCTGTAGGCAGAGGTAAAGGCTCCCAGTCGGGCGTGGAGTGTGGGCGTTCAGAGAACTGAGACCCATGGGGACCTGTGGCTGGAATGTTTATGGGGCCCTGGGGTGTCTCCAAGAGGGGTGATCGGGGTGTGTGTTCCGACAGTCCAGTCACCCATCTGGGCAGAATGCAAACAGCCACCGGAGCTTGGAGCTGAGCTCTGCCGCCCACTGATAGCGCTGCTTCCCAGAGGGTGAAGGAAGTGCAGTTTGCAGGCCAGAGGGACAGGCCCAGAGCCCTGGCTAGCGGCCCACAGTCTAAGACCTTTAGAATGTATGTCTGTATGTATTTCCTTATTAGAGTGAGTTCCTGGAAAGGAAAGGGGCCTGGGTAACTTTTGCATCCTGAAGCTGCAGTTTTTCTTAAAAGTACAATTTAAGGGCCAGGGATTTAGCTCAGTGGTTCTGGCGCCTGCCTCACAAGCGCAAGGTCCCGAGTTCGATCCCCAGTACCAAAAAAAAAAGAGTACAATTTAAAAACCCTGATTTCCTTGCCTTCTTTCCACCTGTTTTATTTCTGCTATCCCAGCTGTTTGCAGTGACAAGTTCACCTATGGGGACATTTCTCAGAACAACTCCTTGCTGTTAAGTAATCTATGACCACAGACAGATTCCACATGCATTTTAAATCTGTGGTGTCATTTGTCAGCAAAATGAATATCTGAGTCATTATTATTCCACATTTATTTGAAAGTCAGATTTCCATTTCTTCTCGACAACGGGGCCTGCCTTGGCTGAGTATACTACTTTTGTTTTTGTTTTTTTTGAGGCTATGTAGTCCAGGCTGGCTTCGAACTCACTGTCCTAGTGCCAGAGCCTCTAGTTCTGGGATTACCTCTCCCGGGAAGGTATTACTTCCAGATAAGGTCTTAGATACAATCTACCAAGACTGACAAGGGCGCCTGGAGGGAAGGAAGGAGCAGGTAACAGGAAGTGAGTCACTGGCCTGGGTGAAGCTGGTGCACCTTTTTATCATCCTGAGTAGCAATCCGCCCTTTTTTTCCTGGAGGGGTTCAGCTGAGGGACATCTCTGGGTTTCCATCCTCTGGGCTCTTTCCTGCTACCCGTCAAGAGGCGGCAATTTGCTCCTGCACCAGAGGCTGGGTATCTGGGTTCCCTCTCATTACGGTTCATAGCTAGACGGGCCCCTAATACCTCATGGGATCATAACCCGGACCTCTGGTCAGTGACTGGGTCACCGGAGCTTACAGCTGACTCGGACTAGGAGGCGGGGCCTGGTCGGAAGAGGCGGGGCTGTGGGCGTGGCCGGGAGGGTCCGCTCCTCCCCTCGCTCTGCTTCCCGCCCTCCGCACCCCTCTGGCCGGCGGTCCTGCCTTGGGAGCCAGCTCGCCAGTGAGGACTGAAACGCGAGCCAAAATAAGCCTCCTCCTTGACGTTGTGGCTGTTGGGTGTGGTTTGGGACGAGAGAGCGAGGGGGCGCCTGCCTCCCACGTGCCCTGTCCTCAGCCTGGCTCTCGGCCCGTCCCCTCTGACCCCAGCGCCTCGCGCCCCACTTCCTTCCTGAGCCCTTCCTGTCTGCACCCTGAGAGAGGGCGGTTCATCTCGTCCTCTGAAGACTTCGGGCACTGTTCTCCCTCCCCTTTCTGTCCCCCCTCCCCTTTCTGTCCCCTTCACCTCCCTTTCCACACTCACCCCCGGGCAACTGCTGCCCCTCCTGCATTTAGAACAAGGGGCCCATCTAGACCCCCCACGGAAGGAGAATGCCTCGAAGTTGCCATGGTAACGTACATTTTTGCCCGGGTGAATCACTTTGTCACAGCTCGAACTGTGTGTCCCCAACAGATACGATGACGGCTAAGTCCCGGGGCCTGTGACTGCAGCCTTATTTGGATACAGGGTCTTTGCAGAGATGGAATCGAGTTCAGATGCCGTCACAGCACAGGACCTCGTCCCATACAGCCAGTGAACTCCTAGGAGGAGACACCGGAGCCACGCATCCACATGGCAAGAAACACCAGGGTTAATAGGCCAGCGGGGGCCGCGGCGTGAGGAAGGAATTGTCCTGCGAGTTTCACATGGGTCATGGCCCTGTGACGCCTTGGCTTTGGACTTCTCTCCCCCAAAACCGAGGCCATAGATTTCCAGTTATTTCCTGCCAAAGTCGGGGGCAGAGCCCAGGGCCTCGTGCATTCTGGGGACTCAAACTCGCCACCTCTAAGCCGCTGCTTTGTGTCCTCTACTGCAGCCGTCCTGGGGAGCCACACTGCCTCTGCCTCCCGCAGCCCTTAACCAAGCAGCCAGTTACAGCCTGCAGTCTCTCTCGTCTTCAGAATATTTTGCCTTCCGCTTTGCCCTCGTTCAGGGTGTCTCTGGCTTTCAAATATTAAACTTTTTTTTTTTTTTGTAATTTGAAGATCAACATTAGGTTTGCAAGCTTTAAGTTTTCCTCTAGTCTTTTACTGTAAGGGCATTAGGGAAAAAAATCTATTATCTAAGCACTAATGTCTCAGAATAAAGTATAGTTCTTTAAATACCTTGGGTTTTATGAAAAATTGAAAACAGTTTTGTTTCAGAGCCATACAAACTTAATAACAGAAACACTTAAGAGTCCATGTTTATGGATGTGACAAATAAAAATATTAATACATAAATATTCGTGGCCTCTTTTCTTTGTTCCCATACATCTTCCTTCTTCCCAAATTCTTTTTGGGCATATTATGAATGGGCCAGTAAGGACCAGTAAGGGGAGAATTTAGGAAGTGTGTGTGTATGGTGGGGGTATAGCTCATTTCCAGGGAGGGAAGGAGAGAATGAAAATGAGAATATGAGAATTTAAGAAGTAGAAGCTGAAAAACTAGTAAAAAAAAATTTTTTTTGAGATAAAGTATCACTGTGTAGCCCAGGCTGGCCTTGATCTCTCAGCAATCCTCTTGCCTCAGCTTCCTGAGTGGTGAGATTACAGGCGTGCACCAGCATGCTCAGCTAGAATTTCTTTTTTTTTTTTTTTTGTATCAGGGATTGAACTCGGGTCCTCGTGCTTTTGAGGTAGGCGGCAGCACCACTGAGCTAGAAACCCCGCTCCTTTGAATTTCTTTTTGAAAAGGTAAAGAATTGGGGCCTGGGATTTAGCTCAGTGGTACTGAGCCTGCCTCAAAAGCACAAGGTCCTGAGTTCAATCCCCAGTACCTGGGGTGGGGGTGGGGGTGGGAAGGTGAAGAATTATCTCTCAAGGGCCGGGGATGTAGCTCAGTGGTTCCGGCACCTGCCTCTCAACTGCAAGGTCCCGAATTCGATTGATCCCCCGTACAAAAAAAAAAAAAAAAAAGAATTATCTCTCAAAAGAAATCTTAGGTTAATGAGAAGGTCAAGAGCATTCTTAGGCTGAGGGAGTACAAGGGAGGCAGATGGGAGAAATTAAAAATGTAACAGATGGGGAAAAGGAATGCTAGGAAACTGGCTGTGCCTTGGTTTTGTTTTCTGTGGGGATGGGACCCAGGGGCCCGTGCACGCCGAGGAAGTGCTCTACCACTGAGCTGCACCATCATCTGTGAACACTGTGTGTATGGCCTCCAGCACCTTCTTCAGAATTTGAGGTAAAATTTAAATTGTTTCAGGTGGGTCCTTGTCTCCTCAACAGACTTTTCATTGTTTAAAATACATTTGATTGTGTATATTCAAGGCATGTTTATGGCTTATATCTAGATGCCCCCCAAAGCCTCATGTGCTCATAGGTGGGGCTTTGGGGAGGTGACTGGACCACGAGCGTGTGATACTGGATTAGTTCACTGATGGGTTTATAGCTGGGTGTGATGCTGGCAGGTGAAGCCTGGTGGGAGGAGGTGGTCACTGGGGGCGTGGCCTGGAGGTTCTATCTCCCTCCTCTTCCCTTGATCCCTCTCTGCTTCCTGTCACCATGACTTGAGGTGTTTCTCCTCCACCAGGCCCCGATGCCAGGCCGCCCCGTTTGGAGCCACCCAACTATGGTCAGAAACCTTAACAGACTGTGAGCTATGATAAGCCTTTCCTCCTTTAACTTGTGGGTGTTGGGCATTTTGTCCTGGCAATGAGAAAGTAATCAAGACAGTGCGCAACATGACATTATGGGATGTATTTGATAGTTATGGTAGTGAAACCAACATACCCATCATCTCACACCATTACCCATTTGTGTTTGTTTTTGTGGCAAGAATCACTTATTTTTTATTTTTTAATAACTTTGCAGCTACAGGATATTTTAGAATAAACAGCACCACACCTGCCTCGCAAGCGCAAGGTCCCGAGTTTGGTCCCCAGTACCCAAAAAAAAAAAAAAAAAAAAAGAATAAACAGCACAAACTAGAATATACATGTTGAAAGTTGAAACTAAACAGAACCTAGATAATATCTTGGGCTTTATGTTGATTAGATTGCATATTATTGTGATATTATTGCATATTAGATTGAATATTATTGTGATCCTTAATTCCATTTAGGAAGGTCTAAAAGGAATTTAACAGTGATTTTTTGGGGGGTATTTTTGAGACAGGGTCTCCCTATGTAATTCAGGCTGGTCTCTATCACTGTGTGGTCCAGGCTGGCCTCAAACTCATGGCAATCCTCCTGCCTCAGCCTCCCAAGTGCTCTGATTACAGGCACATGGCACCACACCAGCCAGAGAGAATTTCTTTGCTATCCTGTGTCTCACTGCCCATTGAACGGCAGATGACAGCAACCGACTGGGTGGACTGTTGCAAAGAGCATGAGTTAACACAATGGAGTCACTTAGGGCAGCCTGGCTGTGGGTGCTGGTCAGGGGCAAAACCCACACATCGCAACTCACCTGCTTCCACCAAACAAACCCAGAGCACCTTTTCTGGCTCATTGTTCCTAAACTTCTCCGCACAACCCACAGACCAGGCCTTCATCTGCTGGGCAGCCTTCCCAGCAACCTTCCCTCCCACGTTTTGGGGTCTCCTCCTCCTCAAAGCCAGACCCTGCCTCCCTGCACCCGAGCACTTCTGATCTCTACCAGAGTGTGGGGGACCTACGTGATTTTACCCTGGTTTCTTTCTTCTTCTTCTTTTTTTTTTTTTTGTACGGGGGATGGAACTTGGGTCCTTGCCCCTATGAGGCAGGCGTCGGAACCACTGAGCTAAATCCCCGGCCCTTACCCTGGTTTCTTTAGAGGCCACACAGCAGCTGAGGGATGCGCCTGTGGCCTAACCCTAACTTTCTACCTCATAAGCTCTGCACAGCCGTCACTCCACGGTCAAACTGCTTGTCACGCCCTAAAGAACACTCTCTTCCCCATCCCAATACACAGCTGAGGTCCCTCCTGACTACAGACATATATATTGTATTCTGATGCCCCGACCGCTAACATTCATCTTTGCACAGGTGCTAGTTAATTTCACCGGGAAGGACTGTTTGTAGCAATGCCAAGGGCACTGGACCCCAACTGTGGAACTAAAACATAGTGTCAGTCATCAAACAACACCCGACAGGCGGCAGCTGAGCCCCCTGGCCTGATGACAGCGCTCCTGACCCCTCCTCACTGACAGTCAAATATAAAAATCTCAGCCTTTGCCCCGTGGGTGGGTCCTCCCTTGGACTGGTAAACGACCCAGACGTTCCCGTACTCCTCGGTTCCTGGTACCTGCGGCACGGGCCGGCACAAGCCAGGGCCCGATGCGCGCGCGAAGTCTGAGGCTGACCTCGGTAAGCTGCTCCGTGAAGGTGGAGGACGGGACCGCTCTGTACTTTCTCCCTGCAGCTCCCGGTGAGAGTCTCTGCTAGGGCGCGCGCCAGGTCCACAGCCGTGTCCACGCGCCTCGAGCACCCCGCCGGCCACGTCCTCCGGGCAGCGGGAGTGGGCGGGGCCTCCCGGGACCGCCGTTACGTGACGCCCCTCCCGCGGCCGGAGCGCGCGGGGCATTGTGGGCAGAGGGGCGGGGGTTGGGAAGATGGCGGCTCCCAGCCTCCTCCACTGGAGGCGGGTTTCCTCCTCCACTGGGCCGGTGCCCCGCGCCCGGCACGGACACCGCGCCGTGGCCATCCGGGAGCTGATGATCATCTTCGGGGGCGGCAACGAGGGGATCGCCGACGAGCTGCACGTCTACAACACCGGTAGGCGCGGCGGCATCGGCGGCGGGCGGGCCCCGCCTGCGGGAGGGGGAGGGGCGGCGGGCGGCCGGGCCTGACAGCTGTCACCGCCGGGCCACCGCTCCCTCGGCCGCGCCCGGGACGCACCCGGCCCCGTCGCTCCCTGCCTTGGGTCTGGAGGGCCAGTCGCACCCGTCAGGTCCTGCCCCGCGTCCCTCCTGCCTCGGCCTCCGCCCCGCGTCCCTTCAGCCTCGGCCTCCGCTTCGGGTCCCTCCCGCTGCCGAAGCTCGGGTCCCTCCCGCTGCCGAAGCTCGAATCCCTCCGCTGTCAAAAAACAAAACCCGCTGCCAGCCGTGTCTTCCCGGGCCTTTGCTGGCTTTGCCTTCCCCCTCTCCTCTTTAGGAGGAGGAGGATCTGGAGGGGCGAGGCGGGAAAGCCGCGGCCTTCTGGTCTTTCGGCCTCAGCACTGCAGGGAATGTTCCCAGCGGTCGAGACCCGGGTCCGCATCGTCTCTTCTGGCCCGGACTTGGAAGGCAGTGGCAGTGTGCACGGTCGGTGCCTGCGCCCCCGGGCACTGGTCCTCCCGTACTTGGGAGCGCCCTGCCCATCCTAAGGGCCGCTGGCCAGGGAGGCCCTGCCTTTCGAGCCTGGAATTTCCTTTTCCCCACTTGGCAATCCTGCAGCTGTCGGGAAAAATCTTCTTGGGTGTAAGGCTCATTACTGAATTCAGAGTTTATCTCATGATCAACAACTTTTCTTTGACCAAACAACTTAATCACCGCGGTGGATTAACGGTAAACGATATACAGTGAAGTAGAGAAATGTTTGGTTTTTGTCTCCTTTCCTCCTCCTGACTCCCCAGCACATAAGGCTTAGAAGTTATTTTATTTAGCGTGGTGTAAAAGACCCGGCTTTAGAACAAATGAGACCTAGTTTGAATCTTGATCAGCCAGTTGCCTGGACTGGACTGAAGTTATCACTCTTTTAAACCTCAGATTTTTTTGTTTGTAAAATGGAGTTACTTACCCGGTAAGGGTAGATAGGGGCTTTTCACCAGCATCACTACTGACATTTTAGCCCCAGTGATTCTTTGCTGTGAGACGTTTCCCTGGCAGCATCCCTGGCCTCTGTCTACTCCTGGCTGGTAGCATCTCCACCTTAGATGTGACAACTCCTGATGTTTCCATACATGGCCCAGTTAGTACCCTCTGAGGGACGGAAGCATCCCTGTTGAGAATCACAGATACGGATGATACATACGGTGTACATACTCATCGAATGTGTTAACCATGGTTGTGACTGACTTTAATTTTATTTTGGCATCCAGTTACAAATCAGTGGTTCCTACCAGCCGTTAGAGGAGACATCCCTCCAGGCTGTGCTGCCCATGGATTTGTCTGCGATGGTACCAGAATATTGGTATTTGGGGGAATGGTTGAATATGGAAGATACAGCAATGAATTATATGAGTTGCAGGTAAGTGTACTGAAAGTGTGTTATTTCAGTCTGAAGCTTTAATAATAGTAAGGCTAGACCAGTATAAGTGGAGCGTGGCTGGGTTTGAAGCCAGCATGGACGCGGCAGTGGCCTCGCTTCTGCGGGACATGGAGAAGTGGCCGGCCAGTGCCTGGCACTGCTGAGCTCGCGCCGCCCGGGTCCCCCGTAGGGCTATGGTGGCCTGGCGTATGGCGGGCGGCCCATGAGGGGCCCTATGTGGGGCGGCGTGAACAAGGGGGCGCGGCCGGGCCGAGGCGCGCTCTCGGGGCCCTGCTGCCCGCTTCCTCCCGCCTGGCGGAGCGCGAGGTCGCTCAGGATGCTCGGCCTGCGCCTTCTGGGGGGTCGGGCGCAGGAAAGGCGCGCCCCCCACCCCGGTCCCGCGGCAGGAGGTGGCTCTGCGGCGGAGGCCCTGGGCGGCCCGAGTGGCCCCGCGAGCGCTGCCAGCCCGGTGCGTATCGAGGGGCGCCGTGCCCCGCGCCGTTGAATTAGGGGAAGGTCACTCGTGTCGTGCCAGCTGCGGTGTCCCAAGACCCCACTCTCGCCCCTCTCTCTGCACCCGTTACTGGCAGGGCCTCTGCACATCCCATCGTATGAAAATCCGTGGACAATTACAGCTATACTGTCATTGGCAAGGATCAGCTTGGCTCCAGTTTTGGGCTATTTGATTATTGAAGAAGATTTTAATGTTGCACTGGGAGTTTTTGCTTTAGCTGGACTTACTGATTTGTTGGATGGATTTATTACTCGAAACTGGACCAATCAAAAATCAGCTTTGGGAAGTGCTCTTGGTCCTCTTGCCGATAAAATACTTACCAGTGTATTATACGTTAGCTTGACCTATGCAGAACTTATTCCAGTTCCACTTACTTAGATGATAATTTCAAGAGACATAATGTTGATTGCTGCTATTTTTTATGTCAGATACCAAGCTCTTCCAACACCACAAACCTAGCTGAGTATTTCAATCCTTGCTATGCTACTGCTGGGTTAAAACCAACGTTCACCAGTCAGTAAGGTGAACACAGCTGTCCAGTCAATGTTGGTGGCAGCTTCTTTGGCAGCTCCAGTTTTCAATTATGCTGACAGCATTTATCTTCACATACTGTGGTGTTTTACAGCTTTCACCACAGCTGCATCAGCTTATAGTTATTACCATTCTGGTCAGAAAACTGCTCAAGTGATAAAAGACAGATGAAAGTCAGCCATTACCATTAGCAAGGAGGCGATAGACATTGGTGGTGGCAGTGCCAGCGTACATCTACAGGTGTTTCCCTGTCTTCTTGTTCAGCTTGAAAAGGGACTTGCCAGAACAAACCGTGTCATCAGAATTGAAGTAGTGTGCATTGAAGAGCAAGATCATGAGCATATGCAGAATTTCCGATGTATTTTTTAAATACAAGTAAAACTATAATTTAGAATTTTTAATCTTAGGTTTCTTGATTAATTTATAAAAAATTAATTATTTCAATTATTATCAGTCTTTCTTATATGTTTTTTTAAAACATAGCTCAGCATGGAAACTGAAGAGTTGACACCTCTAAGTAGACTTTAGATTGCTCACAAAATAGTAATGAATTTGCTGGGATTAAATATGCATCCTACACATATCCTGCACAGCTTGGCTGTAGATGTTTATGTTTGGTTTTTGAACCTGTATACACAGCAGCAGTTTGTGTGGTTACTATTTGATCATTTATAATAATGAGAATAAAGTTAGCTTAGCTGTGGATAAAGTAAAATGATAAAGAGATTTAAAATAAGTTTGAAAATGAGTAAGAGGGCTGGGAATTTAGCTCAGTGGCATGCGCCTGCCTTGAAAGCACAAGGTCCTGAGTTCAGTCCCTGGAACTGAAAAAAAAAAAAAAAAACATAGAAAATGAGTAAGATGACTCAAAATAGAAGGTATTGAAATTCGTGTTCAGAAGTCTTCCAACCTGTCAGGTGCCTAATAGTTCACATGACAAGGAACAAAGTAGTTGAAGTAAAAGAACATGTCCATTAGCCTTTCCTCTAAAAGGCTGTGAGTTACTTATTTCCACAGTCACTGCATTTCAGACACAGCAATGTTTCTGTGATACTGGAAACTGTACACATGTTATGTAAATAATATGAAACTATATTTTTCAAAAGTTTTTTAAGCTTTGGAGAATCTTTTGTTAAGATGTTAAAGAAATAAAACTACTGGGAAATAATAGGCTCACAATTCTTCAAAAAGTTACAAAATATTTCATTAACATACTTAAAATAACATGAGCTTCACATTGATTTTGTTTATTTTTGAGTGGTACTGAGGATCAAAGCGTCGTCAGCCCTTTTTGGGTTTTTGTCTTGAGACAGGGTTTTGCTGAGTTGCCAAGTGGGACCTGAACCTGTGATTCTCCAGTCTCCACAGCACCCCCTCCCCACCTCCACCCAGCCTCGCATTTCATAGCCTCAAAGATGTTTACACTTCACTTAAAAGCCCCAAGTTTTTCATGTCATTTTTCATGCAAAGGGTAATTTTTTTTAATATCAAGATATCAGCCACTTTTTTATGTGTGCCAGGGATCAAACCCAGGACCTTGCACTTGCAAGGCAGGCAGGGTGCCACTGAGCTGCATCCCCGGCCCAAGATATCTGCTGTTTAACATTACTTTCATGTGTTACATGTTTGGGTTTTTGTATCTTTGGGCAATAGTTCTTCAGCTTTAGCCTGTGACTGAAACACTTGGAGGATTTGTGAAAACAGATTGCCCAGCCCAGCCCCGACAGCTTCTGAGTCAGTTTTGTCAGTTAGTTGTAAGGCCTAAGAATTTGCATTTCTACGAAGTCCTTTGCTGATGTTGCTGGTTTTCGGACTGTGCTTTGGAAACCACTGGTGTAGTGTTTGTCAGAATTGCCACCTTTAACATTAATCATTACTTTTTTTTCTCCCAGTAATACAGGAGAAAGAGGGGTTATGGCTTCGTTTAACCTTTCTAAATCTCTTACTCACCCAGACTCGTAGCCCTCGTTTTCTGTTGTTCTCCACCTGTCCATGTGTCCCCAGGGTCAGGTCACGAGGGTACCTGCTAATTGGCAGATGTGGGTGGGCTACACCTATTCACAAGCAGCTCATTTCAAAACCATTTCAGGTAAAAAAGACACTCACAGCCAGAGAACAAATTTTAGGGTTTGGTTTGTTAAATGAGCTTTATGTTTACTTAAAGCTTAAAATATCTGACATGTATAAATCACCTAAGATCAGAAAGTAAGAATGCTTAAGTTACATTTAATCTTAAAGTTATATACAGTATACTAAATATTTAATTATTCATTTGGCAACGTTAAAACTGTTAGTGTTTATTATAAGTTCACTGTGCCATTGTGGAAATCTGAATTTCTACTAGAACATACATTTTAATTCCAAAAGTTAGTGGCTTACTTGTCACTTGCTCTAGGAGTAGCTGATGGCCTTCACATTAACATGAATTTGCGTGATGTTGCACGGTTGGCAGTGTCTGCCTTCTGACCTTGTCTGAGTGCATTTGTGCTCTCTTCAGGCGAGTCGGTGGTTATGGAAGAAGGTGAAGCCCCACCCCCCGCCTTCTGGTTTAGCTCCCTGCCCTCGACTGGGACATAGTTTCTCTTTGTATGGCAACAAATGCTATTTGTTCGGTGGTCTGGCAAATGAAAGTGAAGATTCAAACAATAACGTTCCAAGGTATGCTCTTTTTCAGACCGAGTGCTCATTTTGTGATTTAGGTTAGGAACATTTGATTTCTTCCATCTTTAAAATGTTTTCAATCCTGGGGATTAAACCCAGGGCTCTTCTCACTGATCTACATCCTCAATCCCTTTTTATTTTTTATGTTTCATTTTGAGGCACGGTCTCGCTAAGTTGCCCAGGCTTTTCTCAAACTTGGGATCCTTCTGTCTCAGCTACCCCAGACATTTAATTATAAGGGACAAAGCTTAACTTTTTGCATTAAACCTAATGATGAACACATTTTTTTTCTTGTATTTATATTTTCTTTTGTCCTTGGAGTATGTTTTCAAATCTGTCTTCTTTTTGGGGGGGGGTACCAGGGATCAAACTCGGGACCTTGCACTTTCAAGGCAGGCACTGGAACCACTGAACTAAATCCCCGGCCCTCAAATCTGTCTTCTTTAATGAAAAATCATCATCTTAAATTGATATTAGTATAACTGCATATATCAACATGTTTGTATATCCTGAGCTGTGATGTTTGTTAGCTAGGTCATAAATGATAATGAAAAATAACAGATAGTTATTTTAAAATAAATTTCCTGGCCGGGGATGTAACTCAGAGGTAGAGCACTTGCCTAGCAATATCCAAGGCCCTAAGATCAAGCCCCAGTCCCCAACTACGCCGCCCAATTAGGTTTCTCTGGGAATTTGGTGACAAAAATAGGACTATAAAATTAAAGCCTTCATTCCCATAGTTCATATAAGAAGTGGTTAATGTGCTTTACACAAACACATACTTTCTGATTTATTCCAAACAATCACTATTTCTTCTCTTGTACAGTTTTCAGTGTATGAGTCTTGCTGTTTTTTGTGACATTCTTAAATTTTGTATTCTTTTTTATCACTTTTTTTTTTTTTTTGGTACCAGGGATCGAACTCAGGTCCTTGAGCTTGCAAGCCAGGCGGTGGAACCACTGAGCTAAATCCCCGGCCCCAATCACTTTTTTTTTTTTTTTGGTACCAGGGATCAAACTCAGGTCCTTGTGCTTTCGAGGCAAGTGACAAAACCACTGAGCTAAATCCCTGGCCCTGTATTCTTTTTGTTTTTTGGTTTTTGTTTTTGGTACCGGGGATCGAACTTGGGTCCTTGCGCTTGCGCAGCAGGGGGCAAAACCACTGAGCTAAATCCCCGGCCCCCCTGTATACTTTTTTATGACGTTGTGAATGGATTTTTTTTTTCTTAATTTCATTTTTGAATTTTCCACTGCTAGTATATGGAAATGCAGTTGGCTTTGTATGTTGGCCTTGTCCCCTGTGACTTTACTGAATTAATTTCTTTCTAATCATTTTCATGGAGTTCTTTATATAAAAAAGAAAAAATATATTTTCTTATGTATGTTCAAATATTTTACCAGGTCTTTTCTTTGCCTTTTTAATTTTTAAAGGGTTTTCATTTTTATTTTCTCATATTTGACAATATTTTCTTTTATGTGTGCGTTCGTTTCTTTCATTCTGTCCTAGATATTTAAATGATTTCTATGAGTTGGAGCTACAGCATGGTTCTGGTGTTGTGGGTTGGAGCATCCCAGTCACTAAGGGGCTTGTGCCTTCTCCAAGAGAATCCCACACTGCTGTTATATACTGCAGAAAAGACTCCAGAAGCCCTAGGATGTACGTTTTTGGCGGAATGTGCGGTGCTCGCCTGGATGACCTATGGCAGCTTGACCTCGGTAAGCCTAACTTGCTTTGGGCTCAGCGCTTTGTTAGGATTCATAAGGGCAAATTTTAAAATTGCTTGGGAAATGCTCCTGATTGCAGTATCTGTTGAGTTACACTACGTTTCTGGCCGCACTTCTTGTCTCCCGGACAGCGAGGTGTGGTCAGCTGAACAGATGCACGTGCTGCCTGTTACCACTGACACATAAGCAGTGTCGTTGCTGGTCTGGGTTGGCTGGGCTGGCCCTTCGCCTTGCTCATTGTGCTAAGTAATGATCAGAAGTGTCCAGTGTGGACGTCCTGTCTGTGGGACATGTGGCATTGGCCATGTGACTGCTCATCAGGAAAACCCTTAGGTAGCTCTTCCTGAAGGGATTGCAAGAATGAATGCTTGGAGGGAAGGTGTGCCTTACACCTTGACTATCTTCTCTACAATGTGCTCTTACTTAAAATGTTAAGAGGACTGATATTGTTCTTTGTTCAAAATCGGGGCACTATAAGCTCCCCTCCCTTACAGATGCTAACATTCTAGTGTGAATGGAGCTCTGCCTGGCAGTGAATGTCAGGCGGCAATATTTCAGATAAAGTTCAGATAACTTTTGAAACATTTTTGCTTCATGTTTATAAGTGCTTATATTTTTTAAAGTATGCAAGTTGAGGTAATTTCCTATTATTCAATGGAGATGCTAATATACTTATTTTTACTTTTAGAAACTATGTCATGGTCAAAACCAGAAACTAAGGGGATAGTGCCACTTCCACGAAGTCTTCACACAGCCAGTGTTATAGGAAACAAGTACGGCATGTTTTTGTTTTCTGCTTTTGCTTTTTAAAAAAAAACACCTTAAGAAAGAGGCACACAAAAGTGATGCTGCTAGTTTCTTTGAAGTATATTATTGAACTTAACATGTGATTTTGCTTACTGAAGCTAAAATAATGTCAGTGGAAGCTGAAAGACCTGGGTGCCATTTTCTCGTCATGGTCTTCCCTACTGTGGAGCTCCCGCTCAGGCCCTGCCCAGAATAGGCATTGCCTGGTGCCAGGCAGGCGTGGTCGCCAAGCTGCTCTGCCTCTCAGCAGGCTCGGCGCACCCCACCCACCCTGCAGTCTCTGTTCCTCTGTCTGGGGACACTGTGGGTGGGCTCGAACACATTCTCAGTGATTCTGCTCTGGATGTCAGGTTGCAGTTAGGGTTACAGTGCAGGCTCCGTAGCCAGATCCCTTATCCAAGTCAGCTTTGGTACTTGTCTTGCATAACCTGGAGCAGAGAAATTTAATCCACCCATGTGTACCTCAGTTCCCTTAGGTACGTGATGGGGATTAAAGCAAAGCCTGTCTCACTAGGGTGTGATTGGATTAATCGGATTAGTACATGAAAAGTGCTCAGAACCATGCTTGGTGCTTTCAGAGCAGTCTTAAAGGGTTAGCTCCTGCTACATCAGCACGTTTCCTTATTTGTGCAACACTGGGCCATAATTAGAGATACCATTTAAGTAGAACTTAATGAAGTATTTATTAGTGCAGGGATTTTACTATTTTATTTATTTATTTATTTATTGTCGGGGAGGGATTTTACTATTTTAAACATAATGTTTCAGGCCGAGTGTGGTGGTGCAGGCCTGTAATCCCAGCACCCAGGAGGACCACCATGTGTTCGAGGCCAGCCTGGGCTACACAGCGAGACCGTGTCTCAGAAAGCAAAACAAGGGCTGGGGGTTTAGCTCAGTGGTTCCACCGCCTGCCTCACAAGCGCAAGGTCCTTTCGATCCCCGGTACCAAAAAAAACCCAAACAGAAAAACAAGTAATGTTTCAGAAAACTGCAAGTTATAATTTAGAACCTCACTAATGCTTTTTAAAAAATAGTTCAGAAACCAATCAGAATAATCTTTACATTTAAATCCTACAGAACACATTTTTTAAACAGTAGAGTCCTTTGTGACATGTAGCTTCTGCACTGGGGCCCTAGGAAGCACCCTCTCAGGTGGGAGCGAGGTCTGCTGGCCTGGGCATGGCCTCTGAGCCTGTCTTCTTCAGCCGTCATTGGAACATCTGGGACTCTGAGGGACACAGACTTTTTACTTTGCTTCATATTTGAGCGAGGCTTCCTGTGTTGCCCAGGGCAACCTCCAACTCCTGGGCTCAGGTGATCCTTTGGCCTTGGCCTGTGGAGTAGCTAGGGATACAGGTATGCGCCATTGTACCTGGCTGTGTTTTATTTAAAGAATACTGCGGCCGGGGATTTAGCTCAGTGGCTCTGCTGCCTGCTGCGCAAGTGCAAGGATCCAAGTTCGATCCCCGGTACAAAAAAAAGAGAACAGGGCTGAGGATTTAGCTCAGTGGTTTCGCCACAGGTTTCGCCGCCTGCCTCAAAAAATATCTATATGTGTACAGTGACTTTGACTTTGGGTGTTGTAGATCACCGAGTATCTTTCAGGCTGAGGTACCCTTACTGTATTACACACAGTGTTGATTTTCAAATGTATTACTGTTGAAATAGTCTCCATTTTAAGACTCTTACTAGAGAGAAATAATTTTGAGTCAGTATTGCTTCAGAAAATTGTGAAGTCTTTTTTTTTGAGATGGGATCTCCCTGCATCATCCACAGAGTTCATGGCCATGAACTCCCGGGCTCAGCTGATCCCCCTGCCTTAGCCTTACAGTTAGAACTATAGACACCACCACCACCCAGCTTAAAATTGTAAACTCTAGAAAGAACATCGCTTTATTCATTTTCTTTTCTTTTCTGTTTTTTGGGGTTTTTTTTCCGGTACCAGGGATTGAACTCAGGACCCTGCAGGTGCCAGGCAGGTGTGGCACCACTGAGATAAATCCCCAGGTCTTTATTCATTTTCTTATTCTGGTTACCTTGACCCTGATAAATGAGTGAATAATTCTGACGCTTTCCATCAGCAAATAAGTTTAAGTTCATTTTTAGTATTTCAAATCCAAAAAATAAAATTAACTCAGCTACTTTGCTCTGATGTTGTTCAGGATGTACGTTTTTGGTGGATGGGTTCCACACAAAGGTGAAAATACTGAGACTTCGCCTCATGATTGTGAATGGAGGTGTACCAGTTCATTTTCTTACCTAAATCTAGGTGAGTCTTCTAAGTCTTTTAATGTTATCAAAATAACATTCACCAATAAAAAAATTTTTGTTATGTTGTGAAGAACAATACATCAGCCATGCATATTTCTGTCTTTTTAGATACAGCAGAATGGACCACTCTAGTATCAGATTCTCAGGAAGATAAAAAAAATTCAAGACCAAGACCTAGAGCTGGACACTGCGCTGTTGCGATTGGTACTCGGTTGTATTTTTGGAGCGGAAGAGATGGCTACAAAAAAGCGCTGAATAGTCAAGTTTGCTGCAAGGATCTCTGGTATCTTGATACTGGTAGGTAAGAGTATCTAACAAATAAAATTTTCTGTTAGGTAAATACTCAAATAATGTATCTTTTAAGACTTCATATAAATACTACTGTCTGTTATTCCTGTAACGAAAATGAATGGAAGAAATAATACACATAGCTACTCCTGTCCAGGGAGTACATTAATTCCCCTCTCCTCGAGTGTGGGCTGCATTTAGAGACTCCTGTCCAGAGGAGGTATGCAAAGGGAGAGCAGTCACCTTGCAGTGGAGAGGCCTGGCGAGTCCTGCCTTTGTCAGGCAGGCGCACATGGCTAGTGAGCATGTGTGGTGTCCCTCGCCTCCTGGCAGTTGTGTCATCGAAAAGCTCTTCGCCTCTGTGGTTCTCTTCCAAAGACCTGTGTCCCAATCTCACCACGAGGAAACGCCAGCCAGACCCAAAGTGAGCAAGGGGCGCCCTAGACACTGTGGATATGCGGAGTCTGCGTCAGAAGCTCCGAAGTGGTGAAAATGAGGAGTACCATGGTGAAGGAGACAAGGTGACTCGGGGCAGCATGATGTCTGGGATCACCTCCTGGAAGCAAGAGACATTAGTTGACAAGCTGAGAAGATGTGACAGCAGGGGGATAATTTTTTTTTTTTAAGCACTTTTTTTTGGTACTGGGGATCGAACTTGGGTCCTTAAGCTTGCGCAGCAGGCAGCGAAACCACTGAGCTAAATCCCTGGCTCCCCTTTTTTTTTTTCTTTTTTTTTGAGATAGTCTCACTCTGTATCTTAGGATGGCTTTGAACTCACTCTAGCTCAGGCTGGCCTCAAACTTGCACTAATCCTCCTGCCTTAGGCTCCCGAGTGCTGGGATCAGGGGCGTGTGCCGTCATGTCTGGCAGAAATATATCTTTTTTTTTTTTTTTTGATACCAGGGATCAAACTCAGGACCTTGTGCTTGTGAGCCAGGTGCAGTGTCACTGATCTAAATTTCTGGCCCAGGAATGTATCTTTTAAAGTAGATTTTCTTAGGGATCTGTGACTTTCAAAGGTAAAAACCATTGGGTCTGAATGGCTGTCTTTTCCATGAAACTTAAGAAAAAGCTTTAAAGATACCAGTACCACCTAAAAGTAATCAGCTCTAGTATCAAAGGGGCAAAATTTAGATTTTCCTTTTCCTTTTGATGAGTTTGGCATCATTTTTCTGGGTGGGGGAGATCATCATCTTGGCCTTTTTGACTTTTAGCTAAACTGTGCATTTGGTAATGTTTAAGTAAGTAATAGGCGTCCGAAAGGCTTTTCAGGAAACACAGCAGCCCTCTGTGTGGCCTCCTCACTTTCCTTGCTTTGTGTATCCTCTCCACCTGGTTAAACCATTAAACCAGTCTTCGGTATTAACTCCGCATCTCTATTAGCCTATCTTCTGCATTGTTATTTCGACTTTTTTCAGTTTAGGTGTAATATGCCCACTTCCTGCTGTGGAGATCAGGGCTCCTGGCTTCTCTGTGTCCCGCTCTTCCCTTCTCGTCCTCTGCGTGCGACCACACCCTGGCTTGGGGAGATGAATGCTCAGGTTACTCTGTGGCACAGGAACCGGACAGTTGAGACTTCTGTGCACTCTTCTTACTGGCCGCGGAGTGATTGGTTTTCCTTTGCTTTAGATGTGATTGTTCGCTTCACTTCCCTCCATGCCCCCTGGCCCTGGGTAAAGTGTCTCCTCTCCCACCGGTGAGTTGCCTCTGCAGTGCATCAGAGCCATCATCTTGGAGTGTGCTCCCGCCCTCCTCTGGCGGGCTGGGCCTCCACTGTTGGAGACCGGCTCATCCTGGGGGGCTCCATCTGCTTCTGGGGCATTTTTTTGACTCAGTTCTCTGCCGGAGTCCCTGTGATTTCTGGTCCCCCCTCTCCTTTATCAGTGCTGGGAACGGAACCCAGGGCCTCATGCTTACTGGGTGGTACCCTCACCTGCCAGGTTATTTTTGTTCTTATTGTTTGTTTTTGTTCTTGAGATGGGGTCTGACTGTGTTGCCCACACTGGCCTCAAACTCTTACGTTCAAATGATCACCGCTTGGGCTCACTTTGACAGCACATACACTAAAGTGATCACCCCTTCTCAGCTTCTCATGCAGCCAGCACTATAGGCCTGCACAGCCATGCCTAGCTGGTCCTTTTTCTTTTTGGTACCGGGGATTGAACTCAGGTCCTTAGCTTGCAAGGCAGGTGGTGGAACCACTGAGCTAAATCCCCGGCCCTAGCTGGTCCTTTTTAATGTGCCTTTTTTCCTCCTCTCCCTGGAAGATTTTGGGATTTTTCTGCGTCCCCACTGTTTTTTAATTT
This sequence comes from Heterocephalus glaber, assembly GCF_000247695.1. The sequence continues at coordinate 4,647,696 of NW_004624750.1, read as the reverse complement.
CGTGATGTTCTTGTGGGTCTGTTTTTAATCTGTGTGCCGAATCCTCTGTGGGCCCCATTCAGTCCAGACACGCATGTCCTTCAGTTCCAGGGGATTTTCTTTATTTCACTGAGTGTGCGGCCTTTTGTTTTTTCTCTTCTCTCTTCATGTGACTTGTGCTCTTGGTGCTGTGCTTTCTGGACTGGATGTCTGCTTTTGTTCAGGTATAGGTTGCCTTGCTTTGAGAACCTTCCTAAAACTGGGTCATTAGTAGGACTATGGAGGGAGTCACATGGGGACAGTTGAAGAAGCTAGGTTTAACTCTCCTCTAAAACAGCTGCCTCTTCACAGAACTAGAGAAAACAATCCAAAAATTCATTTGGAATCAGAAGAAGCCTAGAATAGCAAAAGCAATTCTAGACAACAGAGACATGGCTAGAGGTATCACAATCCCCAACTTGAAACTATACTACAAAGCTACTATGATAAAAACAGCATGACACTGGCAAAGAAACACCCAAGGATCAGTGGAATAGATTAGAAGATGCAGAAACAACTCCAGACATACTAAGCCACCCCATCTTTGACAAAGGAGCCAACCATTAGAGGAAAGATAGCCTATTTAATAAATGGTGTTGGAAAAACTGGATTTCAACCTGCCAAAGATTAAAACTAGACCCATACCTATCACTGTGCACTAGACTAAGATCAAAGTGGATTAAAGATCTAAATATTGAGACAGAAACACTAAACTTGCTGGAAGGTAGGTTAGGTAGAACTCTTGAAGACATTGGCATAGGAAAAGACTTTATGAACAAATCCTTAGTGGCACGGGAACTAGCACAAAGAATCAACAACTGGGATCTCATCTTATTAAATAGCCTCTGCACTGCAAGAGAAACCACCAGCAGAGCTAACAGACAACCAACAATGTGGGAAAAATTTTTTAGCAGCTCTACCTTAGACAAAGGACTACTATCTAGAATATATAAAGAACTGAAAAAAATCAGATCCCCCAATTCAAAGACCCAATTCAAAAATGGGCATCTGAAATGAACAGACATTTCTCAGACAAAGAAATAAAAGCAGCAAATAAAGATATGAAAAAATGTTCAACATCACTGGCCATTCAAGAGATGTAGATGAAAACAACACTGAGATTCCACCTCACCCCAGAAAGAATGGCTGCTATCAAGAAACCAACCAATAACAAATGCTGGTGGGGTGTGGGGAAAAAGGAGCCCTTCTCCATTGTTGGTGGGAGTGCAGACTGGTGCGACCACTGTGGAAATCCGTATGGAGATACCTCAGAGAACTAGGGCTAGAGGTCCCATTTGACCCAGCTATTCCCCTACTGGGTATCTTCCCCAAAGAATTAAAAGAATCATACCACAGTGATATATGTGCACCCATGTTCATAGCAGCACAGTTTGTAATAGCTAAAACTTGGAAACAGCCCAAATGCCCATCAACTGGAAACTGGATAAAGAAGATGTGTTTTTTTTATAAAATGGAGTACTACTCAGCCATAAAGAACGAGAAACTAGAGTCATTTATAGCTAAATGGATGCATATCGAGGCCATACTTTTAAGTGAAATAAATAGGACACATGTGTGTAAGTACCGAATAGTTTCTCTAGTGTGAGAAACTGAACGTGTAAATAAGGAGGAAAAGGATTAAAATGAATAATTGATAATTTGAAATAGGAAAAGTTCCAAAGGTGTAGTGGTGGTGGGAGGGGAAGGGGAAAGGGAAGAAGGGAAAGGAAAAATTATGAGAAAAGAAAAAAAAAATGGAAACGAAATCTATGTAAATAGGGAGGAGTGGAGGGGGTGAAGGGCTCACAGATAATGGGGAAAAAAGAAGAACCAAGATACATCATGTACAGGTACAAGCACCCAATGATAAATGTAAATGAATTGTATACCTAAAATGTACCAATAAAAGAATAAAAATAAATAAATAAATAAAACAGCTGCCAGTCCTTCCTGTAGTTGGTAAATACTTAGGGTTCTGTAGGCCATGTGGTCTCTACCATACCTACTCAGTTGTGTTGTAGCCTGAAAGTAGCCATGCACAGAACACATCAGAAGAGAGCAGGCTGCGTTTCAGGAGTTCTGTGTTCACAGCAGTCACAGGCTGCCGGCTGAGCCGAGCTCTGAGGGTGTATGTTTAAAAACGAGACCAGTGTAAACATTGTGACTATTTGTTTTGTTTTACAAAAGTTAGTGACATTTTATAACAAAGTCATGTGTTTGGGGTAGTACCAGTCTTGATAAGAGTATTTACTCTAGAGAAGTTGTATTTTTCTAAAATTTCATGTCCAGGTCATCTTTGCTAACATGTACGATATTTAAGCTGTTGGCTCAAAATGAATTCATAAAATTAAAAAGATTGAACTTCAAAAGAAGGTAAAATAATGTAGCTCTAATTATATAATACTCCCCCACCCCCGAGATTAAACCTTTTTTTCTGAATCCAGTGATTCAAGTAGTTTCTTACTGGATTTTATTTGTAGGTTTTAAGGAATTAAATAGAGTCAGAACCTCAGGCTGTTTTCATTTGATTTGCCATAGCTGCGTTTATGTGGGTAAACAGACAAAATACTCTTTGCTGATGTTTTTCAAAGCCCCAGCCTGCACAAGGTACCTAGGAAAACCATTGGTATCCTGGAAAGGTAAATGGACGGTGTCACTGTCGTTCTTTAGAGAAACCGCCAGCACCATCGCAAGTGCAGCTGATCAAAGCCACCACCAGCTCTTTCCATGTGAAGTGGGACGAAGTGCCTACGGTCGAGGGCTACCTGCTGCAGCTGAATACGGACTTGCCGTACCAGGCTGCCTGGGCAGATTCCTCAGCAGCACCAAACATGCCAGGTGAGACAGTGGTCCCACTGAAAGAAAACGTGTCTGTTCATACGCTTTTAAAAAGTATACTCTCTTGGGGCCGGGGATTTAGCTCAGTGGTTCCAGCATCTGCCTCGAAATCACAAGGTCCCAAGTTTGATCCCCGGTACCAAAAAAAAAAGAAAGTATACTCTGTCTGAGGTGTGGAGGCACACAGCTGTGATCCCAGCACTTGGGAGGCTGAGGCAGGAAGATCACTGTGAATTTGAGGCCCAGCAAGATCCATCTTAAAAAACCGAAAAGAGGGCCAGGGATTTAGCTCAGTAGTGCGCCACCTGCCTTGCAAGCGCAAGGTCCTGAGTTCAATCCCCAGTACCAAAAAAAAAAGAGAGAAAGAAAATTAGGGTATGATGGTCCACACCTGATAATTGGCTGTTGTACCACAGACTGCTGTAGACAGACTCGCAGAGATGTGGGATAGATTTGTTTTCTGCAATTCATTTTGATGGACTTTTAAATTTTATGTTATTTGCATTCAGGAGGTGTTTTAATTAGCTTCAAAAAGATTTCACCTTTCTTCAAAAATATTTCTAACTACTGCACAAGCACAAGGACCCGAGTTCGATCCCCGGTACCAAAAAAAAAAATATTTCTAACTAAAAGACATTTGGAAAGAAAGCAAATTTAATTTTATACATTGTTCAGAATGGGTTTCAGTTAAGTATTAAGCCGACTGTGGAGAAAACAGATAAACTCTGATAAAGATACTACCTTCTGAAGCTTCAGTGTGTGACTGTAAAAGTCTTGATCGTATTTCCCTGAAGGCGTTGGAGCTCACAGCAGTGTGAACTTTCTCACCCCACAGGAGGGAGGGCGGAGCCTCACAGACCGAGCGGCAACAGCGTCCTTCCCAACAGTGTGAGTGGAAACCCTGGCAGCTGGGAGTGCTGGCGGTGCATCCTCGTGTTTATTAGGATTTCTAGCACATTTCTCAGGAGCCGGGGTCCCCCGCCCTGGGTGCTCATCATAGTCACCTCTGAGATGCCCAGCAGCTGTGTTTTTAAAGAAAACTTCAAGGCTGGCCGTGTGGTCCCATGGTAGAGCAGCTGCCTATGGGCATGAGAACCTGGGTTGATCCTCCGAAATACAGAAAGAAAGAGCTTCACAGACCACACTGGTAGTGGCCTGAATCCAGAGCCCCTGGCCTCATTACACACATGTAGGGTCAGAGGCTGCTGGGTTAGAATTTATCACGTATCTATGTTATTTCTGAATGTCACACAAATTTAAATTTCTAAAGATGTACAGTAAGTCCCTGACTTAGGAATGAACAGGCTCCATTCCGGGAGAATTGTTCGCAAGTCCATTTGTTCCTAAGCCGGTAGTGAGTCTTCCACAGTACACCTGTGAAAGTTCGCAGCTGGAATGTTCGTGAGTACCTAAAGATATCCTCACTGTGCAGTGCGGTAATACCAGTTGCTAAATGGAACTTCTGAATGTGAGTTGCTCGCTTATTTAGGAAGTGCTTCCCGGTAAGTCTTCATGGAGCTGATGAGGGGCTCACGGGGCTTCATGAGTTTGTCTGGCAAACTGCTGTGTGGATCAGCAGACCCCACAAGAAGTGGTGCAGGTGGAGCCACGTGCTGCGCATGCCTGAGGACCAGTTAAAGGCAGAACAGGCTGCTGTAGGTTGGGAGGGGGTGATGGAAGTAGAATCCATGCAGTTTTTTGTGAGTAAGCATAATCCATCGATGGCAAACCTTTTAGAGATGAGTGCACAAACTGCAACCCAAAGCACACTTGCTCACTGCAGAGTGCCACACTACCCCATGTGCTGTTATCCAAGGCTTGGCTGCCGGGGCGATGCTGGGCACTCACGAACTCACTTTTTCATTTGCTTACGTTTCTCCCTATCTATCATTACTCCACACGCAAGTCCAAGCATAGAACGTTTGTTTTCTTTCCTCTCCAATCCCTGCCTTCTGGGGCCCTGTCATCAAGCTTGAGTCTGCTCCCGTCTTAGACCTTCACTCTGGTTGATATCAGGAATTTCTTGTATTCTTTTCTGCATTAGGGCCCATGTTTCTTGACTTTATTTCTCTCTCTTTCTTGCTGTTTTCCTTTGTTTTTTTCAGTACTTTCCAGTACTACGAAAGGTAAACATTTTGAGATCTTGTATATCTGAAAATGTCTTTATTCACATTTTGCTGATCATCTGGCCAGATTATAGAATTCTGTATTAAAAAACTTTCCCCCAGAAATTTGCAAGCATTTCTTTCATGTCCTTCACCATTCAGTGTTACTGTTCAGAAGTCTGCTGCCACTTGGATTCCTAATCTTTTATATATGACCTTTTTTTCCTTTTTTATCCCTAGTTTTCAGAAATTTTGACAATGATAGGCTTTAGGGTGTGACTCATTTGTTTTTACTATACACTCAGTAAACTCCATTTTTCTAGAAACTCATGGCTTTCTTACTGAATATTTCTTCCCTCTATTCCATCTCTTAATATTTTTTGTTTTCAGAAGTGAGGATTAAACCCAGTAGAGTGCTACATTTCTAGTCCTTTTATAATTTTAGGGCCGGGGATTTAGCTCAGTGGTTTCGCTGCCTGCTGCGCAAGTGCAAGGACCCAAGTTCGATCCCCGGCACCAAAAAAAAAAATTAATAATAATAATAATAATTTTATTTTGGGACAGAGTCTCATTAAATTGCCAAGGCTGGCCTTGAACTTGGAATCGTCCCAGCATAGCCTCGCATGCTACAATCGCAGTGGTTTTGCTGCCTGCTGCGCAAGTGCAAGGACCCAAGTTCGATCCCCGGCACCAAAAAAAAAAATTAATAATAATAATAATAATTTTATTTTGGGACAGAGTCTCATTAAATTGCCAAGGCTGGCCTTGAACTTGGAATCGTCCCAGCATAGCCTCGCATGCTACAATCGCAGGCCCACCATGCCCGGCCTCTTCCTGTTCTTAGCTTGCCTTTGAACTCGGGTCCTCCTGGACTGGACCCTAAGTTTATGTTCTAGTTCTTATTTTCTCTTTCTGTCCATTCTACTTTCTGAAAAAATTCTTCTTCATACAATATTTAAATATATTCAACCACATTCTTTTATAGCATGTTAGTCTTGCTTCATAAGTACCTTCCCTTATCTCTTCAAAACTGAAGCTTTTTCAGGGTCCAGGATTTAGCTCAGTGGTTCTGCCTCCTGCCTCGAAAGCACAAGGACCTGAGTTCCATCCCTGGTACCAAAAAGAAAAAAAAAAACGAAGCTTTTCAAAAATGTGTTTTAGGGCCAGGGATTTAGCTCAGTGGTTTCGCCGCCCGCTGTGCAAGTGCAAGGACCCAAGTTTGATCCCCGGTACCAAAAAAAAAAAATGTGTTTTATTTTGCTTCTGAGTACTTCCTTTTTCACACTCCTTTTTATTTTTAATTTTGCACTGTCATGGTAGAGGCTGCCATCCGATGCCTGGTGTGCTCTGCTGCCCTTTCATTCCGCTCCTGAGGCTCAGGCGCGTGGAAGCCCTGTGCTCGTGGGCATGGCTGTGGCTCAGCAGCACTCACTGGGGCCCAGTGGAGGGCCCCACAGACAGTCTGGGGCTTGGAACCTCGCGTGAGGGGTGCTGTACCACGGCCTAGAGCCTCGCACCCCAATTTTTCACCGCTTTCTCCCCTTCTGTTAGAGTAGGGAGAGGACCTGTCCGGCTCCCTGTCCTGGCGCAGCGGCTCCAGCCCTTCTTGCCTGGGCTGCTGGTGACAGATGCCCTCTGGAGCTGCCTGCACCCTGCAGTGGGACACATGGTGCATCCCAGCGACTGGCTGCCTGCAGGCGCTCAGTGGCGAGCACTTTGCTTTATATTTAGTGTTGTCTCTTCTGCTGTTATTCCTTACTAGTTTATACTTTATACTTTCCTTGTGATTATTTGAATTGGGTTTTTGGAGGAATTTCCTGAAATATATGTATTTACTCTATCGAATTTAACCAAAAATCTTAGGCTTTATTTCTTTCTTACATAATTTCTAGTTAAACTGATTTTTAAACAGAGAGCACACTAAGAGACCGTGGAGGTCATGGAGAGTGGTGGTGGCTGTCATCACCATCACCACCAGCGGAAGTCGGTTCCAGGGCACATGATGGACAGCCTTAGGCCCAGGAAACATTATGGGAGCTCACAAGAAAGGTGGGGAAAAGTAATGAGAAACAGGTAACCAGCTACCACATAAAAATGTAGATTTGTTCTGCACTGCAAGAGAAACCACCAACAGAGCTAAGATACAACGTACAATGTGGGAAGAAATTTTTAGCAGCTGTACCTCAAAGGTCTACTATCGAGAATATATAAAGAATTGAAAAAAATCAGACCCCCCAAATTCAAAGACCCAATTCAAAAATGGGCATCTGAAATGAACAGACATTTCTCAAACAAAGAAGTAAAAGCAGCAAATAAATACATGAAAAAATGTTCAGCATCACTGGCCATTCGAGAGATGTAGATGAAAACAACACTGAGATTCCACCTCACCCCAGAAAGAATGGCTGCTATCAAGAAATCAACCAATAAAAAATGCTGGCAGGGGTGTGGAGAGAAAGGAACGCTTCTCCATTGTTGGTGGGAGTGCAGACTGGTACAACCACTGTGAAAATCAGTATGGAGATACCTCAAAGAACCAGCACTAGAGGTCCCATTGGACCCAGCTATTCCCCTGCTGGGTATCTTCCCCAAAGAATTAAAAGAATCATACCACAGTGATATATGTGCACCCATGTTTATAGTGGCACAGTTTGTAATAGCTAAAGCTTGGAAACAGCCCAAATGCCCATCAACTGGAAACTGGATAAAGAAGATGTGTTTTTTTTATAAAATGGAGTACTACTCAGCCATAAAGAATGAGAAACTAGAGTCATTTATAGCTAAATGAATGCATATCGAGGCCATACTCTTAAGTGAAATAAATAGGACACATGTGTGTAAGTACCGAATAGTTTCTCTAGTGTGAGAAACTGAACGTGTAAATAAGGAGGAAAATGATTAAAATGAATAATTGACAATTTGAAATAGGAAAAGGTCCAAGGGTTTGGGGGTGGCGGGAGGGGAAGGGGAAAGGGAGGAAGGGAAAGGAAAAATTATGAGAAAAAAAAAATGGAAACAGTCTGTGTAAATAGGGAAGGGTGGAGGGGTGAAGGGCGCACAGGGAATGGGGGAAAAAGAGCAACCAAGATACATCATGTACAGGTACAAGCACCCAGTGATAAATGTAAATGCATTGTGTACCTAAAATGTACCAATTAATTTTGTTTTTAAATGTAGATTTTCAGCTGGGCACTGTGATACAGGCCTGTAGTCCCAGCTACTGGGGAGGCTGAGGTGGGAAAATCATTTGAACCTAGGAATTTGAGGCCAGCCTGATAACATATAGAGAACCCTATCTCAGAAAACCCCCCAAAAAACCACCCAAGCTCAACATGTACCCTCCCTCCCATCCCTCTCCAAAACTGGTCTTTAGAACATGGAGACTCAGTGAAAAGAAAGTGTTTTCTTAAAAACTACTGTAAACCTTAAAGAATAATTCTGTACAAATTAATATTTGTTTCCTATTGTTTCATATTTTGGTAAATTTATTTTTAAAGCATTTACTTGTAGATTATTGCTTGTTCTTTGCATGTATTTCTGTTTCATTGAACAATGATTGCTACAATAAACTGTCTTATTTCTTGTAGATCAGTGATACAGTAAACAGTGCAAAAACTGAACATACAGCCATGAAAGGAATTTCAGTGAAAAACAAACCAGAATTCAAAGCAACAGATTTGAATCCCATTTTACATTCACCTTTGGCATCTAATGCTTCTAATCATAATAGTTGTGTGGCGGATATGCTAAGGAAAAATGAAGGTATAAGGAGATCATTTTAAATAAAACTAAACCTTCTTGTAACGTTGGTGGGGGATGTTAGAGTCACTGCAAAAGTAAATGTTACGTGGTTTTGATCCATTTTCCCAAGAATAAAATACCTGCTGTACTGAGCCTAGATAGAGGCTGGAGTCCGGCAGCAGCAGGCCCCTCGCTGGTGTGAGGCCAGGCCTGGGTGTGGAGTTTGAGGAAAGCGCCCTGTGGCACTTGAGGTTGGCCAGTGTGTGGACTCTCACTGCCTGTTACAGAACTTTAACTGCATGGAATTATTTATGTTGGGCATGGATTTTGTCTGTTTGTTCATGTCTTTCCCTTGCACTCAGATCTGAGCTTAGTAAATACTAGTCATTTAATGAATATTTGTTTAGCAAGTCACTGGATTATCCTTGGAAATAGTTCAGCTATGAGAACCGGTGACTAGTCCTTTGCATTCATAAGACATCTTATTTGGTGATGTTCGTATTTGAATATTCTGATGCCACTTGAGATATATCAAGCATTGCCTCTGATTTTGTTATCTGACATTATTTTGTAAATCTCACTTTGATAGATCCCTGACATAAGAACATGTGACTTTATTTTTAATTTGAAAACCATTATATCTGATACAAAGCTAATTCTTCAATGATTCAAATTTAATAAGATGAATTCTTTTTATTTCCATTTTTCTTTGAATCCATGGTAGATAAAAATATTCACGGAAGATAATTTCTCTCACATATGCCTTATGGGAGAGGAGAGCACTTTTGTTTTATTGACTTTGTGGATATAAAGTAATTATAAATCATATTTATAAAATCTTGGTTCTGGACTTCAATTTAAATTTTCTTACATTGCTTTTCTATGTGTCTTTCAAAAAAGTTTGTATTCTGAAAATCTGAGACTTGAGATTTCAGAATCTTAACGCCCTCTCCGTCCTAACTTGGGTGAATGGGAAGCCAGACGGTTGCGCAGTGGTGTCTGGCGCATCTGAGATGCTCAGTGTGTCAGGGTGGCTTCCTCGCTCAGGCCAGCACGAGTTTGACTTTCTCGGCATGTTGGAGTAACTGCTAAAGAATGTTTCAAAAATTGGATAAGCTGATTGTATTTGCAAAAGAGCTCCCAGCCTCACCTTCGGGAAGAGATATAGTATGCAATGGTTAGAACACTTGTTTGGGGTTCTTGTAGGATTCTGGAGGTGCCTTGAGACTAAAGCAGTGGGTGAGACAAAGTAAAAGAAAATACATCATTGAAGAGACTTTAAGTTGCATTTACAGAACCCAGTAGCTGGTTGGATATGGAAGTGATAGCGAGTTGACCATGGCTCCCAGGTTTTTCAGTTGAACAGAATGAATAATGATACTCTTCATCAAGATAAGTGATTTGGAAAAGGTTCAGCTTTGAATTTACTATCTTCGAGGCATATGAGGAACATACTGGTGAAGATTGCTAACTGGCAGTTGTATGTTAGGTCTGGGGTCCAGGAGGCAGTCCTCAGTTAGAAGTTCAAATTCGGAAATTAACACTACCCTTGGGCCGGGGATTTAGCTCAGTGGTTCCACCACCTGCCTTGCAAGCGCAAGGACCCATGTTCAATCCCCGGTACCAAACAAATTAACACTACCCTGGTGTACCTTCTACAAGAGCAGGTACTTGGCCAACTTATTTATTCTAGATTCCCAGCGCTTGATGCAGTGCCCGGGACGTATGCATTTGAGGGATGCATGATCATGAATGATATTCAAAGCACAGCTAGGGGAAAGGCAGCTTAGGAACACCAGAATGTAAAGCATTATTTGAAGAAGAAAAACTGACTGAAGAGATGGAGAGGGTTAGGAAAAGGCAAAACGCTGGTGACTTTTCCCTCGGCAGTGGGGATCACAGCTGGAGGCTGGTGGGGGGCGGGGGGTTCTCTCCACCGCGGGAAGCGGTGTGGGCATGGAGCTCCTGCCTTCCTGCACCACTGTGGGAACAAGCCCTGTGTGATAGTGGATCTTCAGGGTGTGGATGAGTGAATGTAAATAACAGAAAAACAGCTTCACAAAAGGAATATATGATCAGCATTGTTTGCATCGCAGAAAGGTCAAGTAAATGAAAAGTGTGAGCAACCTGTAGAAATCATTGATGTTTGCCAGAGCCACTTTGTTAGTGTCCTGTGTGTTAGAAATCAACCTTTAGGGGCGGTCAGGGACATAGAAATTGCTCTGGAGGGAATTAGTAGGGAGCCATGGTAACTGGAGGGGACTTCTGGGTCAAGGAAGATGTGTATTTGTTTGCTTGAGAAAGTTGATGATATTCAGGATCTGAGAACCAACGATCTGAAAGTCCTGAAAAGGCAAGAATATTTGAATGCAGGTCTCAAAATATGGGACAAGGAATGGGCCCAAGAGCTCAGCAAGTCAGATGAGGTCAGCTCATCTTCTGAAACAGGAAGAGAGAGTGAGCATGGTCTTAAACACATCTCTAGTTGGGGCAGGAAAATGTTTAGCCTAAAGAGGGGCTGAAAAGCCGGGCATCCACAGTGCGTACAATGTGCTTTCCCCTAAACGTTTTGTGGCTAATGTTAGTTGTGCTTGTGATTTTAGAACTGAAAGCACCAAGAAATACATGACAAAAACAGTGAGACACTAAATATCTCCAGGCATTGCACTAATATTTGATCTTTTTCCCTTACACATAGGTCCTCACACTTCAGCAAATGTAGGTGTGCTAAGTAGTTGCCTGGACTTAAGAACGGTAATCCCAGAAACTTGCGCATCCAGTATCGTTTCCAGTGCACAATCATTGGTGACCCAGCAGACCATAAAAACCGAGTCATCCAGTACAAACGGGGCGGTTGTTAAAGATGAGACTTCACTCCCAGCACTCAGTGCCAAAGCCGAAGGTGCGAGTGTGTCTCGAATACTGTATGTCAAACCATTTATGGGTGTGTGTGTGTGTGTGTGTGTGTGTGTATTGTCTTAGGTGAGAATTGCATTTCATTTTGGATTCAGAGCCAGGGAGTTAGCTCAGTGGTTCCGCTGCCTGCCTCGAAAGCGCAATGTCCCAAGTTCGATCTCTGGTACCAAAAAAAAAATAAAAATAACATCATTTTGGATTCAATCATACGTAAGCAGAGAAAGTGTGTCAGTTAAAATCACTATTTAAGCACAGTCTGCTCTCTTCCATAAAACTTAGACTAGCGCACATAGAGGTACACTCAGACTGCATCTTCCCTACCATGAATAAATTCAGCATTTTTCCTCAGAAGGAGTCAGTTCTAGACTGTGGATTAACAATTCTCAGCCTGACTGAGTTCTAATTGTTAATTGTGTCTCTTCTTTGGGGAACATTTTCTGGGAGTCCCAGCTAGTTACCAAACCCCTGTGGAAATGCACTTCATGAATTGAGCAAAAGGGTCCGTATTTCTAGTTAATGTGTCCCCCTCCAGTCGTTTTTCCCATTTTTTTATTGTGGTAAAATAAACACAAGATGAAATTTACCATCTTCACCTTTTTTAAGTGTACAGTTCAATGATATTCAATATCTATATATTTATAAATTATATTTTAATATACATAACTAAGTGACTGTGTAAGCCTTAATGAGTTAATCGTTTAATTTGTAGTTGATGAAACATGTGCTCTACCTGCCACTAAGATGAGCCGTGTGGAGATCCACGCCACAGCCGTGCCGTTCTCTGTAAGTACATGACCCGGCAAGGTGCATGTTTACACATTACTGTGTGCTTTCAGATGCCGAGCAGCTTCTCGGTCAATCCGTGAGAACATTCTCATGCTCATTTAGTAGTGAATTGATATAAATTTAGAAGTAAATGGTCAGAGGAAAATATTCACAATATAATGCTTAGTGGAAAAAGCTTGATAAAATAATACATACCCTGTGCTCCCAATTTTGATAAAATATACGTAATGCAGACAGTCATACCTGTACCCACACACATGCACAGCGAGGTGCTGGATCACTCTCCGAGTTGTGGGACACAAATAATTTTGACTTCTCTCCCTGTTTTCCCATAATGAGATGCATTACCTTTATAATCAGAAATGCATGTGTGTGTGTATGTAGGTGATATTATGGTTAAAAGATAGGACACGTTAGGGAGCAGAAGAACATAAATGGTCCTCTGACTGCTTGGTAGGAGCACCGTGGAGTACTGCAGGGTGGGACTGGCCTGGCGGGACCACAGCCCAGTAGTCTGTGACATTATGTGGTTTTGTGGGAGGCCAGCAAGCTGCTCTGCGTGGCACCCAACTTCAGAAGTTAGGAAGGTACCTCACAGACACCAAGATTGTCTCGATTCAAGAAATCCAGTCTAAGAATAATACATACGTATGTGTATGTGTGAGGGTTTTTATTATCGGTCATTTCTAACTTACTGCTATAAGCCAGAGTTTTTATTTGACCTAACATTTACCTTTTAGAATCATGAAGTGTTGTTTGTATTAATTTCCTTCCAAGTTTTTGGATTTGGAGCATTTGTTAACCGTTACCACGCTCACCTTTCCGGAATGTAGTCCTCATGACCCTTCTCAGGGAAGGGGGATTAAGATGAACTTTTTCTTTGAATCTGTTTTGCAATGTGTCTACCCAGGATTGTATTTGCTATTTCATTTGGAGGCGGTTGTTTTATAAAAGTTATTGAAGAGAATTTTTGCAACTTAAAAAATGAAGACAAGTTTAAAACTATTCCTTTTTCTTTAAAGATTTTTTCATTAGTTCACTTTGTCATGTGTGATAGCCTAAATAACAAAAAAAATGTGAATGATAAGCATGTACCTCTGCTGTTATATATTTAAGACAGAAATAAATAACTGAAGTGCACATTTGTTTTGAGCTTCTGGAAACAGTGTCTCATTTATAAGAAGATGGCTTAAAAAGGTTAGTTCCAGGGATAAGTATAATTCACTTATCACTAAAGTAGCTTAAGGTAGAGGAAGTTTATTTGTTTTTAAAAGCAGGGTAAAAATGTAAAACTGTTTAATGGATTCCTCTTTAGTAAATACTAAAGTATATTCAAATTGCATTTTAGTTTTGAACATTTTTTTTTCTCCTTTTAGGTTTGGAGAATCTCAAGTATTTCAAATGCAAAGGTCACTGAATTTCTGCTAGTTGTTTTTTAATCAAGACAAAAGCCAGCTTGGACTGAATTTTTCTTTACGTGCTCCTTTCAGAGCAAGCTGTAATGTTTTCCTGAAGGGATTGCATTTTCTGAGAGTCTGAGTGACAGTGACCTGTCACGGCTGGCATTTAACCTGTCACTGACTGGACAGCCAGGCTGATAGCACTGGGGACAGAGCCTGGCTGGAGCGTGCCCCTCACCCCGCACCCCGGGTTTGATTGGTTTCCCTGTCCACTGTCAGTGAAGACCCGATTTACCGATGAGCTGTCAGTGTTGTGCCGTTCCCTGTACACCTGCTCGTAGATCACTGCATGGGTTTGTTAGAGCTTGAAACCTCTGAAGTGCTCCATGGGAGTCTTCATAACTTTCTCTCTCTCTCAAATTAGAAAGAGACTCCTTCAAATCCAGGGGCCACAGTGAAAGCAGGAGAACGACAGTGGTGTGACGTGGGGATTTTTAAAAACAATACTGCACTGGTGAGCCAGTTTTACTTGCTGCCGAAAGGGAAGCAGAGCACCTCAAAGGTAACCATGGTGTACTTTCTGCACCTCTGCCTGTGTGGCGTACAGCTTGAGTGCGATTGTTTTTGTAACTGATTCAGGTTCCATAAATGAGTACCCTTAGGATCTGGTTGTACTCTGTAATTGAGAGTTCTGTATGCTTAGCTGTCTTATATCGTTGTTGTTATTGTTATTATTGTTATTATTTAGTACCAGGAATCAAACTCTGGACCTTGCGCTTCCCAGGCAAGCGCAGTGCCACTGAGCTAAATCCCTGGTGCTGTCTTGTATTGTTTATTAAGGTTCTTTTTATAGAATACAGTATATCACAGGAGTGTCATTTAAAAAATCTTATACAGTCACTGAGCTGGGTTTCACATCCTAAAAATCTGATCTGACCAGCTAAAATGAGTATTTTTTTTGAAATGTCTCCAATTTTGTGTTTAAAGAATTGGTTTCTTACTATTTTTATTCCTGATTTTCCAATTTAAAAAATTTAAAAGCCTCTATGTGCTATTAATGTTCCCTTGATTCTGAAGCCCCTTCAGGAGACGTTGTGTGGGACATGAAGCCTCTAAGAATTATGAAATAGGTACGACCCTAAGGCATGCTGAACTGATGCTCTTCTTATAATGGAGAATTTCCAAAAGGGAACTTCGGGGAGATAACTACTCATTTTGATTCTCTAGTTCTTCCCAAGTGGAGAAAGTAAGATGCACTTCTCTGACCACAAAAATACAAAGTCTAGGGTGCTCCAGAAATGAAAAACTTGATAGTGCCAGTGGGATGGTGCAGTAGGAAGTGGGTGTGTGAGCTCCGGTGAAGAGTCCTGGCAGGGGGCGGTGCACTGCACACCTGCAGCCCCAGCCCTCCGGGAGGCCAAGGCAAAAGGCTCAGAACTTCGAGCCTAGTCTGGGCCACTTGGTGTCAAGGCCCTGGGTTCGATCCCCGCACCTCTGTATGTAGTGTAAATCCCCTTCAGGCCAGGTGTGTGCAGTGTACACGAACCAAATGGGCTTTGTGTTCAGACTGAGTCCGGACCCCAGGAGACTGCCTTGTGTTTATGCAAATATTCCAAAGTCTGACAAAAGTCAGAAATCCAAAACATTTCCTGTCCCAAGCATTTTGGATAAGGGTACCCACCATATATCATATATTTTCATTTATCTAATATTATATCTGGTATCCCTCTTTTTCAGATTGAGTTTTTCCAATTCTTGACAAAACAGAAATTCTAGTTCATTTTTTGTTAGTATTATGCCTGATGAAATTTCTGGCTGAAGTTGGATATTATATATAAGGACATTTCCATATCTGAGGACCTGTTAGCTATCTGATTGTCCCTCAAAAGAGAATATAAAATGTAGAGCCAGTAAACTTGGGTTTGTTTCTTTTGTTTTGGTGCCGGGGATCGAGCTGGGGTCCTTGTGCTTGTGAAGCAGGCGGCAGATAAGCTTGGGTTTGAATCACTGGTTCCAGCACACAGCAGTGTGAACTGGAACAAGTCACTTGTTTGTTGTTTTGTTTTTTTGGTACTGGGGATCGAACTCAGGACCTTGCACTTGCGAGGCAGGTGTGGTGCCAGTGAGCTAAATCCCTGGCCCAACAAGTCACTTGTTTAATCTCTCTGAGACTCAGTTTCCTCATCTAGAAAATAAGATGACCTAGCTCCCATAAAGTAAGAAGACATTTGGCATTTCCTGTCTCACATGGCTGTCGGGTGGGAGCTAGGGAGAATATGTAAAAGCTGTTTGAAAGAGGCGCCGAGGATTTAGCTCAGTGGTCCTGCCGTCTGCCTCAAAAGCACAAGCTCCTGAGTTCAATCCCTAGAACCAAAAAAAAAAAAAAACGGTTTGAAAGTTGTGAACCTGTGATCTTCCTACGTAGTTAACATGACATTTATTCAGTGTCCTAAGTGTGCATTTTACAAAGCTTTACAGATATGCTGGTGGCCACTTTTCTGTCCAGCCTCCTTGCCTGTCTCTGACAGGCATTGTGCTGTTACTTGACATAAATCTGAGATTTCTGCTCCAAGCCAAGTTCAGATGGGAAAGGGATAGTTGTTACTTTGTCTGCAGTGGTTGTTAATTTTTTTCTGCCTTTATAGCCTTCACATGCAGAATACCTCTGCATATCTCTTCATATGCAGTGATTCTTAGCTGGAAAAGCCACTTTTCATTTGGTAAGGATCACTGATTTATGGATTTAATTGCTTCTATATTGAAAGAGTCATTCTTTGTATGTGGGACAGAAATAAATAAATGTGAGCTGGAACTGTAAAACGTAATTCATTCTTTAAAAGTTTTGTTGAATGAATATTAAATAATTTTAAGTATGAAATAATAAATTAACTGTGCCCCTTATTTGACTTTTGTATATATTACATTTTAGGTGGAAAATGCAGATGTTCCTGACTACAGTTTACTTAAGAAACAAGATCTTGTTCCAGGCACGGGCTATCGATTCAGGGTGGCTGCAATCAATGGTTGTGGAATAGGCCCCTTCAGCAAAGTCAGTGAGTTTAAAACGTGCATTCCCGGTTTTCCTGGAGCCCCTTCTGCAGTCCGAATTTCAAAGGTGAGATGTCAGATCAAGACTTGGTGACTTAAGTTATTTCAGAAACTTTAGAAATTCTTGTTAGCATCTGATGAAATGAGGTTACCTAAAAGAGGTGGATTAAATACTTTTTTGCCAATTGCTCATGGTATTTTTAAGTGCTAAACTTCAGAATTACAGCATTCAAGTCACAGAAAGGCAGGGAAATCTTTTGGCTTTGTTCTTGTTAGATAAACCAGAAATTCATGCTGGAGAATTTTAGTAGAATACGTGAAATTGAATTACATTTTATACTAAGTCCTGTCCTTCCTTAGGGCAGAAAAGGCCTGCATTTAGTGCAGAAAAATTCCCCTTCTGGGATGTTACAGGCCAACACTTGAGCCTCACTGTGTTTGTGGAAAATGGGAGTGTGCTGGGTGTGGTGATGCAGGCCTATAATCCCAGCACTCAGGAGGCTGAGGCAGGAGGATCACCATGAGTGGGAGGCTACCCTGGACTACATAGAGAGACCCTGTCGCAAAAAAGAAAAGTGGGCATGAGCTAAGCAGTGTAGATCCGCCGAAGGTAGTTTTGATTTTTGGGGTTTTTTTTTGCGGTACTGGGGATCGAACTCAGGACCTTGCACTTGCAAGGCAGGCACGGTGCCACTGAGCTAAATCCCCGGCCCTGAGATAGATTTTTAAAAGATCGACAGTACATCTAACATCTAAGGCAGTTACTTTAAGAGAAAGAAGCATTGTGTGTCCTAAAGATAGACGTAGCATATGTGCTCCTAGAGAAGACTTTGAGAACCTCCACGTGTCCCCCTTTTCTAGAACGTGGAAGGCATCCACCTTTCCTGGGAACCGCCAACCTCCCCTTCCGGAAACATCCTGGAGTACTCAGCCTACCTGGCCATCCGCACGGCCCAGATACAGGACAACCCGAGTCAGCTCGTGTTCATGCGGGTTTACTGCGGCCTCAAGACCTCGTGCATAGTGACTGCCGGGCAGCTCGCGAACGCGCACATCGACTTCTCGTCCAGGCCCGCCATTGTGTTCCGCATCTCGGCCAAGAACGAGAAGGGGTATGGACCCGCCACGCAGGTGCGATGGCTTCAAGGTAACAATAAGAAGGCGCCTGTAAGTTGAATTATCTTACCGAAGCTGTTGTGATGGCACTTATTTATTAGCAACTGGCGATGAAGATCCGCCGTTTGGAAAAATACTCTCCGACTGTATTTCCAGCAGTTATGAATTTGAATTTGTAAGCTGTCCTTAAAATGTATTTGCTCCCTTATAGATCCAAATAAAGATAGAAAAGAACCCAAGACTGAAAATTAGTACATGGATTCTTCCTCATATGTATAGCTCTTTTATAGAGAAAAACGTGAAACTGTGCTAAAGCTAGGAGGGCTTATCACCTGGTCCTTTTGTAAAGCTCTGTAACTCCGCCTGCCTAGGGTTGCTGAGATGGTTCGGGGCGGCTGTGCCCTTCCCTGTCTTGAGAAGGAAGTGTCCTCCGCACTGTGGCCCACGTCCTGGCCCTCGCTCTGGCTGTCTCCGTGCATGCTGCCTCTCACAGCTCCTATACTTGGATAACACCTGGGAGACTGATTCTGGTGGACATTTCACTCCTTTCTTCATTTACATTTAGCACAAAGATCAAGAACTTGACCAAGACAAAGGCAAGCTTAGAGACTCTGCTGTTGAATTTTTATTCTTTTTCAAGAATATTGGTAAGATACAAAAAGAATAATGAGTATTTTTGATTCATACCAAGCCAGTCTACTTGAGTCTATTTTTGGCTAAAGCACAAAATTTACCTGGCCCTTAATCTCCTCCTTAACAGGTGAGGGCTAGAAGAGTTTACCTTTACTGTCTTTTTCAACCCTAGAATTTTGTATATTCACCCGAAGCAGACTATATCCCTGAATATGTTCACGTCCTCAATGACTCTAACTTCTTTTGCTGAAATTAAAACCTTCACAATTTAAAAATTCAAAATTAAAGTATGTGTCCTCTTATTGCAGAAAGAAAGAAGCACCTTAATAAGACTTAAGTTTGGAATAGTGTTTTAAACATTTGTAAGATTTTGTAAATGCTCTAGATGTTTTATTTTTGCATTATTTTTACCTCAAAATTGTATAAACTTTTTTATAAAAGAATTATAAGCATTAGACAGCTAACTCAGGTTACTCCCAACCTTAAAATGCAGATAGGAGTTATAAACACTCTGCTACAGGTAACCTGTTTTAAACTTTTAGGCACTGCCAGGTTCCACTGCCTATTCAAATGTGGAATAACCATGTAGAGAGCAATAACTGCAGAGGAGATTGAGACCCAGTCTCAGTCTGCAGTCACTGCTAGGGCCCAGGTCTGTCCGTTCATACCACGTAACCGTACGCCAGGTTGGGTTGACTGGGTAGCTGTGTCACCAAACTTTTATGTATAATATCCCCAGCAAAGGTGGAATTCATTGTGCAGAATTGATATGTATGCATGCTCCAGTGACTAATTTAAAGTGTATAGAATATTTTAATATATAATTTTTGTAAAGAACTGGGATTTTTATATTACAGTATTTGTAATTGTGTCTCACTAATTTTCTCTTGAAGAAAATATGCAAACTGTTAGACACATAAGGAGTGGTTTCCAAACCCTAAAGATAAAATAAATGCACTGTTGTGGTGGTGTTAGAAAACCGTTCTTCGTGGCTATATGAATCTTTGGTCTTTACATGTCTGCGTCACCAACGGTGTTCACAAGAAGTTTCTCTGGTCTCTTAGCCCCGCGCCTTCCGTCACTCTGCATTTGCTTAATTTATATGCTTGCTTTTTGCACTCGTAGGATTTTAACTTACCTCATTGTTATGTTTGTAATCATTTGTATAGCTGCCGTAATGTATCTGATACAGGCTAAACAAATGCTTAGCCAAAGTTAAAATTAAAATAAATGGTAAGCAGTTTTGTACATGTTAAATGGTAGGGTTTATTTTGTATGTGCGTGTGTATATTTCGTTAAAAGAGTAAGAATGGAAAGTTGGAGTTAGTGTATGTTTCAAGCCCAATTATTTTAATGATCTGTTTGCTTGTTAGAAAACTTCTGGATTTTAACTCCTTATTCTCTGCATTAATAGTCTGCATTTAAAACACTTCTCTCATGACAAAGAATAAGTTGATTTAAAGCAAAGAGAAGAATACTGGTTTATGTGTGCACCTTTATACCTGTTTAGTATTTGATTTAGTTTACTTTGCCGAAATGCGTGGACCGGAGGTGAATGTGAACCTGTCTCTAACAAAGGACTTACTTCTTAGAGGGAAGGGCAGCCTTTTGCATCAAGGGATTTGTTAAAATAGTAACTTTTTATTGGGGTATCAGCCTACGTTCTGTATTTTTAAAAACCTAGCATTGGTTCGTACCGAAGCTGTGTTCATCTCTAAGGAACTGCCGACTGAAAGATGCTAGGAGAAACCTCTGTGCCTTTGTTGTGCAGTAAAGGAGCTATTGTAGAGCAGCGTATGCACGAGTAGAATGAACGGGGTGAACGCGGGCTTAGTTCCTGAGGAACTGCACACTAAGTAAAGCGCTCCGCCCCCTGCAGCAGTGGGCTGTGCTATAGGCAGCCGCCTCCCTCCCTCCCTGCCTGTCTTCTTTTCCTTCTTTCCTCCTTTCTTCCCCCCTCCCTCCCTGCCCCTCTGTGCCGCACTGGAGAGCAAACCAGACCCTTGCACGTGCTAGGCAAGCACGGCCCAGCCAGGCAGGTATTTTCCCTGAGAGGATTTACACCCACTTAAATCACTTTCTTTCCCTTTCTCAGTTGGGTAAGCAGCCCAGATGTGTCACAGTCTCCCTTCTGTACTCTGCATTTCTGGTCCACAGAAGCAGTAGAAATATTTTTGATGCTGCATGATCTTAGAATTATGTTTTCCAGCCAGATGTGGTCGCGCACGCCTGTAATCCGAGCACTCCGGAGGCTGAGCAGGAGGATCTCTGCGAGTGTCAGACCTGCCCACACAGTGAGTTTGAGGCCAGCCTAGACTACATAGGGAGATCCTGTCTCAAAAAAAAAAAAAAAAAAAAAAAAAAAAAAACTGTAATCCGAGCACTCCGGAGGCTGAGCAGGAGGATCTCTGCGAGTGTCAGACCTGCCCACACAGTGAGTTTGAGGACAGCCTAGACTACATAGGGAGATCCTGTCTCAAAAAAAAAAAAAAAAAAAAAAAAAAATTCCATAGTAGTGCATTGACTTTTAGTTTAGTAAGCTTTTTGGCAGTTTAACTAGAAATAGGGTATATTAAACAATTCTATCTGCATTTTTAAAATGCATATAATGTGGTTGCATGTATCTGAGGCACGTCTTCCCCAGACCCAATTACACAAATGCAGTCATCCGTAGGGAGGACACACCGCGGTTCCCTATTTCGAAGACTCGCAGATAGCGGAAATTCGTTCTGATGAGCGATGTCGTCTACCATAACTGAGGATATTTTTATTTTTTAAATGACAGTACTTGTAACATAAAAACCATTTAGCTGGGGATTTAGCTCAGTGGTTTCGGCGCCTGCCTCGCAAGTGCAAGGTCCCAAGTTCGATCCCCAGTACCAAAAAACAAAAAACCATAAAAACCATTTATAACTTTGAACATAAAAAGATTTATTAGCCTTTTAAATTCTTGCAGTCATCTGATCATAGATGCAGTAGATTTTGAAATAGACTCGGTCTTTGACCATTTAAGGTGTAATTGCTGTGTTTTCTAAGACTGATTTTAGGCAGTTTTCTGTATCGTGTACCAGGGACTTGTAAATAAAATGCCTTTTCTACTGTAAACGATTACAGGTGTTGCTTGTGTTGAACGTGAAGGAAGCCTCAGCAGGGGCCGAGTCCGAGTGAGCGGCGCTGGCTTTCACCCCGGCTGAGTTCGAGTTCGCAGGACTGCTCCCCACGCCTAAGCGAGGAGATTCGTCCCCTCCAGGAATGCAGCGCCCGCTTCCCTCTCACTAGAGCTGAACCAGCGTGCGCGGAAGTGAAAAGGCAAAGGCCCCAAGGGCTGTGAGTTTCCCTTCCTGCTCCGCGCTCGCGCTTCCGGCCGCTGCCCTCAGCGGACGGGTCCTGCCCACCCTCCCCAGCTGCGGGGCGCGGCCCAGTGAGCCTTCCCCGAGTTCTCGCCCGAGAAGCGAGAAGCGGCCGCTGCCTTGGCGATCGGAAGGCGGGGCCCGCTCAGCACCGTCCAGAACTCGCCTGGGCTCTGGCAGGCCGGGGGCGAGGCCGAGACTTGGCTGGGCTGTCCCTTCCGCCGGCCTCGGCTGGCAGCTCTTCCGGCGGCGGGCGAGGCAAGCGAGCTGCTGCTTCCTCTCACCGCCTTCCCACGCCCGCTCGCACCAGCATCTCGCGGATGGCGGAGGCCCGGCAGGAGAGGCTGTGGCAGGTTTAACTGGGCTCTGCAGCCCCCACCTCGCCGGTGCACGGCTTCCCCAGCGCAGGTCTGGGATGGGGAAGGAAGGGATCTAAATGGCAGATGCAGAGCTCACCAGGAGCTTTAATCTGAGAAGATCGTAGCACTTAATGGGATCGGTGGACATTGCTGGATTATGATTTTTTTTTTTTTTTGGTACCGGGGGATGGAACTCGGGTCCTTGCGCTTGCGCAGCAGGCGATGAAACCACTGAGCGAAATCCCCGGCCCTGGACTATGATTTTAACACTGGGAGATCAAATAAGCTTAAAATCTGTTTGGTAAGTTAGTCTCTTTGTTGTTGTTTTCTTTTTGAGATGAGATCTCACTATGTAGTCCAGGCTGACCTCAAACTTGTGGCATCCTCCTTCCTCAGCCTCCTGAGTGCTGCGATCACAGGTGTGGGCCACCACACCCAGCTAGTCTCTTTTCTGACACCGGAACGACCTTCGTACTTCAGCACAGGGGACTGCTGGAGGACTCAGACACCAGAGTTAGAGCTCCCGGGGTTCTGTCGCGCTGCGAGTCGGGTCACGGTGGTCACCACTGAGCTCGGAGGCCAGGACATGCTGACTCTGGAAAACACAATCGCCTTGGCCACCTCCCTTCCAGCTTCCTTCTAGTGTGCTGGTAAGCGTCTCCATTTGCATGTTTCCGTAACCACAGGAGAAGGCTTATTTTGATCATCCCTAAAAAAACCAACTACAGTATCCCAGGAGAGAAACAGTAACTTCTAGAAGCTGAATGTCAAATCCCAATGTAGATTTTCCATATCTTACTGGTGTCCGTTTGCTTTTCTTTTGTTTCTGCTGAACTGAAATTAAAAAAAAAAAGTCCACTTCTGGGCCTTTGATGTCAGCAAGGGTCACCTGAAACCAAGCATGAGGTCATTTTGTTTTATGCATCTTGGGTGAATTGAGTCGAGCAGGGGCCTGCTGCTTAGAGGCCGTCCGCTGTGCAGTCTCGCTCCCACCCCAGCCAGTGCCACAGGTTGGGTGCAGGGTCCCGAAGCCTGGGCCCTGGGGAGACAGGAGGTGGGATCGAGGGCTTCGGAAGGCTTCCTTAACAGCGGCTCTCATTTGGCTGGCTCCGTAAACCCTTTGCAGAGCACCAAGGCGTCAGTGATTACTGCTCACCTCGGGGATGAAAGCACAGGAAGCAGAATCCGTAGCAGCCGCTGTGGATGCCGGGACAAACGGAAGTGGGCCCCATCCCAGCCACTGGCCCTCGGGCTCACTGCTAGTGAGACACGAGCCACTCAGAGGGAGAACCGAGTCAGCCATAGGAAAAGCCAGATGTGTCCGAGCACACACAGCTTAAACGTACGAGATAGCAGCATGTGTTTGTTTCTGAACATGAGGTCGCACTGTCCACTAGTAAGTCATGTCCCGCAGATGCCAGGTGCTAGGATTATCCATGTCTCCCCTAACCGAGGAGACAGACTAAGAAGTGCAGGGCTCTCTCCTAATTTCCCTATTTATCCCGGGGAAGGGATGAGCAGCTAGGTGTAATAATTACCACCCAGAACCACAAAACCCGGCAGACAGTCGTGGGCAGCGGTCTGGTCCCAAGTTATTCTGCCACCAGTTGCAATTTGACGCCCCCTGGTGGGCTTGTCTGTCCAGCTTAATTAAATCAGGATGGGCTTCTGGGTCCATGCAGGGAATCTCCCCATGCGCTGGCATCTGTCCGTGAGCCGCTGGAGATGGCCCAAGGTCACCTTCTTCCTCCCTGCCCCTTAGGCTGGCAGTTGGCTGCTGGCTCCGTCTGACCCTTGCCAGCACCTAAATCAAGACGACAGCCTTAGCTTGCCCTGTTCCGGGAGGAAGGGGAATGGATTCAGTGTTTCCAGGTCTGTTCAGTGATTTAAACCTTGGGCGGGGATTTAGCTCAGTGGTTCCGCGCCTGCCTTGTAAGTGAGTTGAACCTTCTGGGTGGAGTATCAGGGCGTCGGGAGAGACAGCTTAGCTGTGCTGAGTGAGTGCCCAGCGCGTGGACAGTGACCACCTTGGCAGAGATGGAAACCTGTGCTGGGCTTTGTGTGGCCCTGGTCGGCGTGGACACACTCAGGACTACCACACACCGTCCATGTTTCTGCACTGGTGACCACAAAGGCGCCATTACAGGGGCCCGCGAAGCTGTGCGCCCTGAGCGTCAGCAGAGCTCAGTCAGGAGGCCGCGTCGGCTGCTTTCCTCTGGGCTCCGGATCCCGCCCGTTCCTGTCAGCTCTGTGCAGTACTCAGACCCTGTGTGAGCGCGGTCCAGCTACCAGAGTCGGGCGGAGGCTGCAGCCAGCTCCGCAAGCCGCCAGCCAGGGTGAGCTCGTGGGTCCTGAGCTGACAGCTCCTGGCCCTGGCACATCGTCCTGTCTCTCCCACTGCTGTCTTTCCTCGGGGGACCTGTGTGGCACAGCAGTGGCTGAAACATCACAAGATCTTTGTCTCTGTTGATGAACTGTACATTGCATAACCTTCTGTCTCTTCTTTAAAAACGTGTCAGGAAACAGCACATACCAGAGTGTGGGAGATGGAATGGGGCTGCAGCGGGGCTCCGTGGCACAGCGCTGGCCTCACCATGCCTGGGCCCTGGCCTCCATCCCCAGAGCTCAGAAAAGAGCACACATGAGCAGCCTTTAGCTTAAGAAACAGAACATTCCCAGGCGCCCGCACCCCTGCTCGTCTGACCCCATCCATGCCGTAGGAGGTAGACATTCTTTTGGACTTTTATGAGTAAATTCCCCTATTCTTATTTGTGGCTCTACTATCTATGTTGTATCCCTAATACAATATTTAGATTTACTCGTTTTTGAACTTGTAGCAAATGGAATCATACTGTATGTATTCTTCTGGGACTTCTCTTTTCTTATGTTGTTTTTGAGCTCTTCATCCCTGTTTACTGCATGTAACCGTATTTTGTGTTTTCACTGCTGTATAGTAGTCCAAGTGCAAATGTTTCAGTTATCAGAGGTTTGGATTGTTTTCAGCTTCTTGCTGTTACAGAGGATGCTGCTGTGAACTTGCTGCCCAGTCAGAGCATAAGCCATGTGGGCAGGGCTCACGCCTGTCCTCTGCTGTCCCCAGTTTCTAGAACAGTGCCTCACCCAGGTGGGCCCAGTCAGCATCAGAGAGCTCAGCACCTCCTTGTTCCTGTCTCCTGTGCGCATGTGCAAGGATTGCTCCGGGACCCCTGGGGTTCTCTGAGGCTCTTTTCAGAGGACAGAGTGTTTTCTCATAATTTGTCCTTTTCATTCAGATTTTTCCCAATTTTAAATTCTTTCCAGCTATATGATATCATTGCTGCAATAGCTAATCAGGTTTCATTTGTTTATTTTTTAACAGTGTCTCCATTTTAACCAGTGATGTGCCACGATACTGATACATAAAACCCACAGGAACAATGGCTTTTGAGTGCCTCAGCAATTTTTAAGAATGTAAAGAGATTCGGAGACCGAAAGCTTGAGAACCACTACTATAAGAAGCTGGTTTTAGGGCCAGGGATTTAGCTCAGTGGTTTCGACGCCTGCTGCGCAAGTGCAAGGACCCGAGTTTGATCTCCGGTACCAAAAAAAAAAAAAGTGAGTTTTACTTGGTAATGCCAACGTGTTTGCTAAAGTGCTTGTACCAGTTCCCACCCTGGTGGCAATGGCTCAGAGTTCCCCATGCCCCGTATCTAGCACACACTTGCGCTTAGCTGTCTTTGACATTTGCCAATCAAAGCTAGGTGTGGTGGCACACACCTGTAATCTCAACACTCAGGAGGCTGAGGCGGGAGGATCGCCCTAAGTTTGAGCCCAGCCTGGGCTACACGGTGAGTTCAAGGCCAGCGTGAACTACATAGCAAGACAGTGTCTCAAAAAACAAAACAAAACCTTTTGCCAATTGGATGGCTGTTATATAGTTTGCAGTTCCCTGTTTACGAGTGAAGTTGGTTTTTCACATGAGCCCTCTTTTGTGAAATTCCTATTTATGTGTCATGCTCTTTTCCCCGTTAAGTTTTATGTTTCTTTTTTCCTTATTCATTCATGATTTCTTTATATATTCTGGATATCAGTCCTGTGTCAGCATAACATCTCACCCATATTTCCTCCCAGTTTATGTGTTGTCTTTTGTACTTGTATTGAATACATGAATCAACTTGGAGAAACTTTACATCTTTTCAGTAATTGTGTCTTCCCGTGAAAAAGAGTATGTATCCCTCCGTTTACTAGATCTTCTTAATATCTCTCAATAAACAATAATTTTCTCTACAAAGGCTTTGATGTCTTATCTTAGATTTCTTCACAGGAGTTGTGTATTCTTAATGCAATCACCTATTGAATTTTTAAAATTACATTTCCTATTCTGATTCTCACAGATTATAGAAATGGCATGGCTATGTATTGATTTTAGATCCACCACCACTAACAAACGTGGATTATTTGAGAAAGGTGCCTGCACATCCTTTAAGTTTTTACATCATCAGCAGTTTTCGTTTCTGACCCTTGCATCTTAAAGATTTTCTTATTTCTGTACTGACTAGGAGCTGTACAACAATGTCGAAAAGAACTGAGAGTGAACATCCTTGTCTTAATCTTGATTTAAAGGAATGGTTTTAGCATTTCACTGTGCAGTATATTTTTTCATAAATGGCTTTTATCAAGGAAGTTTTCTTCTATTTCTGGTTTGTTTGGTTGGTTGGTTTTTTTGGTGCCGGGAATCGAACTTGGGACCTTGTGCTTGCGAGGCAGGCGGCGGAACCACTGAGCTAAATCCCTGGTCCTATTTCTGGTTTGCTAATTATTTTATTATGGGTAGATGTTGACTTTTTAATATTGACCCAACATCTAATTCCAACTCTCATACGTTGCCAGGCTCAGGGCTTTGCATCCTCAGGTGAGGTCCATGTGTAAGGGTCCTCCTGCCTGGTCAGTCCTGTGATCAGCTCTCCGGCTAAAGTTATCCCGGCCTCATAAAATGGGGTTTTTGGTTCTGAAACTAGTCTTTAAAGCTATTTGGTCATTAACGGAAGATCTCACTTTGTTTAAAGGTTATAGGTTCATAAGGATTTTGTCTTACTGACTAGTGTTGATAAACAATATTTTTTTTCTACAGGTTTGTCCATTTCGTCTTCGTTTGAAATTGATTTGAAGGTTTCCATATTATAACATTTTTCGTCTCCATAGCATCTGTGGTTAGGACCCCTTTTCATTCCTGTTAGTTTATTTGCACCTCTTCATTTCTTCTTGGTTAATCCTTGAATATTTCATCCATTAGTGTTTTGGTTTTGGTACTGGGGAGTGAACCCAGGGCTTTCGCACCAAGTTCTATTCGCAGCTCATTTTTAATTGTTTGAGACAAAGTCTCACCGAATCAGAGTTTCCTAGGCCGGCCTCAAACCTGCAGTCCTCCTGCCTCAGCCTCCGCCTGCGCCACCATCCCCAGCTCCCATTAAATTTTCCAAGTGGGGCTGGTTATAGGTTTTCTTAATTTACATTTCCAAAGCTGTGCTAGAATATGATCTGTAAGATTTCGTTTTTCTGACTAGCTTTATGCCTGTCGCGCAGTTCCATGTGTGTCCTGTGTCCTGGGGAGAATGTGTGTTCCCCAGGGCCTGGATAGTGCGCCGAGTTTCAGGTCAAGCTGGTTGGGCGGTGCAGACCAGCGCACTGACTCGCCCGATCCTGGATTTCTACCTACGGAAGCCTCACGGTCCCAAAATGGATGCAGCAGTGTTTGGTTGCTCCCTCTTTGGCTTGTTCCTGGGTGCACGTTAGTTTGGAACTTTCCTGTCTTCTCTGAGGAACCGAACCTTCTGTAATTGTAGAGTTACAACATTTGTTGCCCTCACCTCTTTTGTTCCTTATATAGCAGCATTCGTGTTAGTCCTTGTCTGGTATGTCTTAGATCTCTCTTTGCGTTTGTATTTTAAGTTTGCAAGAGACACACCTAAAGCAAAAGGCAAAGAAAATATCTTTTTAGGGCCAGGGATTTAGCTCAGTGGTTCTGCCGCCTGCCTCACAAGCGCAAGGACCCGATTTCCATCCCCAGTACCAAAAAAAAAAAAAAGTATCTTTTTTCACCTGGTAACAGTTCATTGTATCTATTTGATTACAAATATAAATCCATTTATTTCTAGGTCTTCTTCATAAATCATGGTGTTTTTTGTCCTCTCCTTTGTCTTTTTTTCACGTTCTTATTGAGTTTTAGTTGTTTGGTGGACAGATCTCATTTTACAATGGAAGCTTTCGTGCCCCTCCTCGGGCTCCCGTTTCCCTTGATGCCACTCAGCTTCCCTGTCACGGACTCCGGGTCTCCGTGCGCTCCTGCTGCTGCTTCCCCTAAGTCTTGTTTTCCTTGGCACATGAGGACTTGAGCGAGGGCGGAGACTGAGATCCTTGCGGAGCTGCCACCTGGCCGTCACAGAGCCCGAGTGGCCTGTGCTGGGAACCTCAGGGGTGTTGCCTCCGCCCCCCAGGGCCAGCATGAGATGAGGGACTCCTGCTTTGCTGCTGGCTTACTTCTGTTTTCCTACTTGTATTTCTTTTTTTATTTTCAGGTACCGGGGATTGAACTTGGGATCTTGCACTTGCGAGGCAGGCGGTGGATCCACTGAGCTAAATCCCCGGCCCCTCTATTTCTTTTTTTAAAGAATTCTACAACCGGGGGTGGGTGTGGAAACCTGTAATCCCAGCACTGGGGAGGCTGAGGCAGGAAGATTGCAGGGAGTTCAAGGGCAGCCCAAACTACAGTGAGATCTTGTCTCGAAAAAACCCCAATTCTACAAATTCCTTGCTTTTTTTCTTTTTTATAAAGAAAATTATTTTATTTGTATATCAAAGACTAAGAGAGGAAGATGTAATAAGCGTAACAGAGTTGACGCCATGACACAAGTAGGTTTGGAAAGCTATGGAAGATCAATCCCCATCCCATCCAGCAAATTCCTTGCTTTTATGTCAACCCAGAGATACATTTAGAAAGATATTTTAAATAATTTTACACAATTGCTTATGTTTTTTAGCAATTAGGTAAGTGGAGTTGTTACTGTCTCGGCTGTTTTAGAAATGAAGTCTACATTAAGATTTTGTTTGCTCCTGAGTAGGAAATGTGGAACTTTTCCATCCATGAAAAACCACAGGAGGCCCAGTTCACCTTGGTCAGCTGCAGGATGGCCCCCTTGGGGTGGACAGAAGCCTCCTCCCTCCTCTCTGGGCTCCGAGACAGCTCACAGAATCAAGGGCGGCACAGGTGCAGGGGCGGGTGCAGGTATCACCGCCTGCCCTCTGGAGGAGCGAAGCTCGAGCCAGGGTCAGAGTTGTGTAGTTTTGGCGTGGAAGAGGCAGGAGGACGGTCACCCTGCACCCCACAAGCTGATACTCAGCTGCTTCTCCAGCAGTGTCAGCATGCATGCAGTGGCTTTATTCTCAGCATGGCGCATGCCATTAGCAAGCGTTCTTAGCGAAACACAGCCTATTTAACTTGGTGTTTAATAATATGCCGTGCAAAAGGAAGCCGCCCTGGAGTGAGGTCAGGGAATTCTGTAACTTTTTTTTTTGGTACTGGGGATCGAACTCGGGACCTTGTGCTTCCAAGGCAGGCACCAGAATCACTGAGATAAATCCCCGGCCCGAGAATTCTGTAACTTTACCATTAGCAGGCTTTTACCCTTTTGGGGGGAGCTGGGGATCCTAGGAGCTAGGCAAGCAATGCACCATGAGCTACACCCAGCTGCAAAGGCAGTGGCCAGCGCCAGAGAACAGAGTCCATCCCGGTGCCACCCACGAACCATGGCTGGAAAAGACTGTTTTACAAATCTCTACAATCAGGCACAGAAAGAAATCCCTTGGAAGAATTATCCTAAGGGCTGTCACACTTCCACTCAGTGGGAGGCGCTGTTGTCTGTATTCAGTGATTAGTACAAACTTCTCACAAATGTTTGAAAGGCCTTCCTGTGATGCTGAAGCCAAGGCCTGAAGGATGAGGTGGGAGCCACAGAGGAAGAGGAAGGGCACCAGGCAGAGGGCAGCGTCTCTGACCACGCAGGCAGATGGGGACCTGGGGCTCACAGGGCAGCAGAGTGGGGCTGCAGAGTGAGCAAGAGGAGACCTGACAGAGCAAGCCGACTTTGAGAAACCACAAATTAAAGGTGAGTTTTTAAACAGTGTAACATGGTTCCTAGAGAGCACACCGCTGATGGGATGAACCACATATAAATTAACCTGTCACCCAAGCTCACATGCAGGTCACCTGATTAGGGGACTAGAAGCATGCTACGCCAGTCTGGGGTTGGTGCAGGCTTTATTATTTATGAATGCCTCCAAGTATTTCATCACATGTGCAATAAATTCTGTCTTGCTGATGGCTAACCACTTTCTCTAAGACGAAAAAAAAAATGTATTTAAGCCTTGTAAGATTTCATTCTTGGCAAATGGTAGAAACTACTCTCAGTTTTCATGCCTAACTGCTACCGCTACCAGGCTAGCTGCCCTCACAGCTGCGTCCCATGAGAAGCAGCTTTGATCGCTCTGGCCCACAAGGGCACTGTGGGAAGCAGGTGGTACGGCCAGGTCTCAGAGATGGGGGACACTGGACTGAGGCTCCACTAGGAGGGAAAGAAGTGCAGATAACTTCAGCGCCCTGACATGGCAGGGTGTGACTGTCAGGCAGGAACCCTCTGCTCAATGTGGGGCCGAGTCCCGTTCTACCTGGAGCTCGCCGGTGACTCTTCTCTTCAGTGTCCACAGAATTACAGGAGCGTGTTTAGGTTAACACAGGCGTACACACACTGAGGTTCCGGGGGGCAAGAACATGCCAGAAGCCGACACTAACCCTCGGCTGCATGAAGGGTGTCAAGCGAGGCCCTGACATGACACGGGGAGGTCGCCGACTTCCTTTCCTGTGTGAGCAGGAAGACTGGACTTTACCTACACTGGATGGTTCTCCTGGCAGATCACTGCGTTTCAAAATTCTTTTACATGCAGATTTAAATTTTAAAACTGTCGCATTCCCTTCTTGTCTTCTTCACTCAAACCAAGCCCAATCTTCAAAGCACTGTCACAGTGTGATCTGTGGCGTGGTGACATGCACGCCATCTGGTGACCCAACAGCTCTAAGAATTTACTTCAAGAAAAGTCATGGATGTACACAAGATTCGGTGAAGTGGCATTTATAACTGTGAAAAGATATAGTCAAAATCTCCAGAAGACAAATAAATTATGATTCAGTCGTACAACAGAATAATAAACCAACAGACAGGATGCAGGAGACTAGGCAGACCTGGGAAACAGGCTCACAATATATTGTTGAGTGAAAAACGCCGGTTACAAAACAGTATGCACAATACGAGCCCATTCTTATAAAAATATACATATTTTGCAAAGTAAAAGGACAAATGATATTATCAAAATATCAACACTGGTTATTTCAACATAGTAGGATGAGTGCTGATTCCGCTTAACCGCCCTTCCTTCCTTTCCTACCGGGATTTTCTGCAGAGGATTTTGCACAGGGGCGGGGCGGGGCGGGGCGGGGCAAGGCAATGCAATGCTGTCTGTTCTGACCGCTCGGGGAAGGTGACGGCCACTCCAGCATCCTCCTAGGCAGACCACACAACAGCCACCTTCCATATTAAGTTTAAAAACAAAGAACAGATGAGAAAATGCAAATCCTCACTTTAACAAAGGAACAACCCAAGTACATACTGCTGAATTATACAGAGTGACATTATCCAGGTTGAGTTCATTGCAAAGACCAAGACAGCGCGCTAGCAGGTGGCAGCTTGTTCCTCATAGCACCCACAGCACATACTCCCTCCACTCTGCTCGCGCGTCTGTGCAGAAGGTCTGTACAGGCGACGGTGCCAACCCTCCCGGTCCCCGAGGCGTCACAGGAACCTGGCGCTGCCACCAAAAGGAAACGAGGGTGCTCACCGGCAGACTCTGAAGCCCCTCTTCTGGAAGAGGCTGTGGTA
Organism: Heterocephalus glaber; assembly: GCF_000247695.1. Next base: position 4,615,421 of record NW_004624750.1, on the reverse strand, counting down.
ATACTTAGGGTATGCTCTGGAAAACACACCAAACAGAGGGGGCACCGTTTCAGGAGTGCCAGGACTACACCATGGAAATGGAGCCCAACACTCACAGGGATGCAGCTGGAAAACAAGGCTAGAGTCGACAGCAGCTCCAGTAACGAAGAGCACCAGCCGACCAGCGGGCACTGGGTAGACAGTGTTTGCTTCCACGTTCACACTCAGGCAATGACATTTCATAAAAAATGGTGCTGCTGAAACTATGATGTCTTACCAAAAAAGTAACTTTAATAAATACAGCAAATGCTAAAAATCTAGCTAGGTTATCATGCAAGATATTATAGAGCCAAGACAAATCAAATTTATAATAAAGGCAAATTGCATTCAAAATGAACTCTACCCTTATTTTTTATTAAAAGGGTAAACATCATGAATTAACCCAGCTGCTTACTTGAATTACAAAAGTAACATGATTCAATATGAAAATAAGAAACTGTCTACAAATCTCTGACAGTAATAAATTGCAATATACAATGCATACAGGCGTCATACAGAGCAACACTCTCATACAAAACAAAAATATTTTAATACCTTTAAAATCCAAAATTTTCTTTAAAATCATTCATGAAAAAGATTCTCAAGTCAGAATTAACACCTCAATTAGTCAAGCATCAGGAAGCTACATTACAGCTACTTAATTTACAAAGAAGACATCTCTGCTCGTCCTGCCGGCATTTCATCCAGAATCTCACACTCGAGCTCCGGCTCCCTCCTCCGTGCCTTCAGATCACGAGAACTGAATCTGCTGAACTCCGGAAATCTAAGAAAATGTAAAGTGAGCGGCAGCGAAGCAAGAGTTTAACAGTAACATATGCATATTACAAAGTTCATAAAAACATACAGTGGGATGTGAATCTCCCCCTTAGCCAGAGGAGCTACTCTAATAATTTCCTGTGAATCTTCCTAGAAATGTTTTATGAAAATATAAAAACATGCATATTTACTTAATCATTAAGGGAATACTATATATAGTCATATTTTGAGAAAATAACTTTTAATAACCTGTATCAGGTCTCTAATAGTAATATGTACTGTGTTAAAATCTGATAAAAAAATCAATGGCTATAATCAGTGCTTGTCCTGTACCTGTTGATAGGACGTTGTGTAAACCATAACATTCTGTTGTTGACCATCTGCAGTTATTAAGCCAGCTGGTAACTGGTTAGCTGAAAGTGGAAAGAAAAAAAAAAAGTGTGAGGAGGAAAATAATCGCATCTACTTTCCTGGCCTGAACCTGTGAACATCATGATTCTGCCACTTATCACATGAAGTCATCTTACGTAAAATCACACATTGTCAAATTTCCTATTTTAAAAAGTTCTCTAAAAGTACATTTTCCTATTGCCTTTTTCTCTTTTTGGGAAGAGGCAGTGGTGAGGACTATCTTACTGAAATGACAGCACTGGTCTCGATTCTTAAAAAAGAATCCGTGAGCTCAGATTTATCTTAATCACAAGATTTTTTTTTTTTTTGGTACCGGGGATCGAACTCAGGTCCTTGCGCTTGCGCAGCAGGCAACGAAACCACTGAGCTAAATCCCCGGCCCAATCACAAGATTTTATACTACAAACCACAATTCTCCTCTTCCTGTCTCACATGACTCTTCGCCAAAGCTAGAGGCCAGGAAGTCAGCCAGGACCCTTGTGGGAGGTTTCCCTGAGTGGGAATCACTTCTCTCCCAGCACCCACTGACTGGGAACACAAGGGCATGGACACGAGGGACCCCGCGGGCAGGGCTGTGTGGGCACTCAGCGCCTGACACCCCACCCAACGCGGCGCCGCGAGCTTACTGAAGGCCTCCTCCGTGAGCTCCTCGCTGAGCCCGTCTGTGGCCGTGACAGCGCCTCCGATCCCCTTCTCTCCCTTCATGGCCTGGGGAGGAGAACAGACACAGTCATGCGTGCACAGGGCGCTCTGCACGGAGATCTCCGTGCCTGGGCTGAGCACTAATGTCTGCAGCACCCACAGCTGTGAGATGAGCAGTGGCCTGGGAAACCCAAGTACATGTGGGTCAAAGTGAATTCCACACAAATCAAAGCATAATACCATGCCACTTAACAGACAGAGAAGTCCGGAAAATACCATGAATAGTCAACTTAGAGCCCACAAATGACCCAAGTTATAGATCTCATCGGGCAGCTGGGAAGCACGGAGAAGAAAGAAGTTAAAATTTAAAATTCCTCAATAAAAATTACACTTTGAACTAAAGACCCCTAACGTTCCATCTAGAGTTCTAGAATACTGACAAGTTGGAGAAGTTCTGTGAAGAATTTATATATTCTCTTCTTACTTTAATCATTTCAGGCAGGTATCACTAACTTAATGAGATTCTCACACGAAGATATTAAGAATATATTTGAAAGCAATGTGAATCTGATAGCCACGTTGCAGTGTGGCAATAAACAAGCTGTGACCTCAGTTTACTTTCACGAAACTCAGGCAAAGATAACGTAATAGGAAGTGTAGAAGAGTTTGATCCACGGAGCCTCAAGCTTAGCGATGCTTCTCTTTTTCTGTTGCTTTTTTGAGACAGGGTCTCACTGTGGAGCCCGGGCTGGCCTTGACCTTGTGGTGACCGTCCTGCCTCAGCCTCCTGAGTGCTGGGATGACAGGCGTGCACACCACGCGTGGTGATGCTACCTCTTCTAAATTCACAGCAAGTACTGCTGACCATGGACCACTCTTAGTCCTTTCAATAACTCTGTGATGAACATGCTGTGAGGCTCTCTGCACAGACGAGGAGGCCCAAGGTGCTTAGATAAACCTGCTGGGGTCATGGGACTCCCCGGCAGTGAAGCTGGGACATAGCCTCGGACAGGCTGTGCCCCATGCCCCTGATCACTGTGTAACCATCCCATGGTCGGCACAAAAGAAAAAATAAGACTTGCTGTTCAAGTACTGTAATTGAAGTGACAAACATATAATCTGATACAAAATGAAATTTAAGCAGGTAACATGCTTGAGTGATGTCAGGCGAGGTGCGCTCCTGAGAGAAGCACTGCTCACCTCCCGGAACTTCTGAAGGTACAGCTTGAGGGGCTCCACGTAGCTGTCGAAGCCCAGGGTGGACATGGCGAAGAGGATGTCCTCCCCGTTGATCGTCTTCCGCTTCTCCTGGTGGCACCGCTCGCTGGCCTCTGACGTGATGAAGCTGATGAACTCGCTCACACACTCCTGCACACACTCTTTGGCATCTTTTGCAATCTGAAGGGGGAAGAAACCAGAGATAAATCTGCAGGAAATGGAACCATCCCCTTCCTAACAGCTGCAGAGAGTAAAAGGCCATTCAGGACACCGCTTCCAGTTTCTGATGCCTGACCTTTAGTTTCATTTCAATGCTAAATCAGAGTACCAATGTACTGTCAATCACAATGTGTGCTGTCAAATTCCAACCTCTACAGGGATAAAGATGTAGGGTAGTGGCAGAGACTTAAAAACTGGCTGGTTGTGGCAGTGCACACCTGTAATGCCTGTAATCCCAGCACTTGGGAGGCTGAGGCAGGAGGAGCCTGATCACAAGTTCGAGGCCATCCTGAGCTACCTAGCAAATTCAAAGCCAGCCTGCACTACATAGTAAGACCCCATCTCAAAACTTAACAATTCCAACCTCTAGTCAGTATAAAAACAAGTACAGTTTAGATATCCCAAAAAACGGATGTTCCTACCACCTCATACAAGCTGAAAGCTGGGCACCCCAGGAAAATCGATCCCTTTGTGGCTACACTAAGTGCAGGGTGGGTACAGACTCAGGGACCACTTCCCTGCCTAGCATTTCCACTCATAAAGACACAGAAAAATAAAAAGCTAAAAACCGCAACTTACATAAGATTAGGAAGGAGTAAGACAGTAACATATGGAGGGGTTTTTACTGCCAGGGGACAAGATGTCAGGAAACCTAGGACTCATCCTGCAGCCACAGTTGCGGCTACGCCCATCCCCCCTGCACCTGCCCCGCGGCCTGCACAGAGCTGCACACACGCGGCCAAGCAAGCGGCATCCTGTGGGCCAAGGAGGGAATTTCAGGATTTTAGTAGTCACGTTGGAAAGAACAAAAGTAAAACTAATTTTAGTATTTAACCAAATATATCCAAATTATTCTCATTTAAACATGGAATCAAGTTTAAGGCAAGACATCTGCACGCTTCTTCACATGAAGTCTCCAAAGTCCAACCAGTGCCGCCGAGCACGACTTCCGCCCAGCCTTGCTGGGCCCCAGCTGTCCAAGCAGCTCAGTGGCTCACGGGCGTGGCGGCCGGGCCCTGACCCACAGGCCTGGCCTCTGCCAGGGCCCTGGCCAGCTGCGAGCCTTCTCTCCCTCAAACCGGAACTTTAGGCTTAGTGACGTACTGTAATAGCATCTTCACTTGTAAGCTCTCTTACTTTTGCAGGTATCTCTAGATGTCATAATAAAACGACAGTGGTCACTATGTAATATGAAACAATTTATATAAAGTGTGAATCTCAATTCACCAAGTGATGTGTAGAGTGGTAAGCTTTTAAAAGTTGTACTAAGGGGCCAGGGATTTAGCTCAGTGGTTCTGGCACCTGCCGCGCAAGCGCACAGTCCCGAGGTTCGATCCCCGGTACCAAAAAACAAACAAACAAAAAGACAAAACTATTTAAGAAAAATCATACCAGTTGAAACATATGTTAACATCTGTAATTGCGTAAAACTATTTGTTTCCTTATAATAGGCATTAAAAAAACAAACCTAACTATACCTGTTGTAGTACAGTCTAATGTAACTTTAATGAGACATTACAGAAGCTGCAACTCTGTCTGCCCAAACCTGACGGCTCTGCCCATGGACCTGTGTTACAGCCTCTGAATTATCTGACTGGCTTCCAGGGACACAAAGCTGGAAATGGGACACTGTTCCTCACTGCGTGTGGAGAAATAAATATTTGATTTGGTGAAAGGTCGAATGGCTGGGATCAAAAGGTAGTTATTGACTTAACTACATATCTGTGTAGTTTTCCATTTCTCCCCAAAACCGAGTTCAGTTTCGCCTCCGTGTTACCTTTCCTGTTTGAGGTATGGCATTTTTCATTATCCTAGCCACGTTGGCAATGGGAAGATAAATATCTTGTTCTCTGAAGCTTTCTTTTGAACCATTTGTGTCTTCATGATCGTTCATGCTGTCCTCAGTATCTAAAAGAAACAAAAACATGCAGCTTTCAAGTTTCTCGTAATTTTCACTTCGAGACAGGAAACCTACCTGAAGTGATGCGGAATGATGTTCTGGTCTTTTCCTCCGCTCTATAGGGATCAGCACGGCAGTTCTTCCACAGTTTTCTGAATTTCAAACCCACCTACCCATTCTTCAAAACAGCTCAACCTCCCTGCAGCTCCTTCAAAGTGGCCCTTCCTTTCCTAAAACCTTGTAAGTGCTTCTCTGTCTCTTCTCTGACGTGCTTTGTAATTCTCTCTACTTCTCACTTCCCTATTAAGAAGCTGGCACCCGACTGCCAGGACTGGTATAGTGCAGTGCCTTCCCCACAGCAGGGCTCCATGGCAGCCCCAAAGCCCAAGGCTCCTTGAATACTGCTGGGTTAGGGGGCACCTGCTCCTCCACACTCAGGACTACCGAACTTGTACACTCGAGCTTTGTATTGTGTGAAAACTCCTGAGAAGTTTACACAAAATTCCACACAGAATGGGAGAGCTAGACTTACACGTTACTGGTCCAGTTGCATTACTAATGGAATTGTTTTTTAGCAAAGCCACAGTAGTAAGTGGCCCAATGTTTCTTATAAAAAGTGAATCTTCAGATTATACAGATTTAGACATAATGGATGCTTCCACAGAACCAATACCACCTTTCAGTCACACATGGACCAAACACAGGATCTTGGCAACTTCTCGGTCTGTACATGAAAGACACTTCAGCTAATTCAATTTCCATTTTATGTGTTTAAAACAATGTTACCACAACTGTTTCAGGATGAAACACTAATCCCCACATCTTCTAAAATATATTTGAATTCTTAATTTTACAAAACAAAATGCCATGAAAGTAAATTATTTCTGATAGCCTAACAAAATACTGCAAAATAAGTTCATACATAAGTACTAGAAATTGTAGCAATTTGATTCACCCATCAAAGAACTATTTTATTTACTGAAGCAACGGAATAAGAACTTCTGACACTTAATACGTAAATAGGAAGTCAGTAACGTGAGTTTCTTAAAAGGCTTTCGGAGCAGTTTTTCAGCCCAGCTGCAACCCGCTGCGGCTCTTACCATCATGTGGCTGGATCACATAGTGGCTCCCTCCGATGTAGTCCGCAGAGATCCCTAGCTGGGAAGCATCTGTGGTAGAGCTGTCGCCATCCATCTAGAGGGAAAGAAAGCCTTTCAGTGCTCCTCAGGGAAGGCCTGGATTGAAAACACAACAACCCAGCAGCACTCACAAACTCACTCACAGGAAGGGTCAGAACGTCTTCACAGCCTTAAGCCTACTGTAAGAAAAACTGCATTTCTTGATGTGGAAACTTTTCGATCACCTGCCAATGATTGGAGATTCCCTGTCCTTCCAAAAGTGCTCAGCACAAAAGCAACAGGGAAACAAGACAAGGAAATGAAAGCACACGCCCCTCTCTTTTCAACTGTGTGACCCTTACGTGTACACAGGCAGCCTTGACGTCCACCCTGACTTCTCCCTGGAATGCCAAGTAAAGCCAGTCAGCTGGGCAGTGACGCGGGCGTCCCCAGCAGCCCTCAGTTTCCGCTCTACTGCTGAAGTCTGACATGGCCACGTGCCCTTCTGCTCCCACTGCACAACTTCCTTGGCCACTTCATGTGAATTCCAAAAGAGACAGCAAGCGTCTCAGCTTACAGTGTTGCCTGGGGAAGGGCGCAACCCACGCACCCAAAAGCATGCCCACGTTCTGCATGAGCCCAGCCCCGAACCGAGTGGAGGCAAATCCTGTCTTCCCCTGTCCCTTGTGCTTTTTCATTCTTTACAGAGAAAAAGAAAAGGCAGGGCCAGGGAGATGATCTATATATACAGACAGAACATTAAACCACTGACAACCAAGAGTTAAAATGGCTATTTAAAGAAAAGTCTACTTAATTAATTTTGCGTAGACCTAAAAGAATTCCAAAAGGGAAAATCTGGAAAAAGGTGAACCACAATGCTCAGTCACTGACAGCAGCTCCTGGAAGGATTTCTGCTCTGCAAACCACTGCTCAAAACAGTAAGGGATTGGCCCCTTGTGAAGGGAGATATTAAAAATATGTCATCTGAATGCAAAATACAGCAAAAATTAAGTGGAATATACATGCTTTTGGGTCAAAGAAAGAAGAGATACTGTAGTTGATTTAAAGGTTTATTAAGGCCCAGGAGCCAACACAAACTTAATGCAACTAAATGCAACATTTTAGTCCTTATATAATACTTATCTTCTCCATTTCTGTTAGATTTTTCTAACAATAGAGTATTGGGCTAGTTTCCAAATCTTCAATAACAGCACTTCTTTCATACATCTGTTGACTTTGATGTCTAATTTGTAGATATAGATATATTTCCACAATTTATAGAGTTGCTTTAAGGGGAGATAAAGTAGAATTCACATGCCTTTAATAGTCTATGCAAGCATAACACAGGCTCCTATTTATTCATTACTTTTTAGTGGTGTATGAGAACACAAAGTCAGTGAGCTTATTCTGACTCCCCTACTGTGATAGCTTGGGTCTAGATGTCCCCCCAAAGCCTCATGTGCTCATAGGTGAGGCTTTTCAGAGTTGGCTAGTTCTAGGGGGTATGAATGTAGACTATGGGTGTGAGATAACTGTATTAATCCACTGACTGGTAAGCATAGTTCTGGGTCTGAGTACTTGGAAGCCTCACCTTGGGTGTGGGTGGCATCAACCATCAGGCTTACAGCCTGGATGGAATATGTAGAAAAAGGAGAAGAAAGGCTGCTGCTGCTTGCAGCCATCTGCCTGCCCTGCCATGGACTGTTTCTCCTCTGTGATGTCCCCCAGCCTTGGAGACAGCTGACTATGGACTGAAACCTTTATAAACTGGGACAAAGTAAACCTCTCCTCTTTCAACTTGTGGGTATCAGGTATTTTGTCCTAGCACTAAGAAAGTAACTAAGATGCTTACTGACCCCTAAAACAAGCATCATTAGCAGTTAGTTATATGTAATTTCTAGATGAAATACACACCACGTTCTGCTGTTTCCATCATATGCTGACATGGATGAATGTGAAGCATGACCTAAATACAGGCTCTTTTGGTATCAGAATGAAAGCAAGACCAGGAGAGTAGCTTTCTATGGACACAATGGTGAATTTATGAGCCAGGCAAGGCTCTGTCAGGGTAGCTGGGAGGCGACTGGTTTTACAATGACCCAAAGAAGATTAGGTGCAGGCGACAGGGCTGCAATGTTTCAGAGCCATAACTGAAAACAAATCGTGTTTTGGCAAGTGGGGACCAGTAACAAACTCTTTGTTAAATCAGTATCCACAACTAGCAGTCTTAAAGTTAGCTGATGAGCAAGACCTGTTCAAATAGCCAGGTAGATATAGGAGGTGAACGAATTTCAACAGATATTAAAGGCAAAATATTTAATTTTACCTAGAAAAGCAACAAGATTATAATTTGGATTAGCAGCATTCACCTCTCTCTAAACAAAAGCATTTCCTAGTAGACTAGAAAGCTGCTCAGGTGTCTGGTGTGTACTATTCGCCACACAGCGATCTCTCTTGTCTCTGAAGAGAAATCACATGTCTCCTTAATTGCATGTTTTTGGTTCTGCAAGTTGTAGCTTTTCTATCATTTCACACCTTCTGTTTTTCTCCTTTCTTTCTACCGTTAAAATCCTGCCCTGGGACCAGGGATTTAGCTCAGTGGTTTCCCCGCCTGCTGTGCAGGGGCAAGGACCGGAGTTCGATCCCCGGTACCAAAAAAAAAAGAAAAAAATCCTGCCCTGATTGTCTTGGTCTTTAATCCCAGTGCTTCCATCCTGCTGGAATCTTGCCAACTTATCCCATTCCGCAATCTCAAATTAATGTCCACTTTTTGAAGCCCTTCAGCACTAGACCCCTCTCCAACAAATCAGCGTGACCTTAACTCTTAGGATACACCAGCCGCTCTCCTATGTGTAGAGAATGGTGGGAAGCTTGTTAGATATATTCTGACAGTTTTTTCCTAGGTCTAAAACCTCCTTAAAATTATTATGAAACAATTGGCCGGGCTAGGCACAGTCCTGTGTGGTCAACACCATGGACAAGGGCTCTGTCCTCATCCTGCTTGCGTAACCAGGCAGGGCTGGGGGTGGAGTACACGCTACTAGCTCCCAGGATAGGGCTCCGGAATCCAACGGCCCAGCTTGAGTCTCCTGGCTGATGAGAACAGGACTCAGACTCACAGGGCTGCTGTCCCCTTTAGGAGACAGCCACAGAAACACTAAGCACACTTCAAGGCTGCAAAGCAGCAAACGTTACATGCAGCTATTAAATAATTACAGACACTAAACTAATTGCTAGGGCCAAGTGCTAAGGAAAACCAAAGGTGTTCTGCTACATGCTGGGTCAAGGAACGCTAGGTCAGGAAGGAGCGGTGAAACTCAGACTGCAAAAGGAACACAAACCAGCAAACCAGTCAAGCAAAAAAAAAAAGGAAAACAATGTTCCAGACAGAGAGAAGGAAGAAACAGTGCTAAACTGGGGGCCAGAACAAGCTCAGCCTGAACTAGATAAAGCTTGAGCACAAATCAGATTTCTTGTTCCATTTTTTTTTGAAACAGGGTCTCAGCTAGTTCAGGCTGGCCTCAATTCTCCTGCCTCAGCCTCCTAAATGGGAGGGCTGGGATTCCAGGCAAGGACCACCACACCTGGCTCTTTTTAACCACTGAGCAGTCCAAGCATTTAAATACAGAATGACCAAAATGCGTTTTTTCATTAATTTTATAAGGTAATATAACCAGAAATATAAAAACTACACTGTCAAATTAATTCAATAATTGTTCTGTGTATGGTATTATCTTAAAACATCCAATACACAACGCAATGTTACAATGTGGACAGTAGTAGCTAGTCTTTTTCTGAATTCTTTTTGCATTATTGCTTTTCTTTGACTAACACACTTTACACTGTCACGTTGGCCTTCCCTTTTTTTCTGTGGGTGGTGGAATCTCAATGAAGTGCCTACCCACTGAACATAATGGTGAAGATGCTGACATCCTGGCTGGCGTTTCGCTATCCCGTATTTTTCAGGTATTTGGTCTATTAGACAACTCTAAATTGTAAGTGACTTTTTGAACCCCCTTCTTTTGAAGAAATAACGAACGAGTTCCATACTCAGATCCCGAAGGTGCTTAAATATTTTATAATATTTTTTTCCTCTCTTTCTGTTTAGAGGATAGCTTCTTAGATGTTGGTCAACTCTGTCAACAGCACCGACAGAATTATTATAATCACTGACCACGATGGGAGTTCTTTTAGTTTCATTTCTTCTTTCAAGTTCTATCATTTCTGTATTAGGGAAACGTCTTTGTTGTTCCATTTCCTAACACAGACTTTTCCTCTCTGATATGCCAAAGGTTCTCCCTTTTCAGTTTTTTCTTTTGCAGATCTTTGGGCACTTCCTTCCTGTTCAGTCTCAGTAGCCCAAATGTGTCCATTTTGAATTGTAAAAGAACATCACTGAGTCCTGGAGAAGTATAAAATTATGTCTAATGTACTTACGATAAAGTTTTTATAGATTGTAGCACAAAATTGTAAGATTTTCACAAATAAACATGAATTAGTAAAAGAAAATAACCAGAACTTTTATTAGATTAAATTAGAAACAAACATCAAAGGCGCATAAAACGTTCTAAATAACAAAGTATGCAAAAATAGTCAATATAAAACAAATGCACAGACGCAGGCCTGTAGCCCTGCAACAAGAGTCACTGCTTGGAATGACGCGCCCCAGCGACACCTCTCGGGAGTCGGCCATGGACATGCAGCACAGGGAGCGGGGCAGGAACGACAGCAGCAGGGACCAAAGAAGCCTGCGGCAGGCGGTGCCAACAGGACTCGGTGACCGGCTGGGCAGAGCTGGAGGAAGGGGCAGGGGGACTCGTGGGCCTGGCCGGGCGCGCGCCGCTTCTGCGGAGGTAAGGGTGTGTGCACATCCCGGAAGGGGCAGGGCTAAGTTAATCTGAATGACTGTACTAAATGTTTAGTGGAACTGGTTGTGTTTTTCTCTAAAATACGCAAATAGTTTGGTTTTTTGGTATTTTTAAAAATACTTGTTTTGAGGCAGCAGTATTTCAACTATGCTAGTAACTCACCACACACACACAAGTCTCCTCACATTTACAGAGCACTAAATGTCTCAGGAAATGTTTATCACCCTGGGCAGTGTGGGAGAAACCGAGGCACAGCGGCTGATGATTTGTACTGGGTGACAGGAGGGAGGACTGAGGTTGAGGCTGGGCACAAGCACTTCCTGAGTCCTAAGCCTAACCCGTAGCCCTGCCAATCACTCTGCTAAGCCTGCTGATCACCCACCCAAGGCTTCTGGCTTTGAGCAGCCAAGGACTTGAGCAGCGGCTGGGGAGCTTGCTCTGGGCTGGCCAGTGCACGCATGCTACTCTTAGGAAACCTGGCCTGGGCGTGAAGTGACAACTTTACCTTTACCATGGTGGGGCCGTGGGCTCCCCGTGCTTACAGCAGGGCTGCTCGGGGAAGCTACTGCTTTCAAGGCACTGAGCAAAATGCCTGGCACACTAACAATGCAACAGATGTCAGCCATGTCCTTAGCATCCCCTCAAACACAGTTCTCATTCTCTCCAGGCTCGAAGAACCCCCATCCAACTTAGCCCTCCACCCGCTCCTCTCTGGATCGCACTCCCCTCCCCTCTTTGAGATAAGAAATAATACAGACTCCTCACCATCATCTGCTTATCTCCCCCACTCTTCCCTAGAGCGCTGTCACCAGGCAACTTTCACTCTGCCCTACCTCATTCTCACCCCCTAAAAGGACCTTACGTGCCCCGCCGCCCTCCCTTGAGACAGGGTCTCACTATGTAGCCCAGGCCAGCCTCCAACTCCCAGTAATCCTCCTGCCTCACCCTGCCCGAGTGCTGGGATTAAGGCATGTGCCACCACCCGCAGATGTTAATATACTGTTTTAAGGCAAATACACATGACGAGACTGCTTCTACAGATCACTGGTCTTTTCCTAATCAAAGGCAAACTTCATTTTCACAGCCGATTCCCCACTTAACCCAAATAAACTTGTTTCCAACTGTCTTCACGGCTAATAAAAATTTTACTGCTAGGATGCACCTTTTACTTCAGGACTGACAAATGTAGTGAAGCAACTATGACTCAAAGAAACTGTGACATGCCCGAGGTCACAGATCCAGCAGGAAGCCTGGATGGCCTGGATATCCCGAGAAGCCACTCGGCTGTCCACTGTCTGTTGTCCCTGTCCACTGTCCTCTAAACACAGTGACTCATGCCAGCCTCAGGCCTCTCCTTAGCTACTGGCCTCCGCCTTCCGGCCCAGATCCCAGCCAGCCAGCAGCAGAGCTGGTCTGAGGATGCAGGAGACTGCCACTCTCCCAGCAGCCAGGCAGGGACCCTGGGCCACATACAATGGGAAGAGGGCCGGCAGGGAAGGCTTTCACTGTAACAGGGATCTCCAATCATCACCTAGAACTGTGTGCCCAGCTGACTGCTGTCCAGATCACATTATGGCCAAAACGGGAAAATCTACTCACTGTCATGAAATACCGGATAACCGTGCAGTGAGTGGAGCTCAAGAACAGCTGTCTGAAGTGGTGTCCAGGCCTGGCCCAACGTCAACCTACAAGATAAACATCTGTTAACAGTAAGAACATGTGGGCTACAGGTTTGCTTTCTAGTAAAATTAAAGAGGGAACATAATCTCTGCAAGTCTTAGTGAACAGAGTATAAAAACAGGTACCCAACAAATGTTTGCTGAATTGAAAGATTCTGGGGAACTTATAAAAAGAAGTTAACTCCGTGGGGAAGAGAGAAATTTATTTTCCAGCACAACCCTGAATTTTGTTATGCTCATCACAAATATTCACCACAGTATACCGAATGGGGAAAAAAATTATAGACTAGGAAACAGATGTAAAATTACATATCTAAATTACTTGAAATAACACCCAAGATGCAAACACACCACTTAATTTTTTTGGCCATGGGTTTCTTAATGTTTCAGAGTGAGATTTAGACATCTGAAAGCTCAAGGTGGGGGGGGGGAGTTTTTTATTAATCTCAGACCACAGTGCTTTTAAATCTAAATACCTTAGATTATATTGGAAAGAGACGTGCTGTTCACAGAACAAACCAAAAAAAAAAAAAATCCCTATCAAGAAAGACTCTTATGTGTAATTTTAAAGCACCCACATTTTGGACTAAAATTGTATCTGAATAGCACTTCAGTCTCACTGTAAGGCGTAAACAGCTGAATAAATCAGTATCAATTACAGCGCTACAACCTTCATTTCTCATTTGCTGGTTTCCTCTTCTTGAAATGAAAACAATTAAATGGGGGATGGGGTGCCAAAACAGAAACACATCTTTTCTGGGGTGATTTTAAAGGGAGAAGAAATACTGGTTTGCATTCGAGCATGAAATCCAGTAAATAGCAAAAGAAATTGGCCACTGAATTGAATTTTTAAAATGCTATTAAAAGGTCCAAGAAAGAAAAACGACTGTCCAAAGATTATCTGCTATAATCCTAAAAATAATGTCTAATGTCTTTTCATATAGTGCCCTTTTCCTGGATCCAAAACTGCCCAGAAAAAAAAAGTAAAATATAAGGGGCGGGGGTCCGTCTGCACATCTACAGTATTTTGCTTATAATGGGGAGAGCCACACAGCAGTCACCCCAATAGTTGAGTACACACTGAGATTCACAACACTAGAGGAAAACACCACCACCTCATATGGTATTTATTTTCCTGAGGGCAGGTCAAGATGTATGTAGAAGCTCCAGGGAATGCATACATCTGTTTAATGTTTGAAGAAATGCAAATCTGTATCCAAGAAAAGCAGCAGACTCCCTTCCTCCAACCTCCATTCTCTGGCATCAGCAACCAGAGTTCTGCGCCTCGGTATAATGCTTACATTCAGCTACAAGAGCCGAACAGAGAAGAAACAATCGCCTTTTAAGGGATTCTGGTTAAACTTTCAATACTTTGACCAATAAGACCACTATTTCCGAACGCCACTGCTGCCGGTCCGTGCGCCTTGGTCACTTCGTGCTGCTGCTCTCCCATCCCGAGGCGAGGCCGCCCCAGAGATCAGGGTGCCAGGGAGCCCACGCGCACCAGCGGGGAGTGGGTGCCGGCTCTCGGGGTGGCCCCCACCCAGCTCCGGCGGCTTCGGGGCCGCCCGGGCGCGGGTACGGCTTGCGGGTGCCCCCCAATTCTTTGTTCTCCGAGACGCAGTCCCCGGGCCCCGCGCCCCCGCCTCCCACCCGGGGCTGAAGCTGCGGCCCGCCCCGGAGGCCTGGTTCCCACCTGAGGGCGGCGCGGGGCCCAGGCCGGCGCTGCGTTCTCCGCGTGCGGCCGACCGCGGGCCGGGAACCCGGAGACCCCGCGGCCTCCAGCCCGCCCGGCACCCGGCCGGCCGACGCATCCCGCCGCCGCCCGGGGACAAAGCGCCTGGCCCGGCCCGGCCCGGCCCGCGGAGGGAGGCGGCAAGCTGCAGGCTGCGGGCGGGCGAGCGCCGGGCCACGGCCGCGTCGGCGGCGGGGACGGCGCCGGAGGAGACGGACATTTCATTCGAGCTAAAGTGGAGTCGCTTTAGGAGCGATCATTGGCCGAAGCGAGACACAAACCTCCAATGCAGCCCTGGTTGGCTCCCGTCTCCAATCGGCTGTTTGGTTGGACAGAAAATGGCTGCGAAGGAACCAGTCCCAGCGCGGAGCCCCGCTTCCAGCTCTCGGCCTCCCCTCCCTCCGCCGCGGGCCGCTCCCCTCGGCGCGACACCCTCCCTCCGCGACGCCCGGCCGCCTGCGCGCGCACCGCGGCCCCGCCCCGCCCGCGCGGCCCCGCCCGCCCGGCCTGCGCCTGGGCTTCCAGGAGGGACCCGGGGACCCCAGATACGGGCGCCGGCCTCCGTCCCGCGTGGCTTCTCGGCCGGGGCCTGGGGCGCGCTCGCCGCCGCCCGCGAGCTCCTCTGCAGCCCCCGGACCCGGCCCGCCTGGATGGGGTTTCTGTTCTCCGTCCCTCCCGCAGCTGGGCACCGGGCGGGCGGCCCCACTTTGGACTTTCTGGCCGTAATTATGTAGATCTATGTCTGTCGCTATGTCACGCATCTGCAAATGGAAGCTCAGCATATTTAAACATCTCCGGGGCAAATGAGAACGAAGGAAAGCCCCCGAGTTCTCCCGAGAGGACTAAGTTCCAGTGCCACTAGGCAGTCAGGTAACCTGATGAGTTCCAGCTCTCTGTCCCACTGCCTGCGACCTCAACCAAATTGCTTTACCTCCCAGTGATTTCTTCACCGTTACGTTGGAGAAAATAGTAGCTAGGAGTGGCTGATTTGAATTAACATACACACAGACTAAGAAAAAAAGCTGACTTATTCGAGGGTTGGTTTATGTTTTTGAAGAGACAGGGATCTCACTTTGTTGCCTGTTGATTGCTCTGAACTGGGCTCAGTCAGCCTCCTGCCTCAGCCTCCCTAGTGGCTGGGACTATAGACATGCACCGCTATACCCAGGTCCTAAGATGACAAGAATTTCAGTATCCAGCAAGCTTTGGCAAACTGTTGGAGCTGTTGGGCCTGAATTTAACTCCTCCTTTTCTCTGTGCTTTGTAAAGTGAACTTTTAGGAGTGAAATGCTCAAAAGTAGGAAATATTAAAATAGAAGTAATCGAATTGGGAGAAGTATGACTAATCACACACTGAATCATGACCCCAGAGAAGCAACGATGACTACCTTCTCTGAATTCGGGTCATCTCGGCACCAGGAGCCAATCTACAAGCTTCATTCAAAATCAGCAAGAAGGCTACCCCGCTCCTCGGCAGGCACTGTGCCCGGGTGTCAGGGGTGAATAAAGCCCTCTCCTGACCCCAGGCGCTAAACACCCCCCCACCCCCCACCCCCGCGCACGCGGTGGCCCCAACTCTACAATCTTTTTTTTTTTTGGTACCGGGATCGAACTCGGGTCCTTGCGTTTCCACAGCAGGAAGGGAAACCACTGAACTAAATCCCCACCTCAGCAACCTTTTTTTGAACTTGCTTCAAGAAGCCCCCCATGAATCTAAACCAGTGTCCATGATCACATGGGGAAGGATAGGCCAGGATCACAATTTGGTCTTGGAAAAGACACTGAAGCTGATCTGGCAATGCATGCCAGGCTCTCGCCTCAAGATCCCAAGTGGCTCCTTGCCATCTTCAAGGTCTCTTCTTCAAAGAGAAACTTCCTAACTTTTTTTTATTTTTTGAGACAGGGTCTTGCTGTGTAGTCCAGGCTGGCCTCGAACTCAAGGCAATCCTCCTGCCTCAGCCTGCCAAGTGCTGGGATTATACCTGGCATCTCTTTCTAAAGTCACTGTATTCTGAGAATTGCTATCAAGTCATCTAGTTCTTTCTACCAGAGGTAAATAATATTTGCTGCAATGCACTTTGCTTAGTTGAATGATCCTGTTTTTCTGTTTTCTCTGAATACATTCAGAATGAGAATGCCTCTCATTACCTGCGCTGCTGCTGCAGCCATGGTTCAAGCCCCATCTCAGGAGTGAGAGAGGTGATTAGGGCATGGCAAAGCTGGCTGGGGAAGTGGGCGGGACCCATAAGTGCCCAGAATATTTCCCAGAGCCAAACTCCTGGACTTCTCACTAGAATCTGAGCAGGCTTTTCAATAGGATGCCTGGACCTGATGTCACGCTGAGGTGTGGGATCCCAGCACCACCTCTCAGGACCCTTCGTAGAAGTTCTCCCGGTTTCCTCGAGATTTAGACAGTCTAAGAGAACACATTGAAGTCATGAAGGCTTTGCTATTACAGCTTTCTGGGATAGCCCTCACTGTTTCCCAGACACAGCGTGTGCTGTTATCTTTGCTCTTACCCTCTTTTCTCTTTACCTGGCCCCAGCTCGCTCTGCAGAAACAGTTTCTCTCCCACTCTTCATTTTTGCTTTCTTAAATAAACTTTGCCACTGCTTTTTGCTCATTTCATTCAATTCTTTGTTCAAGGCAAGAACCTGGACTCCGACTCCAGAAGGAGGGGTGAGCCAGCCAAAGTCTGGTTTAGTTGGTGAGGCACTTTTTAGAAACAAGCTACCCGATAACAGAACTCCAGAGTTACTGTTCCTACTTCCACACTGGCCCACATACCAGCCAGGATTTCAGATCCTCTCACTCCTCTGCTCAGAAAACCTCTAAAGAGCAGGGTGTGGTGGCCATCAGTTGTAATCCCAGCACTCAGGAGGCTGAGGCAGGAGGATTGCCCTAAATTGTTTGAAGCCAGCCAGAACTACATAGCAAGACCCTGTCTCAAAACAAAATGAAAACCCTCTAAAAACTCCCCATTTCCCTTAGAGTAAAAAACAAAGACTTTACAGCAGCATTTTGAGGAAAGGAGTGGCAAGTTCCTTCATTCTAAATTGAACAAAAGATGATTCTTTGGTCTTAGCAACAAGCAGCCTCCAGAATCTGTTTTAATCAATCTAGGCCAATCTTTCCATCAGTGACCTAAACAATCAGCAAGAGCCACACTAGTCGTCCTGGTTCTACAGCTAAAGGTCAACTCATCTCTGAACCATCTGGAATCTAAGGGTCTGCCAACCTCTGAACTCCATGCTTCCCCAAACACTATATGAGATCCATAGGTTTCTTTCTTCAGATTCTGTCTCCTGAGCACAGTTGTCTTTCATTCAGCAAGAAGTACATTCAGTTTTGTTTGTTCCAGCTGTGAATGGTGGCCTCCTTGTTGGTTCCTATGGGGTCTGTGATCTATCCCCTCTCCACTTCTCTAAACTCCTCTCTTTTTCTAGCTCACTGTACTCCTTGCAGTCTTTATTTCTGCCAGGAATTCTGCCTCAGGGCCTTTGCGCTGGCTATTCCAACTGCCTAATACATTCTTCTTTTTTTGGTACCGGGGGATCGGATCGAACATGGGTCCTTGCGCTTGCAAGGCAAGCGACGGAACCACTGAGCTAAATCCCCGGCCCTACATTCTTCTTTCAGATATCCACATAGCTCACTTCCCCATCACCTTCCATGTCTTTATGAGGCCAGCCCTGAACACTTACCTGAAAATTGCAATTTCAGCTCCCTACCCCCACTCTCCCGTAGTTGCTTTTCTTCAATCACACTTATCACCTCTGCCTTACTTTCCTTGTTGCTGGGACAAAATACCTAACACCTGCAAGCTAGAGGAGGAGAGGTTTATTTTGGCTCACAGTTTGTAGAGATTTTAGTACATGGCCAGTTCCAAGGCAGAACAGCTTAGCACAGGGGAATAGTGGAGAGATAGCTGCTTACTTCATGGAGTCCAGGAAGCGCGGCGGGAGAGGGAGACAGAGAGAGAGAGAGAGAGAGAGAGAGAGAGAGAGAGAGAGAGAGAGGCCCTTCCAAGACACAACTGAGTCATCCACCTTTTCTGACCAGACCTCACCTAACAGCAGCAAGTCAGCTGTGATGCCCGCATCTAATCACCTTCCACACACACCCTGCCCTCTGAAAGACTCATGCATATCTCTTTATGCAAACTGCATTTAGTCCATCTCTAAGAGTCCATCTAAAGTTTTTAACAGTTCCAGCAATGCTGAAAAGTGCAAGTCCAAAGTCTCCTCTAAGACTCAAAGGAAACTCTTAGCTGTGAGCCCCTGGAAAAATCAAAGAGAAAGTTAAACATTTCCAACATACAGTGGCACAGGGAAACCCTTCCATTCCAAAAGAATGGGATAGAGGGACGGAAACCAATGGGACAAAAGCAAGAACAAATCCCAGCGGGGCAAACATTCAGTGTGTGGTTTCAGAGCCCTGGGCAAGTTGGGGGAAGATGCTCCGAAAGCTCCAAAGGGCTCGGGCAGCCCCGATCCGATCCGACAGTGTTCGCAGTGGCTGTAGCCCTCAGGGCTTCTCTCTCTCGGGCTGGCTTTGCTCACCCCTGGCAGCCTTCCTCAGACGCCCCACATTCCGGGCTTCTCCAACTATGTGGAGGGTCCGATCACAACTTCAGGCCCTGTCCCCTCAGGCCACACTGGCCGGGCCCCCAGGCCACCTTCTGAAATCTGGGAGGAAGCCTCCCTGACCTCAACAACTCTTTTTTTTTTTTTTGGTACTGGGGATTGAACTCAGGATCTAGTGTTTGCGAGGCAACCAGCGGCACCCCTGAGCTAAATCCCCAGCCCAACAACTCTTGCATTCTGCAGGCTCGAGAAGTAGCCAGGCCCCCTTGGGGCAGGACTCAGAGGCCTCAGAATACCCGAAAGACTGAGCACTGTGAACTGAATCCCTAGGTTGCAGCTCTTGAGCACTTGGGGCACTCTTCTCAAAGCAGAGTCTCACTTTTGCAATTTTGAGCCTGTGAAGGGTGGGGCCTTGGTGATTCCTCACATCCCCTTAAGCTATTTTTCCTATTGTCTAGCTGCAAAGTACTTGGCTGCATTTTTTTTGGGTACTGGGGATTGAACTCTGAGCTTTGGGCTTTTGGAACCACTGAGCTAAATCCCCGGCCCTACTTGGCTTCTTTTAATGCTAATCTTTTCATGACAATTAGCACACACAGTGAGATGCTCAACAGTGCTAGTTAACTTTGGAACCAATTTATACCCCTAGGGTTGGTACAAAACATGTACTATGATCCCAGTCTCAATCTTAAATTGTTTTTTAAATCGATATTTATATTAACACTTGCAGAGAAAATCTGTGTGTCAAAAGTTGACAGTATTTTCTGTAAAACAGAATAAGTGCTCAATGGGTGTTCATTGATTTCGGTTAGAAAATAACTCCTCATTTGGCCTATTTTTCTTTTCTTTTGAGACAGGATCTCACTGTGCAACCCAGGCCAGCCCAATTCAGTTCCCGTCTCACCCTCTCACATGCTTCATTGTGCCCCACCACACCCAGCTTCTTTGGGTTTTTTTTTTTTTTTTGGTACCTTGGGCTGTCCAGGCAGGCGGCAGAACCACTGAGCTAAATCCCTGGCCCCTCTTTGGGTTTATTTTTATTGAACATCTACAGCGTGTCAACTGTTATGCCCAGATCGCGAAGTCCCAAAGACCACCAGGAAGCCGATTCTGATGTAAGCACACGAGGGCCGTTTATTCAAGCTCGAGCAGGGGCTCCCAACCGTCACCGATGCAGTGGATCAGAATTGAGAGCCCCGAATTTCAAATTAGCGGGGTTTTTATTGTGGTTACAGCAAGGTTTGGAGATTTTTCACTTAGCAGTTACATGATTGGTTGGCATTTTGCAAGCATGAAGTGTACATTTCTGATTGGCTAGGCCCATCGGGGGTTTGAGGGGCGGTTACATGTAGGTCTTACAGGGGAAAAGAGGGACAAAGGTTAGTGGTCGACTGTCACGTACTGATGGTCAGCACATTGACAGATTGTTCTATAGATAGTGGACCCGGAACGTTCATTTCCTGGGCAAACAGATGGCTGGGTAATTAACTTAGGAACTTTGCTTCGTTACAGATTGTGTCTTTTGTCCCAGAGCAAGCACATTTTAACCATTAATTTGTGAGGACAATAGAGACTAGGGGAATAGTGGATTTTAGCAAAATGGAGTCGCTTTGGTCTCACACAACCAGGACTGGGGAGATAGTGGGGAACAAAACCTTGTACACTCCTTGAGCTTGTTTCTTGATGATTTCTTATGGTGGTTTCTTCTATGGCAGTTGTCTAAATCTGCTTTGCACCACTATAACAGAATATCCGAGGCTGGGTAATTTATAATAAATAGAAATGTATTGGCTCATGGTTCCAGAGGCTAGGATGTCCAATCTCGAGGGAGATCTGGTCCATGTGTTGAGAGCCTTCTTGCTGTGCCACCTCATGCTGGAAGATGAAGGGAGAGGGGGAGAGAGAAGAGGCCAAACTCACTTTTATAGCAAGTTCACTCCCAAGATAACCACCCCTCCAGCAGGGACAAGCCCCCCATGCCTGTTCACCTCTGAAAGATCTCACCTGTCTCAGCACCTGAATGGTGGGTGATAGGTCTCCCACTACCTCAGCAGCTATTACGTACAGTAGCTGCCCTCTTCCTATGGTGCCTTGCCCCCGCCCCTGTGTGACGTCATGCCAAGATGGCTGCTCCCACCAAAGAACAAACCCTTCTTTCCAGCATGTGCCTGTTCCTGCCTAGAGAGTAACCTAATACTCGCTCACCTCCTACCACCTAGTGACGTCACCGGCTCCTCCATTCCCTAGTCACTGCCTCACTCAACCCCGCCTCAGCCCCTACAAATCCCACCCCAGTCTCTATAAAAGACTCTCCCTGCCCAGCCATATTGCTTTTGTCTCTCCTTTGTTCAGACACAGCCCGGCAGATCTATTCCCCTAATAAAGGCTTGTTGTGGCCTGGTCTGGTCTTGGTCTTCGGCCTTTTACCTGACAGTGGGGAGGGAACACTCAAACTACAACACTCTAGTAATGGAGATGGAGAGATCTCCAGTAATCCATTTGAGGGATAGAACATTTTGGAGCAAAAGGAAATAGTGAAAAATTAAGGCTTATTCTTGGGTGATCCACGTGGGCAATTTGAGTGGATGGTGGAGTAAGATATTTGGTTTAAGTTCCTGGTGCTACCAACCACTCAATGAGTGATGCTGGGGCACAGGGTACTCATCTCTGCCTGCTTCAGCATCTTTATCTGCAGATTGCTGACCTTCCTCCTCTACTTTGTAGATAACAATCTAACTCTTAGGGTTGGCAGGAGGCAGTATGAAGAGCTTCGAGGGGTGCCTGGCACATTGCAAACCAGCCCGAGTTGTGAGCCATGATTACTGTTGTGGTTGTGAATGTTGTTAACAATTACTGAGCCAGGGATGATTGAAAAAGAAATCAAGACTGCGAATAACTGTGATTACTTGAGATGTGTAGGAGTTATTAATATTTCTCTCCTGCAGCGGAATCATCCCATCTATTAGAGGTTGTCCTAGCTGAACCAGTTATGGGAGTAATTTATATGCCATGTGGCAATTAGCATGTGGATCAGAGGTGCCTCGGGGAAGGAATAAAAGGCAGTAAATTTTAATAAGGACTCTGGGGACCAACCCTAGAAGGGAGGGGCAGTGAAGCAGGAGGAGCCAGGAGAGGAGGAGCTGCGGCAGGCAGTGGAGGGGAGCGCATTGAGGCCACAGGTCTCCCCCCATCTCTGGAACCAGGACTGCTCCTGAGGGTGTTTAGTGATTCCACACTGACAGTGCCATGTTCTCCAAATGTCACTCAAAATAAAAAGGATGCACTGCTGTAAAACACATGGATGGAATTCCACAGAGCTCCAACTTCCCTCACGATGGGGACTTTAATATGTTTTTCAATACCAAGTTCTTTTTTTTTTTTTTTGGTACCAGGGATGGAACTCGGGACCTTGTGCTTGCGAGGCAGGTGGAGGAACCACTGAGCTAAATCCCTGGCCCAATACCAAGTTCTTATTTATTTATTTTGGTATTTTTTGAGACAGGGTCTTGCTATGCAGTTCAGGCTGGGCGTGAACTTGTGGTCCTCCTGCCTCAGCCTCCTGAGTGCTGGAATTACAGGTGTGTGCACCACCACTCCTGGCCATATCTATCTTCTTGATCATGGCACCCCTGTGCCTGGAGCAGTGCCTGACCCTAAGTTGAATGAAGATTTACTAAAT
This sequence comes from Heterocephalus glaber, assembly GCF_000247695.1. Next base: position 4,592,571 of record NW_004624750.1, on the reverse strand, counting down.
GAATGCATTACTGAATGAGTGACCCCCCACACACACACTTCAACCAGTACCTGGGCCAACGTGGCCAGCTCTGTGCCTGTCATTGGCCTCTGTCCCCAGGACCCTTGCACTTCCTCTGCCTCAAAGTCAGAGCACCTTCCACTGATGGGTCTCAATAAGAACCCAGGCCAGGGGGAAAAGCCTAAGCACACACTGAATTCACACCAGGGACTTTTCCGAGTCTAGAGAGAAGTTATGTGGCAGGCGTGACCTCGCTTGGAGGAGTCCCTGGGTCGCACACCTGCCCTCCAGAGTTGCCCAACCCCTTCCCTGATCCCCAAAACAGGGTTCTCCTGGCTGCAAAGCCTCCTCCCACCTCTGTATGATCTTAGTGATTCCTCTGTGGAATGGCTAGGGAGCTCTGGAGACCATCTGGCTTGCAGGGCACCAGTTCCGACCAGGCCAGTGAGGAACTGGCCTGCTGAGGAGGCAGCAACACATACAAGGGTGGGGGACAAAGGACTTTAGATACCTTAAGCTCCTCAGCCCCACTAGGCTTCTTCTCACTTTTTGTTACCTTCCTGACTCCTGAAAACAGACTCAGGAGCACAGGCCTATAATCCCAGCACTCAGGAGGCTGAGGCAGGAAGATCACTCAGTGTAAGGCCTGCCTAGGCTACATAGTGAGTTGAAGGCCAGCCTGGACTCTATGGCAAGATCCTATTTTGTTTTGAGACAGGGTCTTGCTTTGTAGTTCAGGCTGGCTTTGAACTCACTATACAGCCTAGGCTGGCCTCGAACTCGAGATGCCGCTCCTGCCTCAGTCTCTGGAGGGCTGGAATGACAGGCGTGCGCCACCACGCCTGGCAAGATCCTGTTTCATAGGAAAAAAAACCCAAATAAAAAAAAGCAAAACAGGCTTGAGTTTTGGCCATGAATCTCCAGTCTGTCCCAAGAATCACACACACATACACACACAAGCACGCACGCATGCACACGCACACGCACACGCACACGTACACGCCCAGCCCCCTCCCCAGCAGAGAAACCGTAGGGATGCCGTTGCCTTCCAAACCCAGTTCAGGCTTAGATCCCTGAACAATGTGTCTTCTGCCCCAGCCGCCTGCCTTTTTCCTGCTGGGTCCTCCTGGTTTCCACCTGTTATCTTTCGTGCACAGCATCACCAAGGCGAAGGGCCTGCTACTGTCATCATTCAGGACGGGCGTCACCCCTGTGCAGTTTGTCCCCCAGAGTCAAGTGCCAGAGGTTTGGGTCCCTGCAGTGCAGTCTGCAGGTGTGGGGACCTTTAACGGTGGGGGAAAGTGGGAGGGGCCAGGTCTGGGCGGAGCCAACAAGTCCCGCGGGATTGGGTTCTCATCGGGAGAGCAGGCTGGGGGGGGGGGGGGAGTGGAGTGGGGCCGCCTTCTTTGCTTCCTGTCTGGTCCTGCTGTTTCCTTTGCTCAGGCTCCTGGGTCGGCTACGGAGTGGCCCTGGGGCCCTCGCTTTGAATCTCCCAAACCGTGAGTAAATAAAGAGCCTTTCTTTCTAAAGTTCCCAGCCTCGGGTATTTCATCCTAGTAACACAAAATTGACTGAGCCGTCGCTTCAGGGAAGCAAACCTTTCCCCGACTCGAGCAGGACGGTTGCATTGGAGCAAGCCGCCACCTCGTAGATCAGGCTCCAGGCCCTGCAAGGCCCGCAACTGCTTCTCTGGACACAGCCACAGGTCCATCCTTGACCCGGACTAGGCCGGACCCTTTCCCCGGATTTGTCAACTTGACTCCAGGAAGGGAAAGCGCCAGCTCTGTTGTCAGAGCTGAGTGGAGCCAGCCTGGGGGCAGCTGCCCGACTTGCCACCTCCCCTGTGAAGAGAGCTAGCACAACGGAGAAACAGAGTGGAGAAACGGAGGCTCTGTAGTGCTCACGTCTGGTTTTCTATTTTGCCGAAGCCAGTACTAGACTTGGTTTTTGTCACTTGCAGTCTTGAGTAACATGACTCTTTGTGGCCCGTGTGGAATACAGTTCCAGATATGATGATCACACAGGGAAGTTAATTTTCTCCACTGTAATGCTAGCGACTTTCTCCTTTCATTTGCATTAATATAAAACCACCTCTTAGATAACATGCAGTGCAAGCAAAATAAGTAGAAAGCTGTAATTAGGGAGTCACCACCAGTCTTCCAGAGAGAATTTAAGTAGAAGTATACGAGTTCACAAAAGGGAGATATGTCTGCACTGAACTTCCCATTTTTAGAGTTTTTAGCTGAAAAATGCCTTTCCACATTTTATGACACTAGAATAGAACTCTTACAGAAATGACTTAATCATTTGGGAAACTATCAGGTAGAGTCCCTATGTTAGACCTTATGCTAAATTTGTTCCAGATACCATGTAGTTGGCCCTCGTCTCTGACTACTGTCCTGACTGTCCCCAACAAGTGAAATAGGAGTTCATTTGTCCTAAGATCACTTGTACGATCTTAGCAGTGTAATATGGCAGCCACTTACAAACTAATGCTGTGTCAGTACTGAGTTGAGAGAGGAGACAATATCGAATATTGAACACACCTGTCTGTCCAGAACACCTTTTCCCCTTTTTTCAAGTGACACCATTCTCCTCCTTGAGTGATATGAATGTTGTCATAATCAAAATAGAGTCGCTTATGTCAGCCCTAACCAAAACAATGAATAAATAAAACCAGGAGGCTGTAAAAGGAAAGTTCCCACCAATGATTGCCTGGTGACACAAGATTCTGCCAGAATCCCAGGCTTGCACAAAGGCGGCCACAGCCTTTCACAGAAAATCCTTCTATAAGGACATTTGCCAGCAACTGTGTGTTCAGCCTCAGACTGACATCACCTTCATTATTATTATTATTATTATTAATTTTTGGTACCGGGTATCGAACTCGGACCTTGCCCTTGCAAAGCAGGCCACGGAACCACTGAGCTAAATCCCTGGCCCCATCACCTTCATTATTAATCATTGTGGGGAAGGTTTATCCTTTCAGGTTATCTTATGTTATGTTATTTTGTCTTTAAACACTCCTTTTGCCTCTGCCTCTTTGAATATACCCACAGTTAACTATAGTACGTGGATTCCCTCTGCAATAATATTCCTGAATAAATGGAATGATCCATTAAAAAATCTTTCTGATGTGAGATGACAGGGGCAGTTGCTTTCCCCTAATCCAGCCACAGTTCTAGCAGACGTGGCCAGTTATATTGTGAGTACTTGACCTGAGCTGCAGCATTCACAGCACCTCACTTCCCGGGGCACAGTTAGGAGGAGGGCACAGGTGACCCACACCAGGCCCAACGGTTTCCTTCCATGGGGCTTAAAGTCTAGATCGAAGGGAAGGGCAGCAAACAATTTCCTTTCTTCCTAGGTGGCTGTTCTAATCTGAGAAAGTTCACTTGAGATTCAGGCAGCCTGAAAAAGAGAGAGCCATGGGGAGGTCTCACATGTCCTTAATGTCTCAGTGGCGTGGAGAGCCATGCTGGAAAGTCCCACTCCCTTATATGCAATATCACGCAAAGCAGGCAAGTCACCAACTGTATATAAAGGTTATATAACACAGGTTACTTGCTGACCTGTCTGCTGCGCGTGTGCACTTTACATGACATATGCAAACTCATTAACAAGCGGAAGGCCTAAGTGGGAAGTGTGAGCCTGGCCATCGTGAGCACTCTGACCGCATGGTGGAGAAGCAAAGATGTGACCCAAAATTCTCAACTGGCAACTCCTTTGATGTGTACTTGTCCACATAGAAAAGCAGAGAGAGCCCGGTGTGATGGCCTACGCCTGTAATCCCAGCCCTCTGGAGGCTGAGGCAGGAGGATTGCCAAGAGTTTGAGGCCATCCTGGGCTACATGGTGAGTTTAAGGCCAGAATGAACTACATAGTGAGACCCTGTCTCACCAAAAAAAAAAAAAAGAGAGAGAGAGAAAGACAGGTTCGTCGGAAATCCTTGAGCTTCTGTAGTTGCTGCTTCCTGGAGGCTGAATCGCTGAACCTCAGTTCTGAGAACCACTCCCATATCCAGTCAGCCACTCCCATCTTTGTTTCCCCCTTCCAGTTGTCCGAACTCAAGATTCTGTTGCTGGCCACTAGAGGTCCAGTCCTGGGGTCTGCTTCAGATTTGCCTGAGGAGCATTTAGAAGACTCAAATGAAAAGCAGAGGACTTAGGAACAAACTTTTAAAAACCCATAGTTACCAAGAGGACAGCGAAACAGAGAGAAAGAGAGAAGAGTTTTCAGTGAGAGTGGATTTTCCATTCCTGTAATAAGAGCTGTGGCCCCTCTGAGCTAGGCAACATCTCCTTTTTCCAGGCAAAGACACGGCTCAGTAAACACACAGCTTGGAAGTGACAGATTTTAAACTCAGATCTGTCTGATTTCAAAGTATAATCCTCATTTTACCAGAGCTAGAGTATGTGCCTAGCATGAAAGGGACACATTGCTGTAACCCAGCATTTTTTTCAGGAAAATACTTTAAGTGGAACTGTTGGAACTGGACATCCCTGCCTCCTGTCTTCCATTCGTGGTTACTCAGTACACATGCATTCATTCTGAGCTGTCTATAGGAATCAGAGCAAGATCGGTCAACTCGGTCATTCCTGGTCCTCTGAGAGGAGGAGGCTGCTCGGCCCTCAGGAGCAGGTCTGAAGAAAGGAAGGGCCTGTCAGGAACACATACACCCTTAGACTGCAAAAGGGAAGGGCACATAAAAAGAATTAAGATGTGTTCTGTACATGAACTAATTCATCATGGGGAACGTCACCATTATGGACTGCAAACGTGACTAATAAAAATTAAATGAAGTTGGGAGTCAGCACAGCAATTTTCAGGCCACTTCTGCAGCAAAAGCCTTTCCTTGGATCTGCCCCTTGGGGAACATTCCAGCCCTTAGCTCCTCCCAATTCTACAGCTGCGAAAGAGGTTGTTACCCACCCACACACCCTGCTCCTGCCTGCCAACTCGCTTTCCTTTGTCTCCTTTTGGCTTTTCTACATTCACAGACCAGAACATCAGTCTTACCTACAGTGGAGTTTGGCTGTGGGACAGACAGGTCCCAGCAGGATGTAGAAGGTGAGAAGAGAGAAGTAGGAGCCAAGCATGGTGGTGCACACCTGTAATTCCAGTACTGTGGGAGGCTGAGGCAGGAGGATCACAACTGAAGCCAGCCTGGGCATTTAGTGAGACCCTGTCTCAAAAAAGGTTGAGGGTGTAGCTGGGTGTGAGGCTGTGGGTTGCATTTCAAGTATCACAAAACAAAAATGCTCCCAAAACACTTGCTGCAACACAAAAACGGCTGTAAGCATGTAAAGGAATAAGAGTGGCTGTGTCCCAATAAAACTTTATTAAGCCGGGTGTGGTGGGACGCACCTGTAGTCCTAGCTACTGGGGAGGCTGAGGCAGAAGACCATTTGAGTCCAGGAGTTCAAGGCTAACCCTGCGCAACATAGTGAGATCTGTCTCTTAAAAACAAAACAAAAAGGGCTGGGGATTTAGCGCAGTGGTTTCGTCTCTTGCTACGCAAGTGCATGGACCCGAGTTTGATCCCTGGTAGCAAAAAAAAGAAAAACAAAAATATTTTATTTACAAAAAATGACAGTGGGCCACATTTGGCCCCCAGACTAATTTACTGATCCCTATTCCAAAGGAGTGGATGGGCCAGAGGAGGCTGCGGGCACACACAGAAATGTTATGGTTATGTGTCACAGTGATGGGACGGGACCCTCAAGATGGGACCCTCAAGAATGGGCTCAGGGGCCAGGGATTTAGCTCAGTAGTGCCATGCCTGCCTCACAAGCACAATGTCCTGAGTTCGATCCCCAGTACCACCAAAAGAAAAGGAAGTGCCTATCTTCATCCTCTAACATGAACATAATCTATGAATTGCACTCTCGATCCCTGCCTGGTACCAAAAGAAAAAGATTGGGTTCAGGCCCTGAGGAAAGAGATCCAGTCAGCCACTTTCCCCCTTCCTCCCTGGGAGCACACAGCAAGAAGTGGCCACCTATGAATCAGGAAATAGGCCCTTCTCACAGGATGCCGAATCTGCCACACCCTGATCTTGGGCTTCCTAGCCCCTAGAACAGTAAGAAGGAAGCTTCTCTTAGGTATAAGCCCCACTGTTTATGGTGCTCTGTTATCACAGCCCAAACCCACAAAGACACTAACAGACTCCTGAATGCTGAGCCCATGAAACCTACTCCTGTCCTGGCTGTAGGGACGTTAGTCCCTTTTCTTCTGGTGCCCTACATGAGCAGGAGTGGTTCTAACATACATGCAGCATCTTAGTTACTTTCTCAGTGCTGGGACAAAATACCTGACAGCCACAAGATAAAGGAGGAAAGGCTTATTTTGCTTCACAGTTTGGAAAGGGTTCAGTCCATAGTTGGTTGGCTCCAATGCAGGGCAGCATGGCAAGGGGGACTGTTGCTCCCTGGCATGGCAGCAGAAAGCAGAGAGAGATCCAGGGAGGAAGGAAGAAGATAGACCCTTCCGCCCACATCCCCAGTGACCCCTCCTCCAACCAGGCTTCACCTCCCAACATGACACTGAGCTATAAACCCATCAGTGGCCTCATCCACTGGTGAGTATCACATCCCCATGATCCAGTCACCTCTCCAAAGCCCCATCTATGAGCACGTGAGGCTTTGGGAGACATTGAAATATAAACCCTAACAGTACAGCGTTACCTTGAGAAGTGAATGAATGAGGAATAAACTAAAGAACAGGCCCTTTGTTTACTTGAACTCTTCACAATGCTATGCAAGATTGGGTTGTGCATTGTCCTAGGTGGTTCTGTTTCTTACCCAGGTGACAGGTCTCCCCCACTACATTCTACATCCCTCCGGGCCAGGACTGACATTTCCTTTGTGTCCTCAACACCAGTATCTAGGATGGTGTTGGAAAGTTGGCGACACTGTGCTTCAGTTTCTTCATGAGGAAAATGAATGTAATAATAAATGTAGTTGTGGGCTTGTAGTCGTAATGTGTTTAGAGCAATGCTTACACCAAATAAGCCTATGTAAGTGTTACTTATTACTTAGTTTACATTCTCATTTATTTGAAAGGCTTCCTAGTAACCTTTAAGTATACAGTAAGTGACTTTCTGCCCTGCATTTGATCAGCCACCACAGCAAGCTTTCACTGGGTTTATACTCAACCCCAAGTCACCCTCTGTCACCTCCTGGTAGCCAGAGTGCATGCTGGGAGCCATGTTTATGCAAAGTGACCTTGATCCAGGTGATTCCAGCCTGACCAAGCCTAGCGCTTCAGGAAGACCAGAAGTCTTGGTAGTGGGAGACCCACATGGGAGATCCTGGAGGCCATGGAGTAAAGGGATCCAGGCTGGTGTTGGAAAAAAATCAAAAACACAGCTGTAGAGAAAAGCAGAGCCCAAAGCCAGAGAACTTCAGATTCCTGGTCCCAGTTGTCTCAAGATGCTTTAGCGCCTACATTTAAGAAAAACAAAACAAAAAAATAGACAACAGCTTTATTGAGGTAACTCTCATACCATAGAATTCATCCATTTAAAGTGTGCAGTTAAGTTTTAGCATGTTTAACATGTTTGCCCCCAGCAGTATCAGTGACAACATTTTCAACCTCTCTGAAAGGAACTTAGTACCTCTTGGCAGGAAACCCTCATCCGCCCCTGCTACAGTTGGTATCTAGAATGTCCCCCAAAGGCTCGTGGATGATTGTTTTCATCCAAGTGGGCTGAAACCTCTGAATGCATAAGCCAAAAGAAATCTTTTAAATAATTTCTCTCAGGGATTTTGTTATAGTAACAGAAAACACATCTCCCTACCCAAGCCTAAGGCAACCATTGATGTACTTCTTGTCTTTATGGATTTGGCTACTCTGACGTTTCATATATGGAATCAAATAACATGTAGTCTTTTGGGACTGGCTTCTTTCACGTAGCATATTGGTGAAGGTAGTTTTTCTTTGGTACCAGGGATCGAACTCAGGACCTGCCGCTTTCAAGGCATGCGGTTGAACCACTGAGCTAAATCCCTGGCCCTGCATGTAGCATGTTTTCGGCATGCACTGTTGTAGCGTGGATCAGTGCTCATTATTTTTATTGCTGAATAATATTCCACTGTATGGATATACCAGATTTTGTTGACAGACACTGATCTGCATATTCTTTTGATTTATATGAATAATGCTACCACAAACATTAATGTACAAGTTCTTTCATGGGCACATGTTTTATGTGGACATATATTGACTCATTTCTCTTGAGTATATAATTAGGAACAGAATGGCTAGGTCTTACGATAACTTTTTTTTTGTACTGGGGATCGAACTCGGGACCTTGCGCTTGCGAGGCACGCAGCAACACCACTGAACTAAATCCCGGGCCCTTCTTATGATAACTCTTATGTTTAACGTTTCAAAGAACTCAAAGCAATTTTACATTCCCACCAGCAGTGTGAGGGTTCCAATTTCTCAACATCCCTGACTACACTTGTTACTGCCTGTGTTCTTTATTATAACCGTAATAGTGGGTAAAAAGTAGTACCTCACTGTGGGCTTAATTTGCATGTCCCTTATGGCTAATGGTGTCACGCTGATGGGCCACCTGTGTGTATTCTGTTGAGAAATGTCTATTCAGAGACTTTGCAAGATTTTTATGAGATTGAGGCCAGAATAGATATGCAGTGAGGTAAGACTTAGAAGAAGAAACCCTGCCTTGGAGACTTGGCTTCCCACCTTCTTGTTGTATGACCCCTGGGTTTCTTAAAACTCTGAGCTTGTTTCCCTGTCTTTTAAATTGGGAAAATAATATCTACTAATAAGGTTATTGTGTGACTGAAATGAGAAAACATGCATGTACAGTGGACTGTTGACTTATGAACTTAACTCGTTCCGCAAGGGCTGGTTGTAATTCAAGTTGGTCAGGCTCCTCTCCACAGCCTTCAAAGTCTCTTCTGTACACCGGCAGATCTCAGTGTCCTTAGAGGGACACTGGCCCAGGATTTCTCAGTGAACCCCACACAGGAAAGGATGTGTTGTCCTGTTCCTTCCAGAACTCTTTAAGGGTTAAATCTGTATCTGAGACCATCTAGAAGCACAAGCGGCCAGGATTCGGGTCATAACTTAAGACTTTGGTTATAAGTTAAAACAAATTCTAGGGCTGGGGATTTAGCTCAGTGGTTCCACTACCTCCCTTGCAAGCACAAGGTCCCAAGTTCGATCCCCGGTACCAAAAAACCCCACTAAAATTCTGATCGTAACCCAAGTAGTTCATGTCAGGCCAGTCATAACTCGAGGTTCCACTGTAGTATTTATCCTGGAACACAGTAAACACAGTAAGTGGGAGCTCTTATCATTTTGTTGTTTTTTTGAGATAAGGTCTCCCTATGTAGCCCAGGCTGGCCTCAAACTCAGTGATCCTCCTGCCTCAGCCCCCTCAGTGCTGAGATTACAGGCGTGCGCCATGACACCCTGCTTTATTTGTAAAGGTGGTAACACAGTGTGAACTGTTTATAGGAAGGCTGATCTGGCCCCGTAATACTGAAGGGATCAGAGAGAGTGCAGGGGAGGACTGCGCCTCTGCCGGCCAGGACACCACTCTCCTGAGCTGGGGGGTGGCAGCTTTGTACCCTCCCAACCTGGGCACAGTTGCCCAGGACAGCCCCAGGGCCAGTGCCCACTTAGAGCCTCTGGGCCGGGGCACACCTCTTCTCATGAACTCTCCCACCCCAGGGAGCTTGGGGAACCCTTGCCCGGCACAGCCCGGGGTAGGGAAGCTTGGGCTCCAGCCCTCTTCATTCAGCCCTACAAATGGAAGCATCAAGATCCAGCAGCAGCAGCAGCAGCAGCAGCAGCAGCATGGCTTCCTTTTCCCCTTGCTTTCCGGATGGGTGATTTTGGGTTAGGTTTCTGGCTTAGAGATTTATTCGTCTGGGGCCATTTTAAAATCTAAACTAGACAGGATTGAACAGGCAGCACTTGGATTCCAGAGAACCCCCAGGACACAGGAACAGAGCAGAGCTGATAGAGGCAGTTCAGTAAGTGACACTTTGCTCACGAATGAAGGCTGGAGATGACTCTGCATATAAATCTGAGACCACAAAACCGGACTCCTCAGGCTTGCTACCAGGAAAGACTGAAACGTACGTTTTGGGGGAAGAATTGATTTAGAAGTTCAGAGTTCTGCCCTCTTGATCATTGAGTCATTGCATGCTTGTTTTGTTTCTTGGTATGGTACAGAATTCTCATTAAATTGGGCTTCAGACGAAAGCTTGTGCTGAGTTCTCTGTAGGCAGTGTTCCTGGTGAGCTGCCCCTCCTCACAAGTGAGAGCTCAGGTAAGTCCCTTGCTCCCAGCTGAAAATGTTTAGGGCAGGTTTAGTGATGCTAAGTAGAAAATGAAGAACAGCCTCAAGTCGAAGATAAGACCCTGACCTTCCACTGAGGAGCCAGGGCATGCAGCTGGCTCCCAGGTTGAAGGAATGGAGATGTGTTAGTTAGCATGGGGGTGGTTTTATTTTTTTCCATTGCGCATCGGCTCAGCTGTTGTCACACCCATGTGGCCACTGTGCAGAAACTGGCCAAGAATCCCATGAGGTGGAAACTTTCCACGTCCTTAGGGCATAGATTAAATGGGACTAGGAAATAAATGAGGCAAGAACTGTCTCGCCCAGCTCAGGATTCTCCAGTTCAGATCTTCTCCATTCTGCCCAGAGGGCAGCCAGCTGGCCCTGGGAGTTAGTGCCCCTGGGGAAGCCAAGACAAGGCCTGGGGACAAACCAACCAGCAGGCAAGGGAGAGCCAGAGCTCACCACAGATGGGGTCCAGCACAGGAGGTGGGTAGTGACTACTGCAGGGGGCAGATGGAAACAGGAGGGATATGGTGTTAGGGTTCTCCCGAGCAACAGAGACAGTGGGAGAGAGACAGATGCACTAAGGAGAATTATCATGGGAATTGCCTCATATGCTTCTGTCAGCCAAGATGTCCCATAGTGTGCCATCAGCAGGTTGGAGAGCCAGGAAAACAGATGGTGTAATTCAGTCAAAGGCCCAAGAACCAGGTGCCCAAAGCCCAGGAGTAATAGAAGGTGGATGTCTTAGGTCAGGAGGAGAGCAAGAATTCCCCATCTCCTGCGCCTGCTGTCCTGTTCAGAGCCTTGATGGTGGATGTTGGTCTCTCACTTGGTTTGCTGATGCAAATGCTCATCCCTCACAGAGGCGTCCTCACAGACATGCCAGAAACAGTGCTTTACCAGCTGGTGGGGCATCTCCTAGGCCACTCATGTTGACAAATAAGATTAAGTGTCACGCCCGAATGAGGTGGTGCACGCCTGTAGTCCCTGCACTTGGGAGACTGAGGCAGGAGGATCGCTGTGAGTTTGATACCAGCCTGGGCTACGTAGTGAGTTCAAGGCCAGACTGACCTGGTCACCTTTACTGTACTTCCATCTGATTACAGGCTCATAAATACTGCATGCACTGTCTCATAAATGAGATTAAGATCGGAGTGAATCTGGGAGGAACATGGGCGCTAGGAGCCGGTGAGATGACTCAGCACCCTGTCCATCATCCCTGTCGACCACACCTACCGATTCAGAGGGCAGCACCTAAAGCTGAGGTCTGGCCTGAGTTACGGCCCCTTTGTTGCTGAGACTGCTCTTGTGTGTTTGACCTGTGTGCAGTGCTTTCCTGTTGCCCCGGTACCTTTCTTCCTCTGTTACACCTTTGTTGGCACTGACTGGCCGTGCGCACAACCTCCAGTGACCGTCAATAAACGTTGCTGCTCACTACTTAATACTGGGTGTATGCTTGGCAGTGCTTTCCTCCTCATATACAAGGTCTTGGACTTTTGCTGGGCCATTCAGCTGTACCACTTCTCAGTTTTTCCCGAAAGTTGGTGTCTGATCTAAATACTTGATTAAGGTTTTGGCAAAGCCTTTTCAGAGGTATCTCCACCAGAAAGCAATTAGCCTTTTCCTTCCTTTTTCAGGTATTTGGAGTCATTGTTGATCAAGACTTAGCTTTACCAGCTCATTAAAAGCGTTTTAGCTGGGTGTGGTGGCATGTGCTTATAAATCCCAGCACTAGGGAGGCTGAGGCAGGAGGATCTGTGTGCATTTGAAGCCAGCCTGAATTACAAAGCAATACCTTGTCTCAGAAAAACAAACAACAAAAAAAGTGGTATTTTATCATTCCTTTTAATATTTGGAACATTATAAAAAGGAACTGCCCACATCAGCTATTTGGTTACCCTGGAGTGTAGTTTGCATAGAACAGGTAACTATAGTTAATGTTTTGGATTTCTTTTATTTACTAGTTATTGAAATAATGAGCTGGTTCTCTAGCATCCAGTGGTACCCTGAGGAGTTGTTATTTTGATTTTAGTTATTTTCAGGTGGTTATGCTGGAAACTGGATTCACAGTTAACTTCTTTTTCCTTTTCTTTCTTTTTTTTTTTGATACTGGGGATCGAACTCAGGACCCTGTGCTTGCCAGGAAGGCACTGTTTTTTCTTATTTTGTTTATTTTATTTTTAAGACAGGGTTCTCAGTGTGCAGTTCAGGCTGGCCTTGAATTCACTATGTAGCTGATTAGTCCCAGTGATCCTCCTGCCTCAGCCTCCCTGGAGCTGGGATTACAGTCCAGTCCCACCACACACAGCTTTTTTCCTTATTTTTTCATTTTGCATTCAGTATTAGATATTGTTTTGATGAGTTGTTTTTATAATTATAGAAAATATTGGTTCCAAAGTGAAATCTACAAGACAAGGAAATTATGCAGAGGTTAAGTTTCTATTTCTGTCCTTTCCATTGTTTTCTTCTTTTTCTGATACAAGTAGTTTTTAATGATGTATCTTTCCATGGTTCTCTTTTTATATAAAAATTGTCCTTTATGCCCACTTCTCTTCATTTTTACACAAGAAAAGTAGATTAAATGTGTGGCACGCTGAGGTGTTGATTTCACGCTGGTGATGATAGGCAGCAGATGTGCAATCTGCTTTCGAGTCACCGTCCCACCCTGGCAAAAGCCCATCCCCAGGCTGGGCCCCCTTGAGCCGGTTAAAGCGATCGCAGTGGAGCTGTAGGGTTTGAGGCCCCCTCGCTTCTCAGGTGAGGTGGGGGAGAGCCCTAGGTGGGCCGCTAGCTGTTTGGCTCCTAACCGCGGCACCTTGGGGCCAGCATTTCTGGATTGTTCCGGACTCCAAACCTGGTGCAGTCTGGGGAGCAGAGGGGGAGAGGCGGGCGGGGATTCGGGGAGGGCGGGGCCTGAGATGGACAGCAGCTGAGGCAGGCAGGCAGGCAGGCAGGCAGGGCGCTGGGTCCTGCGGCCAGATTCAGGGGCGGACCAGCCCGTGCAGCCCCACCTCCCTCAGGGCCCCAAGCCTGCCAGAATGCCAAGGAGGCGAGGGCGGGAAGGGAAAGAGGACAAGAGGGAGACCAGTCCGGAGCACACTTCCCTCCTCCACGATTTCCGGCTGCGCCTCAGTGACCGGGTATCTCATCTTCTGGAGTCAGTCCTCTGGTTCCTAAGTCCGATTATTTACATTAGTTGGGAGTTTGGTTAGGAAACGAGACTGATTGGATCCCAGGTGATGGGTCGAGTACTGACTCCTGACTGCCAAAGACAAAGTGGGTGACATTCTCTCAAAGCAGAATCAGAGCAGCCATCAGAACAGGCTGCTTGGCACAGATCCCTGGTGTTGGCTAATTCTTCCTTCCTAGAAGTGGAAAGATAAGCTGGCTGAATGATCATTTCATGGGAGGGAGCAGAAAAGTTCTGGTCACGTGAACGAAAGGCTACGCCAAATCAGGACAATAAGGAGTAGTGGCCTTGATCATCTCCAAGGGGAGTTGACAGACCCTGAGCCCCCTGAGCGATGAGGCAGGGAGTCCCCTTGAGGACCAGGGCATCTTGGTCACCAGCCTGTGGCAGTACTGGGAGACAGTGAGTGCTTGTCAGGGGCTGCCCTTGGAGGGGTGTGGGGCCGACCCCTTCCTTCCTCTCTGCTTCTGGGGTACACAGCAAGGCCCTGTCTCAAAACAAAACAAAACAAAGCAAAACAAAAAGCAGGTATCCACTGCTATTACAGATAAGTAAACAGAATCTTTCTAAGACCCTGGCTCTCAGACTCTTGATAATTTATCTAACATGCCTCTCTAACATGCATTCTTCCCTATAGGTGTGGAAATCTGACCTACTCCTCACATTTGAGATAAAAGTAAAGTTTCTCCCATCAAACAGGCAGCTTGATGGACACTAACTTTCTCACTGTTTTGTGACAAGTTTTTCTTTCCTCAACCCAGCCAGCCAGCCACAGCACCTCAGGGCAGTTGGAGAGCACATGGTCCCCAGCAGGAAGGGGCTGCAGCGCCTTCCAGCTGGAAGAAGCTGTAGAAAAGAGACCACCATTCCTTCAGCACCCTATAAAGATTTATGCGATTTGTGTCTCAGGGAATGAGATAAGAGGCAGGGTGTGGCAAAGCTGGCTGGGAAAATAAACAGGACCTGTTAGTTACAAAATCCCAAGGTAGAGCCACATAATTCCCAGGACCCCATATGTGGAACTTCTCATTCGTTCCCATGCCATGTGGACGGCAAATAGACACAGACACCACAAGGAGCCCACTATTGTGACTCTTCGTAGCCCACATGTCTTCTAGACCAGGCTGTACTTCTATTTTTGCTTTTTCTCTCTTGTTTGGGTCAAGTTCACTCTGCAAAGCCAGTTTTTCTCATATCCCTCCACCCTGCACTTTTCAGATAAACTTTTGGCACCATTAAAAGGAAAAAAATCCCCATGTCTGGGCAGAATACTAAACCAAAAGCAATACAGCATACCTGGACAGGTTGCAAAGATTAGGGCCACCATCAAGGACCTAAAATACGAGTAGTGATTCCCCTGTCTCCCCACTGAGCTGTGTTTAGTCTGTGCAGAAGACGGGTGGATCTTGAACAACAGTGGGTTATGATAGCCAAATTAAATAAAATGTAGGGCCAGGGATTTAGCTCAGTGGCAGCGTGCCTTTCCCGCAACCCCAGGGTCCTGAGTTAGGTACCAAAAATAAATAAATAAATGTATTTGATTTAATTGCTTTTCATTCACTTGAAAAGTATATTTCCCTTGTGTTAAAAAGTAGCCCCATTTGGGGGATGGAAAAAAGAAAAACATAGTAGTCTGAAATTCTTTTCTATGGTTCCTGGCCACGATGTGCTACCTTACTGCAGGCCAAAGCAGCAGGGCCAACTGGTCCTGGACTGAAACCTCTGCAACATACCTGATCCCAGAGAGGCGCATTGATTCCTTGACATCCTTACACGGAATTTTCCATGCGGCCTTGAGAAAGACTGAAGCAGCTCTGTACATGCTGATAGGGGAGGATTCACACACTGTATTGATGACTACAATGTCTTTTTTTTTTTTTGGTACCAGGGATCAAACTCAGGACCTTGTGCTTGCAAGGCAGGCACTGGAACCACTGAGCTAAATCCCCGGCTCTGATGACTACAATGTCTTGCCCAAGGCAGTGTCCCCCACGAGTCCGGCCAGAGGCCCAGAGCCCACGGCAGGGTCCCATGCAAGTCCACATTGAGCATCTGCACCGGGAAGGCCCGAAGGCCACTGGTGGAAGCCAGAAATCCTGTGGCACCAGCCTGAGGGGGCTCAAGGCGAAGAGCAGAGCTCCCCCGACAAGAACAGCAGCCATCCCCGGCGACAGGGGGGACTCGAGCTCCTCCTCTGACAATGAGAACAGCGGAGTTCGCACCAGGAAAACCAGCCGCGGCAAAGCCTCCCAGGAGCATCAACAGCATTCGATCTTCACCTCCGGTTCTCCTTTTATGCGGTTGGCAGCAGTCCTCAGGCGGGTCTTCCGCACCCAGAACCGTGCTGGCTCGGTTCAGCTGGGCCTTCCAGGAAGCTGACCGTTAGTCCTCCACACTACCTGAGTATCACTTCGAAAGCTGAAATAAGATGCCTGGTAAGAAAACTATAAATTGGGGAATTACGATTAGTGGATTTAGGTTTGGGTATTGAAGCAACAGAGATGAAGTGGCCTATTGTGTCTAGTAGATTCTGGCCCAGGGATCTTTTGAGCCAGAGATGGTAGACAGGGGCCTAGGGCAGATACTGCAATCTCACGCCATCCGGCTGTGCGGGAGCTTCATGGACGGATGGGTGGGGCATCAGCCGAACCCAGGCCCTGCTCCAAGGCATTCGGCAATCTGTCAGGACAGTGGCCAGGCTGCTGCTTCCAGGCCGAGCGCTGCAGTTTTTACTGATTTTTCTGGGGTAGGCTAAAGTCCGGGAACTCCCGCCAGCCAGACCCACGGTTCCAGAAGATGTCTCTGTAGGCAGACCCGGAGCGCCGGTGATCACAGCCGCATGGTCCGGGCGCCCGTTGAATTCTGTGTATCACCCAGTCTTGCGGGGCTGGGCACTTCCGGTGCTCGGGCTTCAGCAGCTTCCGAAGCACAAGGGTGGGGGCAGAGAAAAGGGGCAAGAAAAAGAAAGAAAACGCAGACCGGCTTCAGCGGGCGGTGAGCCGCGTTAACTTGTATCAGCTGTGGACAAAACGCTTAAAAATGATCAACAAGCCTTCCTTCCTGCAGAGCTGGGCGAAACCGGACCTAAGGCAGCAGAGGGGACACGCTGAAGGCAGACGCCACGCCTCTGGGCCCTCTTCAGCCGCCTCGAAGATCTCTGGAGGCTCAAGCAGAAGCTCAGTGTTCTCAGAGAGAGTGGCCTTGGGTCCCCAGGAAGCGACCCAGGCAACTGTACCATAACCCACACACTCGCAGTGCTGTTCGCTGCACCAATCGCCCAGCTGTGTGACCTCCCTTTGGTGATTTCTAAGTTGACTAAGACCAAGTGAAGCTAGACAGCTTACCTTCTGTGTGCGCGGGCGTGCACGTGTGTTACTAGGGACTGAACCCAAGGCCTTCACACTGAGCTATGTCCATAGCCTCTTGTGAATATTTTCTGTTTTGAGACAGGGTCTTGCTAAGTTGTCCAGGCTGGGCTCGAATTTGGTGATCCTCCTGTCTCAGCTTCCCAGAGTGCTGGGATTTCAGGCATGTGCCACCATGCCCACCTGTTTCTGGGTTTCTATCAGGGTCTCAGGTTTGCAGAAACACCATGCTACAAAGGGTAATCGTGTACCACACCCAGGAGTTGGTTTTCACCTCCCAGACTCTGTCCCATCACTGTCTTGCCACGGTGGCTCCTAAGTGTCTCATAATGGCTTGTGCTTGGCTCAGAAATGCCCTCTCCAGATGGCAGGTGAGTAAGCAGCCCATTCTGAACCCCTCTCATCTTGAGCACCCATCCTCGTAGGCGCTCCGCTCCCTCTGTGGCCTTTTCTTTTCAGTGCACCCAGCATCTATTGCCTTCATACCCTGAAGACTAAAGTTTTTTTTGTTTTTGGTACCAGGGATCAAACTCAGGACCTTGCACTTGTGAAGTAGGCGGCGAAACCACTGAGCTAAATCCTCGGCCCCTAAAGACTAAATTTTAATGAAACACACTGGTCTGTTTGTTTCCCTAAGTGTAAGCCATGCAGAGCTCACTGGTGAGAACAGTTATTTCAGATTCACTCCCTAGGTAGTGTACACCAGGATCTAGTACTTGACACATAGCAGGAGCCTAATGCACATTTGTGAAAAATGAATAAAGAGGGCTGGGGATTTAGCTCAGTGGCACCAGGCCTGCCTCACAAGTGTGAGGTCCTGAGTTTGATCCCCAGTATCAATAAAAAAGTAAAAAAGAAACTGTGTAGTTTATACACCGTGGAGTATTACTGTGCCATAAAGAAGGATAAACGAGTCATTTGTAGGACAATGGAAGCACCTTGAGACCACAATGTTAGGTGAAATAAATCAGACACACATGGCTTTTCATATAGAAAAAACCTGAAGTATAAATAAACAGCAAAATATAAGATAATAGGGAACAGGAAGACAGATCTTCCTCAAATGGAAAACAAATCAAGAGGGTGAGGGAGGGGAAGGAGAGGAGGGGGGAGGGTGAAAAAAGGAATGAAGATATGTTCTTTACATGTGCTAGCTCCAGGAATGTGGCCGTCATAAACTGCAAACACTAATAAAAGAAAAACTCAAGAATTTAGAAGATGAAAAAGATGAGAAGCTAGGCTGATGCAAGGGACTCTTCTGATGTCACTTCCCAGCAGCTCTGAGGACCCATGCCTTTCTTGTCACTCAAGGGGTGGCCCAAGAGGTGCACAGCCACTCCCTAAGCTCTCTTGGGAGTGGATTCCTCTCAGAGCTGTTTGCTGGCCCAGAGCCCATTGCCTGGGCTTGAGCGGTGTTTTGAACCCCATCCCTCCTCCTGCCGCTGCCCTGGTGGCCTCTGTTCTTGTCACATTCCCACTTGCCCGTCTACCTGGAATCCCTGCCAGCATTCTTGCCCAATCTCTACCTCCCTTCCCCTCAGCTGACAGAGATAGTATTGTAAGAAATATTTGAAGAAAGAATTCCGGAGTTCCAAGGCTCCCATGCTCCTGGAAATCTAGCAATACCTCAACTTGGAACCCTTTGGCCTGAGGCCCAAGGCATTTTGCAGTCCTCGCCAGACTCTGCCTCTCCCAGCTCCAGGCCTGCCCTGCCCAGATGCCCCCTCTGGGGCCGGCTTCCTGCTGGTGCCTGCTTTCCACTCCTCCACCTGGCGTCTTCTCACCCGCAGATTGGACCCAAGATAAAGGGCAGAGGAGCAGACGGCTCTGGGTGTTCAGATCTCTAGAGCCCTGGCCACCATGTATCCTTCGGGCACCAGGCTAAGTAATCAGATCTCAGCTGGAGGTGGAGGTCAGTGTCATCTTGCCTCGGAACAGGAAAGTGCAGAAGGCTGCCTGCCCCCTGGCTATGGGCAGAATGCTGATAACGAGGACTCCTGAGGCAAGATAGCATCTGCTGAAGACAGTTGTCCATGTGCAGGCATTTGGTTGTAGAGAAAATCTGGTTCCTTTGTAATCCTCTGTAGTTGCTGCTCCAGGAAATCCATGCTACCCTGCCCCCCTGGGCTTCTCACAGAATAATAAAAGTGGACCAACCAACTGTGGAGTTTCATTTGAGTCTGTCCACTAGAGGCAAGTCTCCTTCTGGTTCCCCCTTTAAATCTTGAACATTGTCTCAGTCTCTTTTTGTTCCTCATCGTTCCCCACAAAAGGTAGCTGAAGTTCTGATCAGCCCTCTGTAATGCCCTGAGACTGAGGTCACAGCTCCTGGCACAGCTGGTCCCAGCGCTCAAGGAAACTTCTTGGAAGAGATGAAGGACAGAGGGGAGGAAGAGACTGAAAAGGAGAAGAGGAAACTGAAGTCTCCTCCATGGTTGACACCTTAATCCTGACTTCTTTCTGCTTCTTGGCTCCCCTGATTTCTTTTTTAACTGAGGCCATATTTTACTCAGATTTCCTTAGTTTTTACCCAGGGTCCTTTTTCCGTCCCGGCAGCCCATCCAGGATACATTATGGTTAGTCACCATGTCCCCTCAGGTTCCTCTTAGTTTTGAAGTTTCTCAGGCAGTCTTTGGTTGTGATGAATTCGACAGCTTCAACGTGTACTTGTCTCATGTTTTGTATAATGTCTCTCATCCCTCTGATGTTTTTCTACAGTAAGACTGGGGTTTCGGGGTGAAGCCACAGACCTGAGGTGCAGTTCTCCTCACACATACTGGGTATGTCCACGTAGCAGGACTTAGAGAACTGATGTCAGGCACCGGGATGAAGCTCTCTGCTGTTGGCCGCTCTCGTACTCCACACTCCATACACTTTCTTTTCTTCCCCTTAAATTCTATTATTGGCACATTTTAGGTATCCAATACATTTACGCTCATCATTAGGGACTTGTACCTTTTTTTTTTTTTTTTTTGGTACCAGGGATTGAACTCGGGTCCTTGCACTTGCACAGCAGGCGGTGAAACCACTGAGCTAAATCCCTGGCCCAGGAACTTGTACCTTTACATGATGTATTTTGGATCTTATTTTTTCTGCATTCCCCTGCCCTCCCTTCAACCCCTCCCTCCCTATTTACAAAGGCTTTGTTTCCATTTGTTTCTCATTTTTTCCTTTCTCTTCATTCCTTTCCCCTAACCCTCCCACTTTCCCTACCCCTTTGAACTTTTTCTTCCTATTTCACATTATCAATTATTCATTTTAACTCTTGTTTACACTTTCAGTTTCTCACACCAGAGAAACTATTGGGTATTTTACACATGTGTGTCCTATGTATTTCACTTAAGAGTATGTCCTCAATGTGCATCCATTTAGCTATAAATGTCATTAATTTCTCATTCTTTATGCCTGAGTAGTACTCCATTTTACAGAAAAAACACATTTTCTTTATCCAGTCTCCAGTTGATGGTCACTTGGGCTGTTTCCAAGCTTTACCTTTTACACATTGTGCCATTATAAACATGGGTGCACATATATCGCTGTGGTATGATTCTTTCAATTCTTTGGGGAAGATACCCAGCAGGGGAATAGCTGGGTCGAATGGGGCCTCCAGTCCTAGTTCTTTGAGGTATCTTCACACTGATTTCCACAGTGGCTGCACCAGTCTGCACTCCCACCAACAATGGAGAAGGGTCCCTTTCTTCCCACAACCCCACCAACATTTGTTATTGGTTGATTTCTTGATAACAGCCATTCTTTGGGGTGAGGTGGAATCTCAGGGTTGTTTTCATCTACACTCTCGAATGACCAGTGATGTTGAACATTTTTTCATATATTTATTTGCTGCTTTTACTTCTTTGAGAAAAGTCTGTTCATTTCAAATGCCCATTTTTGAATTGGGTCTTTAAATTTGGGGGGGGGGGCGCCCAACATAAAGAAATGGAATGCATGAAACGATTCAAACAGATATTCAGGAGATTAAAAACTCCATTGAAAGCATGCATAGCAGATTAAGAATATCAGATATAGAAGACAGGGTTGCAGTGAAGGACCATGAAAACAGAGATTTCTTAAAAATAGTAAGGAACCATGAGAAATCAATCCAGCAGCTGCTAGATGATTCAAAGAAGAATAACATAAGACTGATAGGACTCCACAAAAAAAACAGGCGAAAGTACAATTGACATAAAAAAACTGTTCACAGAAGCAATAGTAGAAAACTTCCCAGACAGAGGTGGAGAATTGGACATAAAGATAAGTAAGGCATATAGAACTCCAACTAGCCATGATCAAAAAAAAATCTACACCTAGACATATAATAGTCAAGATCCCAGAAACCCAACAGAACAAAATCCTACAGGCAGAGAAAAGAAACAAATCACCTACAAAGGAAAGACCATCAGAATCACAGCAGACTTCTCAACACAAACCCTCAAATCAAGGAGAGCCTGAAGTGAAGTATTTCAAGCCCTAAAAGAAAATAACTTCCAACTTAGACTGTTGTATCCTGCAAAATTATCTTTCAAAATCGACGAGGAAATTAGATACTTCCATGACAAAGAACACCTGAGAAATTTCATGAA
>NW_004624750.1:4512260-4535594 GCF_000247695.1 Heterocephalus glaber | reverse complement strand
CCCGAGTCGCGCAGACCGCGAGGGGAGGTAGGTGGAGTGGACGCCGAGTCGCCCGGAGCCCAGGGGCCGGCGGGGGGTGGGGGCCGGGGACCCTGTCCGCCTCGGAGTCGCGCGCACTCCAAGCCTACCGGTCCTCGACCCCGACGACAAAGCTGCTCGTGTCCTCCTGTCCGGCTGTCTGGGGCTCATCGCACTGGGCATCCCGGGGCGATCTTCACAGATTCTCAGAGATGATAGCGTCACCGTGACCCCCATTTCACAGAGGAAGAAACCGAGGCGCACACGGGCGAGGAAATTTGCCCGAAATCACACAACCGGGCCCCCCCCGAGCTGGGATGTAAGCGGGGTCAGTTTGACTTGAAAGCACAGGTTACCATCTTATGTCGTCGGTGTGCAGCCTCCTGCACTACTTTTATAGGTTGGAAACTGAAAATCAAGAAAAGTGCCTTGCTGGAGGCTGTGGCGCATGCCTGTCCTCCCAGCACTCGGAGGATTAGGCGGGAGGATCACCGCACATAGAGTTTGTCTCAAAACAAACAAAAACCGACCACAACGAAAGTGCCCTGCCCAGTTGCTGTCGCATCTGTTTCTTTCAGAGGCTTAGGGTGCGATTCCAAGGCCGCCTGTGCTGACGGACAGAGAGGATCGGAAGTCAGGCAGCCCCCTTCGTAAGGCGGGGTTTGGCGGAGGGGTCTGAATGGGGACCCCACATATTTGCTGTGAGAGCAGCTTCGGAGACCATCGGGGTGGTAGGGAGGCAGCATCTCTTGCTGGAACCTGGGAAGGGAGGATGGGAAAGCATAGAGGAGGTCAAAGTCAAGGTTAAGCAGCAGTTTGGGCCCGTCTGAGCGCCATCTGTGGGGTTTCAGTAGGTGTGGCCCGCGCTGGCCCTTCCCGAGCCATCTTCGGGATTCTCCTTCTACTACCTGTGTACTACCCTGTATTTACCTTTTGGGGGGGGGGGGACCAGGGATCGAACTCTGGTCCTTGCGCTTGCACAGCAGGCGGCGAAACCACTGAGCTAAATTCCCGGCCCCTGTATTTACCATTTTTGTTTTAACTGAATTCACTTATTTTCTTATGGTGGTGAAAATCACATAATAAAATTTATTCTTAGCCATTGTTAAGTGTTCGGGAGTGTTAAGTTGGTCATATTGTTGTGAATCAGATCTCCGAAATCTTTATAGACCCCTCCGTGTTCACTCCTGCCCTTGCTTCTGGTAACCATCTTCTATTTTCTGTTTTTATGAATTTTCCTACTTTAGATTCCTCATATAAGTGGAATCACACAGAACTTGTCTTTTTGTGACTGTCTTCTTTCATTTATGATAAGGTGTTCAACTTTCGTCTGTGTAGTAGTATATGACAGGATTTCTTTTTAAATCTGAATAACATTCCACTGTATGTAGATACTACATTTTTGTTTATCCATTCAGTACACTCGCTTTTAAAATTACTTTTTATTGAAGTATACCACACATAAAGGGCACTTATCATAATAGAACTTGCTAAATTTTTACAAATTGAACAACTATGCAGCCAGCGCTCAGCTTGGGAAAAAACAGCGTGTCAATAGCGCCGCCGGGCCCCCCCCCCCCATCTCATTCCCATTCCAATGAAACCACTACTCTGATTTCAAGTTTCTTTTTTCTGGTACCAGGAATCAACTTAGGTCCTTGCACTTGTGGGGCAGGAGGCAGAACCACTGAGCTAAATCCCTGGCCCCTTACTCTGATTTCTTTTTCTTTCCTACTCTGATTTCTAACAGCATAGAAGAGTTTTGGCCTTCTTTGCGTTGTTTTACCTTTTTAAAAATTTGAGATAAGAGGTCTCGCTGTGTAGTTCAGGCTGGCCTTGAACTTACTATGTAGCTCAGGGGTCACTATGTAGGCCACAGTGATCCTTCTGCTTCAGCCTCTGGAGTGCTGAGACTTCAGGTGTGTGCCACTATGCCTGGCACACTTTTACTTTTGAAACTTGAATTTAGGCTCATTTGAAACAGTAATCCATAGGGCCGGGGATTTAGCTCAGTGGTTCCAGCGCCTGCCTCGAAAGTGCAAGGTCCTGAGTTCGATCCCCGGTACCAAAATTAAAAAAAACAAACAACTAATCCATGAAAGCATGCTTTGTTTTACTCATTTTTCTATACATACACATAACAGCTATCCTTGATAGACTTGGTCTTTTAAAAATAAATTTTATTTTATCCCATTACTCCCCTCAAGCCCTCTTCCCTTGCTGTGTACAAAAGCTTGGTTTCCATTCTTTCCTTCTATTTTCACTTTTTCCCTTGTCCCTTCCTTTCTCCCTCCCTCCCTTGTTCCCTTCCCACTTGAACATTTTCTTCCCATTTCCCAACATCTGTTATACATTTCAGGCCTTATTTTAACTTTCAGTTTCTCATTTTTTTGGTACCGGGAATTGAACTCAGGACCTTTGTGCTTGCTAGGCAGGTGCAGTGCCTCTGAGCTATATCCCAGTTCTAGACTTACTCTTTTCTGTATCACCTACAAACATTCTAGAAGCTGTCTTCTAGATTACCACCAGTAATCTGCATATCAGATTTACTGAGATGCTGGGCCACATCATGTTTCACAATTTAAAATTTAAGAAACTTGGGCTGTGGATTTAGCACAGTGGTGCTGCTGCTTGCCTCGAAAGCGCAATGTTCTGAGTTTGATCCCCGGTACCAAAAAAAAAAAAAAAAGAAAAAGAAAGAAAGAAACTTTACTTTGAAGCTTTCTTGATTTGTTTTTCCTTTCCTAAAAATACAAATAAATTTCCCACAAAGTGGCTGGGCTAGAGGGTGGACTAAGCCCTTACAAGGCCATTCTAAAAACCAATATGTGGGCAACAGATGAGGTCTGTGAAATACCAACAACAGCCAATGGAATTACCAAAATATCCACGATCATGAAACAGCACGGTTACCCCCAAGAGGCAGTGGCTGCCTGGCTTTCCACAAACGCCAGGAAGCAAATTGGCTGGGCAGATGAGATAGCCCAGTAGTGAACCCATGAGAAACTCATTTCCTTAGTGAGCCGCAGCGTCTGACGCGGGCCTCCTCACAATGTGACCCCTATGGCTGAAGGCTGAAGAATGTCTCCATCCAGTGACTCCACAGCCAAGCTCTGTTAATTATCGGGCACGGGGACTCAGAGGTGGAGAGGCCAGCGCAGCCCTCGAACAACGTCCGGAGAAAATGCAGCGTCATGATGTGTAGTCACAAAGCCACCCGGGAGCTGGCAGAGGGATGAGCATTGACGCATATCCCTGCTCACATTCCGTTCTACGTTAACTGGCGTGTAAACACTAGTGCAGGTGGACGGTGAGGACCAGGAATGTGTCTTATTCAACCCTTGTCTCGTGCGCGAGGGCAGCTACGTAAAGAGCGCGGCACCTCCCACACCAGCCCACACCGGGTTCCCGGCCAGACGGAAGCGCGCTGGGGCCGCCTCAGGTGCCCGTGGCAGTCTGCGCCTACCCGCGGCGCCGGCCCACCTGTCCCCCCTCCCCTTCCTGGGAAGAGTCTTGGCCCCAGGGCGGAGGCTCTGAGCCCCTGAGATCGAAGTATGAAAAAGTGAGTCAGGCAGAAAGAGGAAATGGAAATTTGATTTCTTGCTAGGAATCCGCAAACAGAAGTTCGCGTTGCTTGGTTTGCTGAGTAATTGTAGAGGAACCTTGCTTTTTGGGCGCGCAAGCGGGGCCGCTTACACGGGAAATGTTTGCCCACGACTTGGCTCTTCACACTGTTTGCTTCTCTGTGTTACTGTTCAGTGACTACGTAAAGGTTTAAATGACCCAGGCCCTCTGGTGTGCTTTAGAGTTGCCGCCAGAGTAAACCCTTGTGCCTTTATGGAGCACAGAGACTGTTTACGGAGCGTCCCTTACTCCCACCCCTAAGCTTTGCTGTGCTCGAAGAGTCCACCTGTGCACAGCTGTACGTCACCATCACTACTTGACGTTACAAGTGAACACTTGTTACCTATCAGGTTATGTGATTGCGAAGTGCTTTCAGCTTCCAGCTTTCAGGGCTGTGCTCAACTGATCAGTATGTAAAAGGGGTTTTCCCCCCAAATTTGTGTGTGTGTGTGTGTGTGTGTGTGTGTGTGTGTGTACACCCTCCACACACAGACACATACACCCCGTGTCTGTTAGCAGAAAAATGCAGGTGGGTGGGTGCTGGGAAGTGGTGTTCTGAAAAGTGGCTTCTGAGAACTCAGAGGCCCCAGGTATGAGTTGCACAGGGACAGGGACAGTAGGTGGTAAGCAGAAGGGAGTGTGGGGCCTGGGCAGGAGCCCCTCTCTCAGCCCTTCTTCCACCTAGGGGCGGGAAACAAGAGTATAGAGTTGCCAGGCCTGCTGGATTTTCAAGAGAAAAATTTTTGTGACTTCCTGTTTGAAAATATCAGCAGTGTAATTCAATTCAAGCACAGAAGGTCAAACAAGAAATCACTGCAGGTAAATATGGTCTGTGGATGTACAGAAGAATGTCAGGCTGGCACACATGAAAGGAAAGAACAAGAGAGTGCCTTTGGAGACCATTTTCCTTAGTAACAGTGCAGAGAAGTGACTGAATGAACAGTGACGATGGCTGTCAGCTTAGGGCCTTCAGAAAGCTGAGTGAGCATGTAAGGGTTTATTCCTTTACTAACTCATCAAAAAGAAAAGAACCATTAAGGTGGTTAAGCTGATTAAAAGGAGAACCCAAAGAATAGACGGTTATGTAATTAAAGAAATGCTGAATTGGATTTGCTGGAAGTTTCCAAGCAGGTTAAAGTCCTGCAGGGCCATAAAGCTGTAACCTTTGGGGTGACTGACAGAAATGTACTGGCGAACATTGAACATCATGCCTCAGCTGATAAAGCAGCAAAGAGCCAAGGCAAGCACGGGACGCTCTTGGAGAATTACATGATCTGTCAGTGGCTTGTTAAACAGGCCTCCAGTGGCACTGAAGGGACATTTAGTCAACTTACTCCTTTTCCCCAGGTTTTTCATATTCCTCTTGACAGTGAGTAGTGCATGCACCTAAAATTACCTTGGACTCATTGCTCCCTTACTTAGTGGTATTTTAAGCTGCTTAACCTTCTCAAATGTGCAACAACTAAAACTACCACTTTTCAAGTGCACTCAGCAGCTCGCAGGAGGTTTAAGCCAACGCCAGCGCAACGAAGGGGTCTGCCGTCCAGTCTGGCCGGATTGTCTCACTGAGCGCTTTAGTCCAGAGGTTTGTTTAGCAGTGGGCACCGTATTCTCCATCTGGTTTGTTTTAGGTTCACAGAAGTAAGCTGAGCTACTGGAGGAAGATCTAGATTCCATTCTTTTAAGTACAGTGAGAACCGGGAAGAAAGAGTAGAAGGAAGCAGAATTTAGCAAGCCGCTTGCCGCACCCGTCCAGCTCGTCGGGAGTGTGGTACTGGACTGCATTTGCTGGGAGGACAGGTTTCCCTGGGCCTTCACCGGGTCCCCTGGGGTCTCTGGGTGCTGGCCCATGCGCTAGCGACAGCACAATCCTCAGGAAGGGGCGGGCTGGCTGGGGGGGGGTGCTCACCCAGAGAAGTGGGGCGAAAGGGAAGCCGCCCTGGGACCTGGCCTCCACCCACAGCCGGCACAAGTGTTGAGAGCTCCCAAACCTCGAGAGGCCAGGCAGGTGACAGCAAGGCTGGTGGGGGAGCTGGGCCTGCGCCCGTCTGGTGGCCGGGCTTCGTTTCCATGGCTGCGGTGTTACCGTCAGTTAAAGCGGCAGAAACTGGGCGGAGCACGGATTGCGTGAGGTTCCATCGCGCCAGCACTGAGGAGCAATCACTCGCTGATGGGCCAGCCACACCGCCTCCCTGGTGAACTTTCCTCTAAGAGCAAAGGCCCTTCGGGGGCCCAGTGCTTCTCCTAAGCCATCCTTTCTTGCACCTGCTCCCCCTCCCCCAGCCTCCTTCATTCATGTTATTAAAATTTGGTCTCTTCTGATTAGAATACATTTCTAATTTTTATTTTTTAGTACTGGGGATTGGGCCCAGGGCCTTTGCACTCAGCTATGTCTCCAGCATGCCCTGCCCTTTCATAATTTTTTTTGTTTTGTTTTTTTAGTTTTGAGAGTCTTTTTAAGTCAACTTAGCTGTCCAGGCTGGGCTTAAACCTGCAGTCCTCCTGCCTCAGCCTCCTAGAGTGCTGGGATTACAGGTCTGTAGTACCACACCCAGTTTAGAATACCGTTTGTTTTGTTTTTCTTTGTCTCCCCTTTGCCCAGCAAAGTGTCCTCACCCATAAAGACTCAGTCCAAATGACAGGGTTGTGATTCCCCAGGCAGCAGGAATTTTGTCCTTAGTGGGCACCCGTGGCTTCTCCCACTTCTGGCCGCTCAGTGTGTCCTGTAGTACATTGTGCTAGACTGAGCCCCCAGGCAGGGCCGTCTGGTCCGTAGTGAATGTCCTGTTTGGGAAAGTACATGGCCCAAGAGTAGGTGCTCAGGACATGTTTGAAGTGAGTCTCGAGACCCCTCCTGTCTGGTTTTCTTCCCAGATTTTCCAGAAAGATTCCCTTTCTTCTTCAACCCAGCAATCTGTCTTCTCCCCTTAGAAACCCTTTATCTTGTTCTGGAATCGCGGAAAGAAATGTACAGAGACACAGAAGTTGGGTAAAAACCCAAAGCCTTTACTTGCTAGCGAGGGGGACCGCCCGAAACTCGTCTGATCAATGTCCGCCCCGTCCTTTGCTTTAACAGTTC
This sequence comes from Heterocephalus glaber, assembly GCF_000247695.1. Next base: position 4,528,873 of record NW_004624750.1, on the reverse strand, counting down.
CTTTTATATCTTCTTTTAGCCATTACCTCATTTCTGGTGGTCTTAGTAAAATTTGTGTTTCTCTTTTAAAACTAGTTCCTGTTAATAGTTATAGTCACAGACATATAACAAACAGATGGCACCTAAAACACATGCATTGTAAACTACCCAAACATTTCTGTTTTGCTTTCCTCCAGGTTAAATGTTATCTACAGCTAGGTTACAGGTCAAAGGTTCAGTGAACCATCACCTTAAACAATAAGAATTACAGGAAAGGTAAATCTTAAAGGAATGGATTACTTATTCTACTTCAGCTACCTTAATAACTAACCTATAGTTTAAATTTTCTCTATCAATCTGCCTCTCTTGCCTCCGTGACCCTTCGAGATCTTGTTGTTTCCCAGTTGGGAAATCTCACATAAATAAAATGTCATTGTCACAGGGCGGGAGAATGGTGACTTTTCAGGGTATTTCGGGACACTGTACTTCCCAGTAACAGTTTTTGTTTTTGTTTTTGTTTTGTGACAGGGTTTCCCTTTGTGGTGCAGGCTGACCTTAGCTCACTGTGTAGCCCAGGGTGGCCTTGAACTTGCGGGGCAATCCTCCTGTCTCAGCCTGCCACATGCTAGGATTACAGCCAGTAATAGTCTTTTGAAAGAAGATGACCCCCAAGGTAGTCTGGTAAACTGGACTGCATTTACTGGATTTGACACTTACCAGCTGTCTTTGGTGTTGGATGGTGGTGGAGGTGCTGGGGGTGGTGCCCTAATAGGGGCATTTTCTCGAGGAACTGGCAACTTCTGTGACTGTTCATGAAAAATAGTACTATTTGGCGAGCACTCACTGTGATCCAGGCATCCACAGGTGTTAAGTCGTTTAACCACTGCGACCAGTGGATGAGGAAAGCGAAGCCCAGAGAGGGAAAGCGTTCAGCCAGTGGGTGGTGGTTCTCCAGGAAGCCAGTGTGCTCAGCGCCTTGGTAGAGTGGACATGGCCAGTCTGAGGACCCTGAAAATACCTAGCTTAGGGCATGAGTGCCGGATGCTGTGGCTCGCTGACCTTTGCCTACGAAGCACTTCATGTGTGAAAGTTGGTGTGTGCTTTGAACCGGAAGAGCAGGATATACAGACACCTGAGCTTCTAAGACTGGTGCCTATTGTAGGACACTCTTCACAGAGAGGTGGGGCCACTTATTAGTGAGATTATAGCTCCACAAGGGACTTGAGGAGGGGAGAAAGAGAACTGAGTTATGAGACACAGTCCTAGTTCCTGTTATATCATCAAATATCTGTGGAGTCTAAGACAAGTTCCAAAGCGCTTTAGTTTGAGCTTTAGTTTCCTCATTTGCAAAGCAAAGTGAATGGATTATTTATAGCAGAACAACTCCTAATAGCTAAATATTGGAAGCACCCTAAGTGTCCATCAGCAGATGAATGGATAAAGAAAATGTATATATATAGAATAAAGTACCACTCTGCTATCAAGAAGGATAAATTTGAGTCATTTGTAGGAAAATGGACGCACCCAGGGACCATAAAGTTAGGTGAAATCAGACACACAATCTTAAATGCTACATAACTTCTCATATGAGGAACTCCAAGAATAAATAATTTTAGAACAATAAAATAAAAGACAATAGGAAACAGAAAGATCAATCTTTTACAAATGAGAAGGGGACCTAGAGTCAAAGGGAGGGGAGGGAGGGAAGTGGAGAGGGAAAAAAATAATGTTAAGTGCATGTAGCAACTCTGTACAGTGAATGTAAACAAGTACTGTAAACATATACTCATGAGAAAAAAACATTTAGGAACCCAGATAGGGCCAGGGATTTAGCTCAGTGGCACTGTGCCTGCCTAATCTGTGTTTGATCTCTGGTACCAAATAAATAAGTAAATAAAGTAAGTGACTGAACATTTAAGACCTTTCAGGCTCTAAAATTCTCCAGCTCTGACTCACAGAAAATTAAACAAACATTAAGTCTCTAAATTTGGGCATAAGAAATATGATTCCAAATAAAAATGCCTAGAGTTTTATAGGGTTCCACCACATACAGGATAATGAGATGCGTATTGTCTAAGACACGCCTTTTTTCTGGTCTTGGCTGCTGAAATGCATACCTGAATAGCTACTAAGGTTTTAAATTCATTCGTTTCATTTTATGCGGCCAAGTTAGTTATCCCAGGTAACAAGGAAGGACTTATTTTGAAGTAATAGATAAAACCCAAGACATTGTCAATTGTGTTTGATGACGATCTGAATGTAAGACTCTGCAAATATTCTGGTACATACCTGGAGCAGGTCGCTAGGTGGAGCAACCCCTAAATTCACGCTCCTCATCTGTGTGCGAGCTCTAGTGTAGTCTCACTTTTAAAATTTTGTAACAATTGTTTAATAAATTAGTATATCTGTTGGGAAATTTTTTCAAATATTACTTTTTTATATTGGCATGTAACTGAAATGGACTTTTTGGACGTCGCTTTTCTAATTTTTTTTGGTTTTTTTTTTGGTACTGGGGATCAAACTCAGGACCTTGTGCTTGCAAGGCAGGTGCTGGAACCACTGAGCTAAATCCCCGGCCCGGTTTTCTAACTTTTAACACATGTGTGTACAATCAGGTCACATAGAGTGCCATTGGCACCCCAAGGCTCCTCATGCCACCCCTGCGTGCTCACCAGCCCTTCTCATCCCTAATCCCTGGACCTTGGTCTGTTCTCCATCAATGAAGTTCCGTGTTTTCAGAAATGTCCCAGAAGAACTGTTATTGGGTAGCCTTCTAAAAGTGGCTCAGCAACTAAACCTACCAGGGTCTGGTTGCTCGCCTCTCCCCCTGGAGTTAGATTCCAGGTTCCTCTCCTCTCATTTGGAACAAAGATTTGAACAATGTGAACAAAAAGTAGTGACCACGTTCATTCAGGAAAGTAAAAGTGAAGAGTGAGAGAGAAACTGGCTCTGCAGAGTGAGCTTGGGATGAATAAAAGGAGACAAAGCAATGGAAAGACACCCTGGAGAAAGCAGGCAAGCTACTGTGGGAAGTCAGGATAGCAAATACTTGGTGTCTGTCCTCTTACCCTGTCTCGATCTCTAGGAAACCCGTGAGAGCTTTTGTCTCAGCCTGACTTCACATCTAGGCATCCTATTGAAAACCTGCTGGTGGGCCGGGGATTTAGCTCAGTGGTTCCGCTGCCTGTCTTGCAAGTGCAAGGTCCTGAGTTCGATCTCCAGTACAAAAAGAAAAGAAAACCTGCTGGAGTTCTTGGGAGTCAGGCGCAGGGCTTTGGGAACTGTTCTGCTGTACACTGTTCTGGGATTGACAAATCACACCCACTTTCCCAGCCAGCCTTACCACACCCTAATCTCCTATCTCAGAATGAAGAAAGTTTGGATATTGGCTACTTAAACATAGCATAAAACTTTGAGATTTGTCTGATTGTTGTGTGTGCCTATAGTTTATTTCATTTTCTCGCTGAGTGGTATTATGAGTGTGCAATTATTTATCCTTGTAATTCACTGAAGGCTTTTTCAATTTTTTGGTGATTACAGCGTTAATATAAACATTTGTGTACTCTTTAAAAACAGATATAATTTTGCCATGAAATTCATTTTACTCCTATTTGTCATTCTAATAATGTCATAGTTGTAGTTCTTACATTTAAGTCTTGGTCTGTCTTGAATTAAGTTTTGTATTTGGTGTGAAAGAGGGATCCACCTTCTTTATTTTGCATTTCAACAACCAGTTGCCTCAGTGCCATTTGTTGAAAAGACTACTCTTTTCCCATTTTTCTAATTATCCTCATCAAAAAATGAACATCAGGGTTTATTTCTGTAATCTCAATTTTATTTCACTGATCTGTGTGACTATCCATATGCTAGTTCCATGCTGTTTTTGTTTTTTGTTTTGTTTTGTTTTTTGAGATAGGGTCTCTCCATGTTGCCCAGGCTGGCTTTGAACTCATGGTGATCCTCCTTCCTCAGCCTCTTGAGTGCTGGCATGCTGTCTTGATTACCATTGCTTTGTAGTAAGTTTTGAAGTTAGAAAGTATGAGTTTCTCTATGTTCTTTTTCAAGTGGTTTCAGCAATTCTGAGTCCCATGGAATGCCATTTACATTTTAGAATCAGTTCTTCAGTTTCTGCAAAAAAGCTGGGGGGCCAGGGAGGTAGCTCAGTGGCGCAGTGCATGCCTGGCAAGTGTGAGGCCCTGAGTTCGAGTCCCAGTACCAAAAAAAAAAGGTAGCTGGGGTTTGGTTAGGGGTCCTCTTGAGTCCATAGAACATTCTGGAGACCATTGTCATCTTAGTATTAAGCCTTCCGGTCAGCTGAGGGCACCTTCCTGTCTACTTGGGCCTTCTTTAGTGTTGTCCATGATGTCCTGTGCTTTTCAACTCCCAGCATCCATCCCCCAAAAGAATAAGGCTAAGTGTGGGTTTTTAATAGATAGCGTTTATCAGCTCGAGAAAGTTTCCTTTTAACCCTAGTTTGTTCAATATTTTTATCGTGAAAAGATGTTAGATTTTGTCCGTGTTCTTTCTGCATCTGAGATTCCCATGTGGTTTTTTTTGTCCTTTATTAATATGGTGAATTGCATTGATGGATTTTCATGTTTACTCAGTCTATGCAAGCATTATCCTAAGATAAATTCAACTTGGTCATCAGGTGTAATCTTTCTTAGGTATTTGTGGGTTTGGCTGATATTTTGGGGGGAATCTTTGAGTCTGTGTCTGCCAGGGCACTGATCTGTAGTTTTCTCTGCATGTGGTGTCTTTGCCTTGTTTGTAACTGGGCAGTGCTGCCCCATGGAGTGCATTGAGAGGAAGGGGTTGTAAAATCTCGGTACCAGTTCTGTGTTAAATGTTTGGTAGGAATACTAGGGAAGTCTTCTGAGCCTGGGTTTTTCTTTGCAGAAAGATTCTGATGCTGATTCGAGCTCTTGTTATAAGTCTGTTCAACTTTCATTTCTTCTTTTTTGGGCTTTGTTTTTCTGGGTGTCGGGGGGGCAGGGTCTCGCTATGTAGTTCGAGCTGGCCGTGAACTATGTAGCCCAGGCTGGCCTGGAACTTGTGGAGATCCTCCTGCCTCTGTATCCTGAGTGCTGGGATTACAGGCGTGTGTGCCACCATGCCCGCTACGAGGACATCATTAAGCCAAGGATATATCTCTCAAAGAAAAGTCTGATTTTGTAAGGTATTTTCAAAAGGTGAAATACTAAAGAAAAGTTTAAATTCTTTTTTTTTTTTTTAAATTTTAAGTTTAAAAATTTAAAAAAACACCTGGTAAAACCATCATGAAGATCAGTATGGAAATTCCTCAAAAGACTCAAAATAGAAATTCCATTTGACCCAGCTATTAAGAGTTAAAGACATCATATTCCAGTAATCCATGCATACTCATGTTTACAGCACCACAACTCATATAGCAAAATCTTGGAAGTGACCTATATGTCTATCAATAGAAGAATGAATAAAAAGAATGTGGCTTTTATACACAATGAAGTACTGCTCTGCCATAAAGAATAAACTTGGGTCATTTGTAGGAAAATGGATGCATCTTGAAACCATAATGTTAAGTGAAGTAAATCAGACACATAAGTTTAAATATTGCATGATTTCTCTTATATGAGAAAACCAAGATATAAATAAAGAGCAAAATAAAAGACATACAATAGGGGAAAAAAGAGAAAATTTTTTTTTCAGTACTGGGGATTAAACCCAGGGTATTTGGGCCAGGTGTGGTGGCACACACCTATCATCCCAGTACTTGGGAATTTGAGGCCAGCCTGGGCAATTTAGTGAGTTCAAGGCCAGCCTGAACTACCCAGCAAGACCCCCAAAAACCCAAACAAACAAAGATTTTCTTATTTTATTAACATCAGTATTTCATTTAACAGCCAGGTAGAAGGAAGTCGATGTTCCTCTGTCCAGAGTCTGCTCCCAGAGACAGCCCACTGGAGCCTGTGGTGGGTACGGCTTCTCACCTTAAGCAACCCCAAGGGCCAGGCCTTGGGGGAGGGCTGGTTCCTTGTGAACTTGCTTCTCAGGCACAGGCAGCCTCAGGACAATCAGGATACACCTGTGGAGGGAGGCAGGAACCCCCAACACACCCTGGGTTTGATCTTGACCCCAGGGAGAATCCAGTTTGATAAGTTAATAATACCAAAACTAAGATGTATTATTTTCAGCATCAGAAGGTCATCATCATCTCCTATTAAGGAGTCTTCTGCCTCTTCCTTGTGTGGCCATAAATACTCCTGTTTGATTTCTCCAGCGTGTCTCACACTGCAGCCTTTCAAACACACATGTAATTACTCTGCTCATTCTGTACCTCGTGTCCTGCCTTCCCATGTGCGCTTCCCCCCAGCTCTTTGATGTAAGAACTTACTTGATAGAGTCTTATTAGACCCCGGTGTAATGACATCCGTGTGTCTTGTGGGTGGAATAAAATACTATTAAAAATTATTGCTGCATTAAAAGGAATTTTCCCATAGTGGTGGTGTGTTTGCAGAAACCTTTGCCCTTGAACTGAATAAGGAGTCGTTTTAAGGGATGCGGGATCCCCAGGGATCCTTGGTTTCTTCTGACTCTTGCTGGTCAGGTGCCTTGAACTGCAGGCCACGAGGTTAAAGCTGGCATGTGACCAAGGCTGCGAACCAGGAAGTGCTATAAACCTTTGTTACTGCGCTTTTGATCAAGTTAATGGCAAGAATTGGAGTCCCAGCAGGTGGGGGTGTCAGTCTGAGGTCACCCTGCCCTCCGGCTTTCTTTTGCAGGTCTGCTCTCTTCCCTCAAGTCCTGGCCCAGAAGTTCACAGTCTCTTCTCCCATCCTTTGGGAGGTGTAGGGCTCTTTACCAGAACTGAAGTAATGACCGGCTAATGGTGTTTGTGTATGTGAGTGTGAGTGTGAGTGTCTTTAGTTCCTATGACCACAGATCGGAAACACAGACCTTTGTAACCTCACGCCGTGCGGAAGGACCCAGAAAGGACGGATTTGCACTGCTCGTGAATCTGTTCCGTGGTAGGAGCCAAGCTGCAGAGCTCTTTTCTCCTCCTGTATTTTGTCTGAATGGCCTGGAATCAGAAATCTCAACAGTAAAAATCCTTTCATTTTTCCTTTTTAGAGAGGCCTACATAAAGGACTGCCCTGTCTGGATTAGGTTTTGGCGCTTTGGAAGAAAAGCCAACTGCTGTTCATTTATTTCATGGAGTTCCCAGAGAATTTTCAAGTGGTGATTTTTTTCAGTCCCAGATAAAGAGCTTTTAGCTGTGATTCCACTTTTCACATGTTATTCTTTCTTTCTGACTTTTCAAAATGTCAGAGGGGGTGGTTTCCAGGTTTTGGTCTAAAGACTCTTACTCAAACAGTAACGAGGACCCCTATTGCTGTGACAATAGTTTTGACTTCAGGGACCCCCAAGATGGGCCTATCTCGCGTTGAGAGTTCCGGGCGGGCCGCCGTAGAAAGCTGTTTTCAGAAACGGTTGTGTCGTGTCAGCAGTCACTGGGGCTCAGAGGACCTGGGAACTACAGTTGAGGTACGAAGGCTTGGCTGACTTTCCACTTCCTGAGTTTTCCCAACGCAAACAAACTGGGTGCGGTAACGGGACTGCAGGTGATGGAAGAAGTGAAGGAGTCAGACCGTCCCCACTAATCTGAAAGGAATATACCATATGGGCTGTATTAACTCTCTCTCTCTCTCTGCCTCCCTCCCTCCCTTTCTCTCTCTTCTCCCCTCCCTCCCTCCCTCCTTCCCTTCCTTCCTTCCTTCCTTCCTTCCTTCCTTCTTTTTTTGGTGGTAATGGAGATTGAACCTAGGACCTTCACACTGAGCTACATGCCCAGGCTGGATTCAAACTTGTGATCCTCCTGCCTCAGCCTCCCACTATTAGGGTTATAGATGTGCGCCACTACATCTAGTTTATAGAAAAGTTTTGAAAGCAATTTTAGGGGTCTACCCAGTCAACAGAGAAGTTGTAAGAATAACATCATAAACACTATATTTCCTTCCCTGAGATTCACATCTGCTTTGTTTTCTTTCTTTCTGTTTTCTCTACAAACACATCCACACACACCTTTTTCCTGAACCATTTGAAATACATTGCAGACATCATGACTTTTACCCCTACGTATTTCACCGTGTGTATCCTGAAAACAATGATGTTCTTGTGCTTATGCCCAAGAAATTTATAGTTGCTCCAATAATATCTTCCAGTGTAAGTCCATACTAAAATCTACTCAATTGTAAATGGGGGCTCCAAGATATAATTAAGAACCATGTGTTGTAGTTTGTAGCCAGTTACTATTTTACAGGGTAGGAAGGGTAGAAAGACCCCATCAAAGGGATGGCTGGTTCTAGGGCGGCCCCTGCCTACCCTGGGGTGACCCCGTGGGATGCTGGGTGACTTTCACCCTCAGGAAGCCATGTAGGCAGGCACACCAGTTTTCCTGTTGATTCTTTTTTTTGGGAGGGGGACTGGGGATCGAACTCGTGTCCTTGCGCTTGCGCAGCAGGCGGTGAAACCATTGAGCTAAATCCCCAGTCCTCCTGTTGATTCTGATTGCACATTTGGCATGACTTCTTGTCCTAGTTTCTGTGAGATGTCACTTAGGGGTAATTGAGAATGGGCTTTACTGACCTGTGCTTTCCATATTTCATGTTACCCTTCTGTTTTCTCTGTGCTGTCACGTTCCTGGGTTGTGAAGCTAGAGCTTCCACCTATGGCTACAAAAGTGGATGGTTGGGTCTCTCCCAAGAGATAAATACCAATTACCCAACTTTGGAAGCAACGTGCACTCTGCCCGCGAGCCTCTGACCCCAGAGGAGAGTGCCACACTGCCTGCTGTGCCTCGGGTTTCAGGTGGCGGTGGTCAGGGGTGGCAGACAGTTGTCTGGCAGGTGAAAGTATGCAGTACCAGGATGGGAGCCTCTCGGGCTGGGAAGGCTCTGGAACAGGAGTGTCCCATAATGAACCCACAGTTCAGAGATCTTGCTTTACCTCTCCAAATGCAAGGGTTTAAATGATTTCTGTTTATTGAAGTAAGAGAATTTTGTTGGCACTTGATAGGATGGTGTGCAAATTTAATATATATATTTAATATATATATATACATGTATAAACTAAAGGAAATACATGAGAAGTCACGCATAATCCTGTCATGCCAGTGTAACTAAGAGGACCACCTTGTGTATCCCATTTCAAGATTCCTCACGCAAAGTTTCACAGAATTGCGAGTCTGTGGTACATAGGCTTTAGTATCCTGTTTTGTTTTGGTTTTTTCCCCAATTAACAGTATGTTGAACGATTTCCGTGTTTTCAGAACCTTGAATTGTATGCAGCCTTTAAAATTACTGTAGAACAAGAGAAATGTAATAGTTTAGCCTTCCCCTAATGCCAGACATTTGTTTCTAATTTGCTGTGTTACCTGATGATCCTGGAATGAAATTTTGGGTAATAACTAGGTTAAAAGAAAGGGGTGAAGTAGCCTGGGAAGTAGGGCCCAAAGCTCTCGGGGCTTAGCCTAGCCAGGAAGGGAGAAAGGCAGCCGAGCAGGGGTCCCTGTCCCTGTGCCCAAAAAGACCTCGGACAGGTTCAGAGGAAGGGAGCTCGAAGGCAGGGACATTTCATTTTGATCCATGCTGTCAAATTGTCCTCCAGAAATTAGCATTTGCTCATGTCCATGGAGTCATAGCGACTCACATTTTAAATTTTCCATTTTCATTTTGATCTGCATTTCTGAGTGTGAAATTTTTAAAAAATCGATCTTTTGTTCTAGGTATGCTATTTTCTTTCTTATTGGCTATTGTTTTTTATTCATTTTATCATCTGTGGTCCTTTTTTTTATTAACCAATTTGCTTGAGTTTGTTGACTTTGTCTTGTTTTCTATGCTGTTCTTTTGCCTTAAATTTTTATTTTTTGTAGTGTAGTCTGTTGTGTTTTTCTTTTGTATTTACTTCTAAGTTTAGGGAGTTAGTTCCTCTAAAGATTGATTGAGAAATAGTTTTATATAATATGCTTTGCTATTAGAGATCTGGAAAAGGTTTTGTATGATATGCTTATAGAGAAAGAGATAAAGAAAACAACTTTCTTCCAAATTATCAAGTCATCATCACTATGCTATTTAAAAATAAATTTTCTTTTTATTGGTTTGTGATGGCTCTTTATCATAATTTATTCTATATATGTCTATATCTGGGATATCCAATATCATCTATTGATTTCTATGTTTATTTTTACAAATATATACATGGAACATGTATTATTATTACCTTTTAGGTTGAGGGTTTATGAATGGACAATAGGTATTTACTGCATGGATCCAAATACTAGGAGCCGGTCTTAACCCAAAAATTAGGAGCAAAATAGAAAAACATCATAATTACAGTTTTATCTGAGTTTTTATAACCACCTGGTTTTGTCCTTGTCTCAGATTTACCAAATATATTTCTTTGAACACCGCTTTAAATTTTATTTCAAAATTGACAGCCAAAAATTTAAAAACAGATGATAAACTTATAGATAAAACTTAATTTATTTTTATTTTAAGAGGTGGAATTTAAGTAAAAATTCTGATGATTTGGGGTAATCTCTTATTATTTATCCAGCTGTTTATTTTTGATAGTGACTCCCCAGGAAGAGTGCAGCTTTTCTTGATCACAGAAGTTATACCTTTTTCCCAGGGGCTCTCAGTAACAAGTTCTGCATATTGACAAATACTTGAGCTTAATAGTTGGGTGGCGCCCTGGGCATGGGAGCTATGTAAGATATTGTCACTTCCAGTTAGAGGCCGTCATCTGGCAAAGCTGAAGGAGTCAGGCATGATGGAATTAGGAGCTTGTGTGACAACCCCAGCACAATTAATTACCTGTCTTGACCTTGGTGTCTTCATCAGCATAATGAATACTTGGCCAGAAGTCTCTCCCACGCTGACATTCTGTGACTCTCTTTCCATGAGATGCTACCACTAGGCATCCTTATTTCTATGTTGCTTTCTCAGTAAAAATAATGAAAAAGAGAAAATGCACAAGAGTTTAAACATTTTTGAAGTGTTATTGGCGGGCCTCTAGTCTCGCATCATGTTGCCTTAGTTTAAAAGTTTTTAATTAAGAGTGTGCATTAGAATTACCAGTGAACATTTAAAACATGCATTTAGGATTGCAAGTTTGAGGCCAGCCTGGGTTACGTAGTGAGACATTATCTCAAAATAGCAACAATAACATAGATATGCACACACATACACAAATGTATACACATAAATGTTTGTTTGGTTTTTTTTTTTTTTGGTACCAGGTATCGAACTCGGATGCTTGCGCTTGCGCAGCAGGCAGCGAAACTGCTGAGCTAAATCCCCGGCCCTGCACATAAGTGTTTATCCTGGGCCCTGCCTGTGGTTCTGATCCGGGTCATTGGTAAGAGCCAGGAAATCACAGCCATTCTGATGCAGATAAGGATTGAGAGGCACAGCTCACATCGCTAATTTATTCCTGATTGTTTTAGCCATTCAGAATGCTGGAACAAAATACATAAACTGTTAGCTTATAAACAAATGAAGTTTATTCCCACAGTTCTGGAGACAGGAAGTCAAAGATCCAAGTCTTGGAAGACTCCATGTCTGGTGAAGGTTCACTTCCGGGTTTAGAGCCGGTGCCTTCTTGCTGTGGCCCTCTCAAGGTGGAGGAGACCAGGGCTCTAGGAGGTTTCTTTTATATCTGCGCTAATTCCATTCATGAGGGCCTCTAATCACCTCCCAGAGCCCCTTCCTCCAGGGGCTACACCTTGGGAGTTAAAATTTCAGTGTAGGCCAGGGATTAACTCAATGGTGCCACCACCTGGCTCACAAGCCAAAGGTCCCGAGTTCAATCCCTGGTACCAAAAAAACAAATTCTAACTTTTTAGGGTTTACAAGATTTTGTTAACACTTTGTTTATATATCAGTCTAGGCAGTGACAATATAAATTTGCCAAAAAAAAAAGGCACTCGCTTTAGATTTATGGTCGATTGATTTTCAACAAGGGTAGCAAAAAGTCATCAATAAAGAATGGTCTTTTTAGGGCTGGGGATTTAGCTCAGTGGTTCTGCTGCCTGTCCCGCAAGCATAAGGACCCAGTTCGATCCCTGGTACCAAAAAACCCCACAAAACTGTAAGAATGGTCTTTTCAACAAACGGATTAGAGGCACTTGGTAATTGACATGCAAAAGAATGAAACTGAATCCCTTTCTCACCTTAAATAAATTACTAACTCAAAATGGATCACAGACCTTAATATGGGAATTAAATTATTCATAGAAGAAAACATAGGGGTAAATCTCTTTGGAGTTTTTTGTTGTTTTGGTTTGGATTTTTGGAGACAGGGTCTCACTATGCAGTTCATGCTGACCTTGAACTCACTATGAAGCCAAGGCTGGCCTGGAACTCTCAGCAATCCTCTTGCCTCAGCTTTCCCAGTGCTGGTACTACAGATATGCACCACCACACCCAGCTAATTAATCTCTGTAACTTTGGTAATGTGACCTTTGGGGTTGTGGTGCCCAGTAATTTCTTACATATGACACCAAAAGCACAAATAAAAAGAAAAAATAAATGAAGCTGATCTGATCAAAATTTAAAAAATTTGTGTGCTTCAAAGGACATCAAGTAAAATGAGAAAAGCTACAGAATGTGAGAAATTATTTGCAACTTATATATCTGATAAGAAATGTATATCTAGAATGTATAAAGAACTCTTACAACCCAGGAATAAAAATATTCCATTATAAAATGGGAGAAGGCTTTGAACAGATCCCTCCAAAGGAGGTGTACAGATAGGTAAGCACAGGAAAGGTTGGTCCCTATTAGCTTTCAGGGAAATGCAAATCACAGCCACCGTGAGACACTGCTTAAAACCTGTTAGGATGTTGGGAATGAGAACAATCAGATGTGAAGTCTCACAAGGGTGTGGAGAGACTGGGGCCTTCGCCCACTGCTGGAGGAAGTGTAAAATAGGAAAACAGTTTGTCAGTTCCTTGGAAAGTTTACCAGAGTCATGGTGTGCTCCGTAATTCTACTCCCAAGTATTTATACAAAAGACTTGAAAACGGGTGTTTAGACAAACACTTGTACATGAATGTTTAACAGCAGCGTTAGTCACAATAGCCTAGAAGTGGAAGCAGCCCAAGTGTCCAGTAGCTGATGAACAAAGAAATAAGATGTGGTGCAGCAATTTATCCGTATAATGGGATATTATTTGGCAATGGAAGGAAGCTGAGCAAGCTACAGCACTAATGAGCCTTGAAGACCTGAAGCTGGCCACAAAGACTACATAGCCTATAATTCCATACAGTAGATTAGTGGTTGCCTAGAAGCTGGAGGGGGAAACTTTACTGGAGAGAAAGAAAGTGACTTCTACTATGTGTGGGGATTCTTTTGGGGTGATGACAATTTTCTGAAATTGTGATGATAATCACACAACTCTGAACATACTAAAAATTTTACTGTGGAATTATACACTTGAAATTGGTGAATCTTTGGTATATGTGTTATCTCAAAACTGTTTTTAAAAGCATGGGTTACAGAGAATGATGACCTGGATGTGAAACCTAGCCCCAATGCTTACTGTAGGCTGCGCAGCCTCGGAGAAGTTGCTCAACTGCTGGGAGTCAGTTTCCTGGTTTGTGAACTGGGCTTCATGGTAACCGTGCCCACTGGTGGCCCGGTAAGGTTTGAATGAGAGGGTGCTTGCAAATTCACCCTGTGTTAGTTACTTTCTCATTGCTGAGACAAAATACCCAACACCCGCCAAGTTAAGGGAGGAAAGGCTTACTTAGCTCACAGTTTGTTGTGGTTTCAGTCCATCACCGGCTGTCTCCAAGCAGGGTGGCTCATGGCAGAGGGGCAACGGTTCATGGCAGAGGGAAGGTAGCAAAACAAGAAAACTTTCAGTCCCTTGTATCTCATCCAGATTACTTAGGGCAGGTAGCACTTACAACCTTAATCCTAGCACCCAGCGTCACACACCCTAGATCCAGCCACCTCAAAAGAGAAGCTCCATCTATGACCGCCTGAGGCTTTGGGGGGACATCTAAACACAAGCCATAACACCCCCCACGCCTAATTCTGGACAAATGTCAGTGTCAACTAGGAAAGTGGTGAGAAGACCGGAGAAAAATGGACCAGTCTTAGATAAACGCACGTGACAGGGACTCAAGGGGGAAGGAATAGGGCAGTGTGGAGCTTGGTTTGTTTGTAGGCCCTGAGGAAAGTAGCCAGTTTCAAAGTTTACAAGCCAGAGGTAGCAATCCTTGGTGGTTTGGCTGGTGGTGGTGCCCAGGGTTACAGTGCTGCCACATGAGCATGGCGTAGCACCAAGATGGGTCACGTTCAGTCAGGGCTGGGCTCTCTGCATGTAACCACGAGTGGATGCAGAGGGGCAAATGTGGCCTGTCCCTTACTCTCCTGGTCAGGTGACAGAGGACGGGTATGTTGGGAGTTCGAGGCCTTCCTCAGACTCCTTACTCCAGCCTGAGGCTAAGACTGTGTGGTTTTGAGTGAGCCTCACATTAGGCAGTGCATCATCGTGTTTTCCTTTCTGATAATTGCCACCTGTGCTCCCACTGCTTCTAGCTAAGGATCATCGCCCTGCTTGAGCTTTGCCAGACATCCCACGAGGCTCCTCTAGCTTGGCCTGAGCAGACCAGGAGCTTGCAGTGGCCCAAGAGACAGTTGCCGCAGTCATCCCCCAAGAGTCCCTGAGCAAGCGCTCTGCTGGGGTAAGCTTCCCCTCAGGCTGAGGAGTTGTCGGATCTGGAGAATCTGGCAGACTTCTGAGCTGAGGTGGAAACAATTGGATTTCTCCCTCAAAGGGGCGTGTGGAGGTGTAACTTGCTTCGGAATAATGGAGAATACTGGTTTGAGAATCATTATTGCTTGAGTAATCTTTTTCTGAGCTTTTGCAAAGTATGGTATGTTCTAAGGTCATCCAGGTCACGGAAGCTATTCGGTTGATTTGTGGCTCTTTTTGCACATCTATAGGGATGAGTCCGTAAGGAACTACTCAGGGTATGCCTAGATTTTGATGAGTATCTGTTTGGGCTCTGGCTTATTATGGGGAAAATGTCTTCACAGAAAAAAAACTGATTCCTCCTGGGTTCTTCACCCTAACTGAGCGGAGAGAAAAGGGCAGTAAGCACAGCCCTGACTTCACCACAGCATGAAGGCCAGGCTTGAAAGGAGGCTTGGAGGGAGGCTGAGAGCACTGTTGCTGAGTTTGAGGCCACCCTGGGCTACATAGCTGGAACCTGTCTCAAAAAAACAAAAAAAGGGGGCTGGGGATTTACCTCAGTAAATCCTGCCTCGAAAGCCCAAGGTTCCGAGTTCAATCCCTGGTACAAAAAAAAAAAAGGAAAAAAGAGGCTGTACTCAGGACAGCTTTCTGCCTAGAGACCGTGGCTCTCAGACCCACTGGCTGGCTCATTTAGGTTTCGTTTTCTCTCAGCTTCTTCCTTTCCAGATCCCAAGGAGGGTGGATTCTAATACCTGTTACTCTGGAAGCCTCACCTCAACCCCAGGCCATGTGTGCGTGCGTGCGTGCGTGCGTGCGTGCGTGTGTGTGTGTGTGTTCTCTTTTTCCAAAGAAGGGAAAAGAGAGGATGGGCAGAGAGTAGGAAGACGCTTTCCTCTTTGCCTCTCCGCGGGACAAAGGCTGCCTTGTTGCCACCTGAGGCTGCGTCCCTGTCAACGGGACACGAGGCCTTGTGTGTGGCACATTGTGCTGGCAGTAGGACTGCAGAGAGGTACAAGACACACATCCCATCCCAGGTCAAATGGAGAAGGCAGAACCCATGCTTCATCGAGCCATGGGCTTATTTCTAGAAGAAGGCTGGGTATTCGAACCTGCTGTGTGATTCTGGCCTCTGGCTGTTACTTGTGTAGTTCTGGTGATCCTGTCTGCTCTGAGAGCTCCCCTCGCCCATATCTGTTTAATTTCTAAAATTGAGGGGTTTGGGCTAGTTCATTATTGAGGGGTTTTTTTAAAGCTTTATAATTATATGGCTTTCTAATATTTTCTTTTATTAAATTATGGTTAAGAGCCTGGACTCTGAAGTTAGTTTGGATCTTGGTCCTGTGACTTAGTAGCCATGTGACCTTGGTTAAGTTATTTACCTGTTGAGCCTCAGTTTCCTCATCAGCAAAATGTGTATAATCATGAGTATGTCATAAGTTTGTGGTGAGCCTTAAATTAGTTACTATTTATAAAAGACACAGAATACACCTGGTACTTAATAAATCTGTGTAAATGTTTGTAAAAACAAATTATTGCTGGGCCAGGGATTTAGCTTAGTGGCACTGCCCCTCCCTGGCAAGCACAAGGTCCTAAGTTCGATTCCCAGTATCAAAACAAACAAAAAAAAATCAAACAAACTATTGCTCTTCCTGTTTTCCAGTCACAACTTAAAATCTTGGATGGTGATCTTCCTTTCTATAAGGAGTCACCAAATACTTGACTTAATTCTAGCACAATTCTGGTTAAGAGGCACCGCACCTGCCTTGCAAGCACAAGGTTCTGAGTTCAATCCCCAGTACAAAAGAAAAAAAAAGAGCTACCATTTGAGTGCCTGGTGAGTGCTGAGGAATTTTTGGTCACTCTACTTAGACTTCTCAATGTTTTGG
>NW_004624750.1:4422291-4512050 GCF_000247695.1 Heterocephalus glaber | reverse complement strand
TTTTTTTTTTTTTGGTACCGGGGATCGAACTCAGGTCCTTGTGCTTGCGCAGCAGGTGGCGAAACCACTGAGCTAAATCCCCGGCCCTGTAACTGGTCTTGTTCTAATTTATTCTTGAATTCTTCCACTAATTCCCCCACTTCTTGGCTCTTCAAATCTACTCCGGAATGGAGAACTTGCCTGTGTATTTCCATACTTATTTAAATGGACTGACAACCTTATTTGCGTCATTATCTGAATCACCCCTGGTATACCAGGTCTTCCTACAAACAGCCTCTGGTTTTTCCTTGGCAATTCGAGCTTCTTTGCTTCCTGAATGTGCAGCTGGTTTCGTATTGGTGCCAACGGATATGAATCAATGTCTTTGGCCATGAAAGATAGTTAAGTAACTCTTCTGAAAGAAAAATGGTGAATTTCTCTGCAGGTTACAACTTATATACTTAGCTGTTTGTACTAGTTCTTTTAAAAATTACCTTCTAAAAAATTACCTTAGCTGGGCATGATGGTCCATACCTGTAGTCCTAGCTATTTGGGAGGCTGAGGCCGGAGGATCACTTGAGCCCAGGAGTTCTAAGCCAGCCTGGGTAACATAGCACAACCTCTATATTAAAGAAATTACCTTGAGATAAAATTTCCTCAGGTTATTTCTTCCTTGATTTTAGCAACTCCTTTCACAATTGTGATTTGAGTAACCTGGAAAGGAGGAACTTAGTTTTTGTATTTCTATTTGACAGATTAGAGTTTCCCTTTCTCTGGGTGAGTAATGTAATTTGCATTAATTCAAGCTGGGAAGTACCCACAGGGAAATTGCCTTCTACCTAAAGTCAGTTTCCCTGGGGTTGTATAACGCTTTTACCATGTGTGTTTTGAATTTGTCCTCCTATGGAGAGGGCATTTTGAAGGGCAAAGATCAACCTTCCCACCTTTTCAGAAATTGTGATGTGTTTCTCAGAGCTGTCTCAGTGGAAGGTAGAAGTTTTTAGCTGCAATTGGCAAATGGTGACTCATTCCAGCCTATCTTTTGCTTGATAGGTAGACCCATTGCCATTTCTCAACACTGTTTTGAAGGCAAAGTTTAACATCCTCTGCTTTTATCAATGAGAAGATTCTAGAAAATGGACTTCTATAATTCCAGGCAGACCTTCAATCTTGTACTATGGAACTATGCTAAAGCTCATTCCGAATTAAGATAACCTAGAAAGTAAATTTCGTAAAGTGGGCTTATGTGTACTCTGGAATCTAGAGAGTATGTTTTGTGCATTTCACCTATTGAAGTTTGATAATGACTTTTGGAGTGGTTTTTAGGATTTACTCCCTAAACCTGAAAAATGTGTTTTATTGTAACAAACTGTTGTACTTATAAAAGTAAGTGGCTATGGAAAGAGTTTTTAATCTCATATGTATATCAACTTTTTAGTCTTAGAAAGTTGGAATATGAATTGATTTTCATCCACCAGGCTTATTGCCATGGCTTTTGGTCTTCTTTATTTGATGTCCCTCTTTCCTAACCTCTTCTCACTTCAGAAAGACTTTTATCTTGTTAAGTGTATCCTGCCAGGAAGCTGCATCCAGCCTGGGACTCGGGTGCCTTGGGGAAGAGTGTACGGCTCCAGCTGTGTGAATGCGCCCATCCTCCTGTCTTGACCCCAGTGTTGTTCTTGGTCCTGCAGATATCTGCCAGCCAGCTTCTGTGCAAGACATCTGCTGCTGTGTTTCAGTAGCGTGAGGTAAGGTCTGCTTCCTGATTGATAACTGATAATTTCTGTGAACTTCAGGCTCTTCTGGCCTTCCTTATCTAACTGAACAAGCAAGTACGAAGGTAGAATGTGGTTCTAAAATCTCCCCAAATATTAACAATAGTCTTGTACATTAATGTCTTGTATGTAATAGTCTCCTTTATCAGTAATTTGAATGTTATTTAATAGTATAAGCTTGGCAAAAATAACTTTTATCCATCAAGTACATTTTTTGTTGTTGTTGTTACCGGGGATCAAACTTGGGTCCTTGTGCTTGCGCAGCAGGCGGCGAAACCACTGAGTTAAATCCCTGGCCCCATCAAGTAAAATTTTAGTTTTGAACCAATACAATTTGTATAACCTTGAACATATGACTTTTTAAACTGATTTATTGGTTGAAGTTTATTTGGCAAAAAGAAAAATAATATTTTATTACCGTGAGGATCTTTTCCCCCGGGGTTGCCACCTGGTGTTTTGGAAACATTTAAATATTCCAGTGGTCATTATCAAGCCAGGCCCATTTCACAATGGGGAAGACCGAGTCACCAAACATGGGAAATGTATTTTCCGAAGCTACACAGGTGAATCACGGACAGGAGAATAAATCAACAAACTTCAAACACTCTTTTAAAGATCATTACTGACAACAGGAGAACCTTGTGGGTCGCATTAAAATGAGCTGGAAAGTTTCCGGAGGAGGAGGCTGGCTGGGGAGGCAAGAACAGCTGGCTAAGAGGCTCTCCTGTTGGTTGTGACCTTTAGTTTTTCATTCTCTCCCATTTTTCAGCCTCTTCCAGGTCAAGAAGTTATTTAAAACTATGAGTGTCCCTTGTTTTTTGCTCGAACTTGATCAAGCAGGTAAGATTCTAATATATTAATTGCAACTGCTGATTGTACGTTTCCTTTCATCTGTTCTGCCTGCCTTTTATTTTTCTTCCTGAGACTGTTCAGTGAGCTCTTACCTTCCAACTCTTCTTTGTGGGGGTGTAGACGGCACTCCCGAGACTCGTCTTTCACCTTTCTTCCTTTATAGTCTTGGTATAACTTGACATTTCCGAGGAATCATGGGGCTGGTTTCAGTATAGTACTTCCTGGTATCATTGCTGCTTTTATGAATCTGTTTCCTTTCTAGTAAGTAATTCCAAAGAGTATTTGAATTAAATCAATAGAGATGCGTTCAGAAGTTGTGTCAGGGACATACTGAGACCAGTAAAGACAAGGATCCATGAACAGGGCTGTGGAAAAAAGGCTGGAAATCCCAGGGACAGAAAGTTGGTGGAGTAAAGTAGAACGCTGCCTTGTAGGACCACAGTGATTGTGTTTTCGCTTGTGGTTCAGAAAGCCCAGGGAGTCATGGGTAGACAGCAGGGATCTGGCCATCCTTTCCGTAGGGGAAATAGGCCCCACCGGACAGGAAGCAGAGGTGTCCTTCATGCCTAGCAGAGTCTCCATCCAGTCACCAAGGGAATAAAACAACGAAGAAGGGACACAGATACAGAGAAAGATGCACAGCAATTGAGATATAAAGGAATGGGGAGGTAAAGTTCATTTCTAGGGAATGCAGAGTCAGAGAGTCACTACCATATATTGAGCACTTACTGTTTTATAGAGACTATTCTGGCTTTAGTACAGAATCACTAACCGTAATAAAACTCTTCAGGGGCCGGGGATTTAGCTCAGTGGTTCCATCGCCTGCCTCGAAAGCGGATGGTCCCGAGTCTGATCCCCGGTACCAAAAACAAAACAAAAAAACTCTTCAAGGAAGACTTTCCCCTTAGTTCACAAATGAGGAAATTGAGTCCCAGATAAGTTGAATAACTTCCCCAAAGTCATATAAGCAGCGGATCTGTACCTCAGACACAACTTGGTTTGAATTAGGGGGTAACCCAACAGCAAGGCAAGCCAAGTCCTTTGTGGTTGTCGAGGGTGGGAAAGTAGGGGTGGGTAACACTGGAAACGGATGGGTAGGGTAGTGGTACTAAGTGCTTGGGGGCAGGAGTTGGAAAAAGCTTGACAGAGATGCCAAGGAGTGGATGGAAGGTCCTGAGAGGCAGCATCAAGTGCTGCAGCAGTAAGCGGACCGGAAGTCCTCCCCTTTCCTGTGGGAAGTGGCCACGCCGCGGTGGAGTGTGACCAGGAGCTCCCGCTCACCCCTGCTGAGTCCGGGGGACCCGGGCAGCGCATGCGCGTGAGAGTGGCTTGGCTAGAGACAGCAGGTCTGTGGTTGAGCCAATGCTGCTCTGTGTCCTTGCTTGTTGCTTCCTCACCTCCTCTCGCCTCAGACCTTATCTTCGGCCTCAGGCTCTTTCCCGTCTGCACCCGGGCAGCTCCCAGGACCCGAGTAGAGGAAGGCAGCAGGTCTCAGAGTGCGCTCTGTGGACACGTGGGAGTGCCTGTGACTCTCTAGGGGTCCTCGGGTTGAAACTTTTCATACTAATAAGACCTTATTTGCCAGCTTTGGTGGTTTGCCACTGGCACTGATCATGCAAAAGCAATGGTGGGTGACAATGCTGGCGGCTCAGCGTGCGGGGAGGAGCCAAAATGTCTCCTTCACCAGTGACACAGTAGAAGGGACTG
Source organism: Heterocephalus glaber (assembly GCF_000247695.1). The sequence continues at coordinate 4,507,737 of NW_004624750.1, read as the reverse complement.
CCTCACGCTGTAGTAAGGGTTCTTCCTCTGCTACACTTCAGTGCTTTGTGGGTCGCCCTCATTTTGCTGCTGTGATTCGAGCGAAGTGTGCGTGCGCCTTTGGGGCGGAAGCACTGTGCACTGACAGGAAGCACTTGTGAGTGCAGACAGAACCATCCGCTTTTGGTGGAGCACCGAGCGCGGCTGACAGACTGTGATTGTCACACCCGGGTATTTGGCAGGCATTTCTCCCATAGGGGACAAAGCGAGTCTGTCACCTCGAGCAGCACGACTGGCTGTATTGGTTGCCAGTACTGAAAATTAGAATTCTGGAAGATGTATCTGCCATTGGAGCTCAATAGCTTCTCAGTACTTTTCTGATGAGATTGATGATAATATTTAATGAGCTTTAAAAATTAGTATGTATAGGGCCGGGGATTTAGCTCAGTGGTTTTGCAGCCTGCTGTGCAAGTGCAAGGACCCGAGTTCGATCCCCGGTACCAAAAAAAAAAAAAAAAAAAAAGTATGTATTAGCCAGGGGTGGTGCTGCACACTTGTGATCCCAGCATTCAGGAGGCTGAGGCAGGAGGATTGCCGTGAGTTCAAGGCCAGCCTAGGCTATATAGCGAGACCCTGTCTCAAGACAAAATTATTATATATTGAAATATTTGAAGTATTTGGACTATCGGCATGGCTTAGTGCGGGAATGTTTCCAGAGGATAAGTGAGTGATCTTATACAGAGCCATCCGAAGTGCAGGCTGGTGTGGTGGGTTGTAGTGGGTCAGAGCGAGAAGTTCATCTGTCCATGCTCAGACCCCAGCTGGCCCCTAACCTGTGGTCAGTGGCTTTTGAGTTTGGGGATGGTATCAAGACTATCCAGGTAACTGAAAAGCTACGAATCCTTCCATTTCTCCAATCACTTTTCTGTGGCTGGACTTTCTCTGGACTTCTACCAAAGTAACGTTTACTACAACAAATTAGATGGAGGAGCAAATAGGAAATCTGTCTTCCATAAAGTCAGATAATAAAAAATTTCCAGAGAAATGTAAAACAATATCAATCTTCTTATGCTATTTGTCATGTTTTAGAAAATATATTTATTAAAGTATATTATTTATGTTAATGTGAAATGGGTTGATCGTTAATTGTAAGTGAATTAATATTTTTAAATGTCTCAGTTTTAATTCCTAATACCATAAATATTGATAGCTATGTCTCAAATAAACAAAAATGTTGGTGTCCTCAAAAATTACTTAAGTGTGGGAATGGGGAAAAAATAAGAACCAAGATGGATTATGTAAAGGTGCAAATTTCCAATGATGAATGTAACTATTGTATACCTAAAATGTACCAATATAATTAATTTTTTTAAATTACTTAGGTGTGTAAAGGGGGTGCTGAGATCAAAAGTTTGACAACTCCTGTTCTAATGCAAGTAGGAAGAGGATTAACGATGCACTTCTGAATTCTGTATGATTCATTTGTAAAAATAGAAGTCCACCATCCCATATGCAGCGTGGCCAGGTCACATGGGAGGGGTATCCGACCTGCTCCCTGTGTCCAAGGACCCTGTCATTACGGAGCTGGAGTCGCTGATGCCGCTGTAAGTGCTGGTTTCCTTCACTGCACCTCCTTCTTTGGCTTCTCCGCGGCTCTCGGTAACCTGGGAGGCACAGCCTCCCTCCCAGTCTTGGCTTCCTCTCCCAGGCCTGTGTCACAGCAGACCTTTGAAGGCCGGAAGGTGAACTGGGAGATGGGGTATCGACTCAGAAGCAAGTGGGTGTGGGTGCATCTCTTTGGTTGGAGGGTTTATGGGGTGCCTGCTGTGTTCCGAGCTCTGCACCAGGCCCGAGAGAGACTGGGCAGTCGGCAGATGTGATTCCCGCGGTACCGGGGTGGGCTCCTTTGTTCCTTTTTTTCCCTTCCAGTGTCCATTAGTGCGGGGCCTGGGCCACCTGGGCTGCCTAGCCGGATTGATGCTGGGTGGTTGCCCCGCGAGTGCCTGTGTTTGCAGTGGTCTCGTCTCAGAAATGGTCAAGAAGGGCTGTCTGTGGTGCCAGGGAGATTCTCTCCTCCTCCTCTCCTGGGTGCTGTGTTTTGGACCAGTCTGTGTCACTTCAGGTCGTCACTGGAGAGCAACCTCAGGGTTTGGTGCAGAGCTCAGTCCCCTGTGTGGGCAGTGGTGACTGGCGGATGTGCCACCCACCGTGCCAGGGCCTGCGTGCTCTCCCGCTGAGTGTCAGAGTCCACCGAGGAGGCAGCTGTGAGCTCACCTTCCTGTGAGGCGGAAGCCACATGCCGGCTCCTGGGGACCCACTGGTGATTCCCGGCCGCCTGCTTCTGTGAGCGCTGTCAGAGCCTTGCTTGGCCCGCCCGCGGGTGACAGTGTTCCTGTGTGTGGTGGGGCTGTTGCAAGCGGTGGTTGTGCACCCTGCCTTGTGCCAGCTGCATCCAAGCTGCCCCTTGGCTGCTGATGAAGCCTTGTCTTCATTTAATCTAAGAACAGACACACGGGCAGCATCAGGGTCTTCATTTTGTTTGGCAGCAGCTGCCATCCTGGACCTTTGATGTGGGAAACAGATACAAGCTTTGAAAGAATTTGCACGACACTTTGCCAAACGCGTGTATCTAGATGCCACAGGGCACCAGCTCGGGGTTCAGCTGTGCATCGCCCTTGTCCCCTGGCTGCTTCGGAAGAGCCCACTGTAAGGCCCTCCGCTGGAGTGGAGGAGCTGCTGCTGCCTGTGTTCCTTCTCATGTCAGGGTTGCGGGTCCTCCCTGAATCCTCACACTGCCAAGTGTGGCTGTTGGACGGAATTCTGTTTTACCAGTGAGGAGGCAGATGCTCAGCGCTGAGTAACCGGCTCAGCACTGGCGACCAAGCCCATGCCTGTCTGCTTCCCAGCTGCCTCTTCAGGGACCGCTTTCCTCACACCAGTAAGAGCGCCTCACAGCAGAGGTCCCTCGGGCCAGCTCTGCGCTTGCCACTGAGGCACTGGGGTTTCTTCAGCAGGTGTGTCTGGCCCTCTAGTTATGTGCCAAGCACTGGCAGGGAGAAAAGCTGGGCGTGGTGGTGCACCCTGCAATCCCAGCACTGTGGAGGCTGAGGCAGGAAGATCGCCTTGAGTTGGAGGCCAGCCTGGGCTCCATAGTGAGCTCAAGCCCAGCCTGAACTACATAGTGAGACCCTGCCTCAGAATAGAAAAAGGAAAAAAGAAGAGGTGGATGCATGAATGAGGCACAAGCTCACCCTGTAAGATCATTCTGCTCGCTCGCATCTGCTGCCCCTGAATTTCGGAACAGCCTGGTCTGCGTAAGAGCTGTAGGTCAAGTGGGAGCTGTGAGAGGGTCTCGACTGTGGTGGGCGTTGTCCAAGTGGCCAGAGGTAATGGGAAGGAGCTCACAGCCAGAAAACACCGTGGCTCATCCCTGTGGAGTGCGTTGCCTGAGAGACGAGAGTGAGAAAGGCTGCTGCGTTGTCTTCAAGTCAGCCCAAAGTACTGTCAGTACTCTGGGTTTTCCTGTAAAGGTACTCTTCTCTAAGAATTCGGAGATCACAGTATGATCAAACACAAAATCACAAGTAATCACATCTAGAGGTACTACTATCATTTTGGTTTTTTTGGGGACTGGGGATCGAACTCAGGTCCTTGCACTTGTGCAGCAGGCGGGGAAACCACTGAGCTAAGTCCCTGGCCCACTACTGTCATTTTTGTGGATCTTTTAGGTGTCCTGGTTCTGTTTTGTCGTTTAATAAATATTCGACTTGTTACACGCTCTTAGTAGTTTTCCCAGTGGGTGTAAAACAGTCCACATATTTATTTAACCATTTACTACAGCTGAACAAATAGTCTGCCACCAATTTTCTTGCTGTGATAGCACAACAGATCAGATATAGTTTTCTTTGTACATTGATTTTTGCTGTATTAGGAATTATTTTTCTTAGGACAGATTACTGGAATGGATTTCTAGGCCAGAGTATGAATACTTTCAAGATTCTAGAGCTTTTTCCCTTTTTTTCTTTCTTCATTTCTTTTTTCCGGGCAGGGAGCTCACTCTGGTGCTCAGGCTGGGCTTGAACTTAGTACCTGGCCTGAGCTTTCCAGTGGTGGCTGAGACACCAGGCTTGGGCACCGTGCCTGGCTCTGGGGCCTTCTCACTGAGTGTAGTGAGAGGAACTCCACAAGCTCAGTGAGTTCCCTGCGCTTAGTGAAGAGTAAGAAATGATAATAGTTTTTAGGGAGGGGTTCAGGCAGGGTCTCCTTATGTATTCCAGGCTGCCCTTGAACTCACTAGGTAGCCCAAGGTGGCCTCAAACTTGCTGTGATCCTCCTGACTCAGCCCACCAAGTTCTGGGATTACGGGTGTACCACCATGCCTGGCAGTAACAGGTTTTCCAAAGTTATTGTTTGCCAACTTGAAAGGTTAAAAAAGTTTATATTGTGTTTCTCTGATTATTAATGAGGTGCAGCATTTTCCCTTGTGTTGAATTCCACGATCTGAACTGCATTCCATATGTAGTATTCTGTACCTGAGTTGTGTATTCGTGTTCCTCATGGGATAATTATAGGAGGAGGGAAGCTTTCCATAGCAGTGGCCATGAGCCACCAGCCCTGCCATCCAGCATGACCTAATCTCAACGTTGTTCTATGAGGTGGATGTTAGGATTGTTCCCATCTCACAGGTGTGGGGATAGAGGCACAGAGAGGCTGTCTCCTTGCTCAAGGCAAGGTCGTGTAGCCAGCGGGTGACCAGGTGACCGAGCCAGAACCTGAAGCTCTCTCTCACACACACACACACACACACACACACACACACACACACACAGGCCCTCGGGTTAGTGTGGTTCATGGCAATAACTGCTCCTCATCGGGTCCCTGTTGTGGGCACCACTCTGCTGTCTGTGGACTGGAAGGAGAGACAATCCAGGATCATGCAGCATCCACGTGAGAACTCCCACACGTCCCTCTAGTCAGGTGCAGTTTGGTTTTGCATTAATGCAAAGAGAGTGGGAAGCCTGATCATCTACTTAAGAAGGACCTTCCACACCTCATGCAAGGATTTCTTTACATAGAAGGCAGAAAACATATTTTTGTATCAGGCAGGCGTGGGTTCAAATCCACATCAAAAGAGCACAGCGTTACCTGCCTGTCTGGTTGAGTTATTAGAATCAAACAGGATAATGTTTCTAATATATTTAATGTAGTGTTTAATTAATGCCTCTTACTCAGTTTAGATATGAAAAAGATAAACTTACATTAAGCTTTTTTACTATTTTTAAATTTTACTTATAAACATCTTTTAATATTTTACAAATATTCAGATTTTTTAAAAAAATGACTTATGGGCCGGGGATTTAGCTCAGTGGTTCCACCACCTGCCTCATAAGCGCAAGGACCTGAGTTTGATCCCCAGTACCAAAAAAAAAAAAATGACTTGTGCAAAAATGAAATGTACAGATCTAAATAATAAAAAATTAACAAAACTAATTAATATCAGTAACTCTGCAACTACTGATCTATAACCTTGTTCAACACTTATGCAGGCACAAAATATGTATACTAGACTTAAAAGAAAAAGGTATTACCCACTTAGCAGTACCATGAGTATGATGAAAATCAAGTGTACAGCCTAATTTAACTGGGTAAGGACAGAAAGCCTGTACTGTGGTTATTTTCATATGAACTGCAAAATGTTCGGTCTTTCAAAAATGAACACATGCTTCTTATGTACTGATAATTATGAAGAACAAAAATGAATGAATTGTTTGTAGAATAATCTACTACCAGGGCAAAAATGCTGGTGCAAGCTATATTCATACCTGTTGATCAGGCATTTAATCACATGGCAATTAGTGTTGCTATAAGCTCTCCAAATCCAAGCATACAATGAGCAGTTTGAGCTGAAGATTTAAAGAATGAAGCCAAACTAATTCCTGCAGTGTTACCAACAATCATCCTTGGACAAATGATATTGCTTTACGTTTTTAACCCTATTAAATAAGGGTTAATTGCCTCTTCAGTTTAGAAGAGAAGATAAATACTGCATACCAGGAGGTTGATCTGTTGCTACATGTTGCCCATAAAAGCTTCCTACAGGGCTCTGAACTAGTAAGCACTGAGATGTCTGGAATTTGTACCAACTTGGTGTAAGAGTTAATCCTTTTCCAGGTTTCACTGGAAAGGACTCTTTAATAAGAGTTTATTAAAAACTTCTATTTTAAGAAGGCATGACTTGTTTCCACCTCCCCACAATAGTCATTTTTAGAATATATTTGTGTTTACAAAAAGCAGCATTTTAAAATTTGATAACTTTCAAGAGCCGAATATTTAGAATAACCTCTGTCTCATGAGCATAAGGCTAACCAACGATCAAAACATGAAAGATATTCATCCTAGTAATTTAAATAATGATACCTAGCTGGGGGATTTAGCTCAGTGGTTCTGCCGCCTGCTTCGCAAGGGCAAGGACCCAAGTTCCATCCCCGGCACCAAAAAAAAAAAAAGAAAGAAAGAAATAATGATACCTAAACAGAAAACTATAATACAGGTAAAACTGCAATGTTACAAGTTATTTCTTAGCTGGGCGTGGTGGCGCATGCCTATAATCCCAGCACTCAGGAGGCAGAGGCTGTGAGTTCAAGGCCAGCCTGATCTACATAGCAAAACCCTGTCTCAAAAGATTAAAAAAAAAAAGAAAGCTCTTCATAATATAAGATGATAACCATCAGCACAAGAGTTGAATAGCTTCTTCCAAATCTTAAGTGTTGCACAGGCCCCAAAGCATATGGCACTGATGAGTTAAGCATTGTGAAGTATTAAGCATTGAAGAAGATTGCGGGGCTTTAGAGGGCTCTCTCAGTCTGTACAGGAGAGAAGCCATTAAGTTTCTTAGGGGGGTTCATCTGCAGAACACTTGAAATTTTTCAGTTAATTTCTTCAGGATTTTAGCAGAGATGCCAGGGCAGGTGGCTTTAGCCGTAGAGGTACTTTTCTCGATTCCCTAAATTGCCCGGTTCCTCCTGGCATCATTTTGGTCCTGCTGTTCAGGTTCAAGTGTGATTATTAGAGACCAGCAGCTCAGGGTGTGCACGGGGTCTTGCTCTGCCCCATTCTGTGGTTCCACATGTCAGGCTTCTTATTCGGTGTTTGTTCAGGACGGGTGGGCGTTACGTTCCTGACTGGTGAATTCTGGACTGGAGCCCTCAGAGTCAGATCCACCCTCCTTTGTCCTCTGCCCTCCTCCTCTGAAATCCATCCAGCAGCTCAGTCAGATAAGAAGTCTTCTTCAAACTTTTCCCAGTGCATTTGAGTTTCAGAAGCTCTTCGGGCAAGCATCCATAAACTCCTTAGCAGACCCGGGAAGGCCCCGACAAGAGCCAGAGGGTTGCTCTTTGGAATAAGGAGCAGAACTCTCCTCGGATGTGTGTCAGTTGGGCGGCTCCCCTTGGCTAGTGCAATAGCAGTAATTCCCCGTGACCAAAATGTCAGCTTCTGAGCCAGAAGCTGATGCTGAGTAGCTTCGGGAACCATCCACAATGGAGTTTGCACAAAGGTGTTTCTGCTCATTTCCGTTTGTCTGTTGAGGCTGTCTGTCTGGCAGCTCTGCAGTCAGCAAGTTTAACATGTCCTTGTGCCAAGAGTGAGACGTTGGCAGCGTTTCTGTCTGGTGAATGACAATGAAAGTCCGGACCTTTCACACTTTCCTTTAGTATAGAAGTGCCTGGAGCTCATCAAATGGACCGGCTCGCGGGAGGTCCCAGGCCGACACTCCACTGGGTGTTCTGCGATGATTGGTAGCTTTGAACCTTGAGGTGGTGGAGACAGCGCGGCACATGGGAGAAAGGTGAGGCTATCAGGGTGCGCTTCCCAGCACCGTGTCCCTCCGAGTCTCTCGCTACTGGGGTTGTCCCCAGGGCAGGCGACACAGCAGCAAACTGAGGCGGACTCAGGGAAAGGAACAGCCCCTCTCCCAGCCTGAGTGAGCCCCCGATCCACAGTCCAGGCCTGGCACCCGGCCAGAAGCGAGGCTTCTTTGCACCTGCCATGCTCCGCACATGGGCGCAGTGGCCGCCGAGAGAGAGTGTGCACTCGGACTCGGGGCTGTGGCTGCGCTGTACCTGTCAGACCTCGGGCGCCCCGTCACCGCCACAGCCAGTGCGTGCCTGGGTGTGCGCGCGCGCCTGCTCCAGACGCCGCCATTCAGCCACCGTGGAGGGGAGTCCATGCCACACACCTTCTCCGAAGCCACCCCTGCTTCAGACAAAAAAGCATCGCCACGACCAGCTTGGTATGGCAGGATAAAGCTCTGTTTAACTGACATTCTAGTCAACTTTGGATGTGTTTTCCTTCCAAATACACAGAGCAAATACTCAAATACGCACAAGTGACAAGTCCTGCTTCGCGTGAGCTCTGAGATGATGTGGGATCTTTGTCCCTCGGAGCTGCGGTTTCCTCGTCTGTACCACGGAGCCTAATGAGGACACGCAGAAGACACCCAGTGCAGTTCCTGACGCATGGTCATTGTGCGATGGCAGCTGCTGACCTGGACACTGTGCAGCGGTTAACAGTGATTCAGTGGCAGTTTCAATAGCATGACTACATTTTCTATACTGTAGCGTTTCATGAAAAAAAGCAACGCATTGAAAATAATTTTTGTAAAACAATTGCACCTTGTTTTTAAAAGCCTAGGAAAAAAGCTTGGAAAATAGATAAAATATGTAAATTTGCACGTGTATCTTGTAGTGTGACCAGCATTGAGGAAGCAGGGGTGGATAAGTTCTAATTCCTCCTGAGAAGAGTTTTAATGGGGGTAGGTGGGCACAGGTGCTCGAGGCGGTGGAGAGAGGCGTGGAGGCTGCCGCTCAGGTTTCTGTGATGAGGAAGGTGGGTGGTGCGTCATTTCACTGAGTGGAAACAGGCATGGACCAGGGCCGATGGGGGATTTGCATTTGTCGTCGCTGTCCCTGTCCTGGTGTATGGGCTGGTGGGCTGGAGGTACGGTTTGGGGAGGTATAACGCACGGCTTTGGGAATGAAGGGAATCTCCAGGAAACCCTGAGGAGAGAAACCAGAGCCTTAGATCCTGACTGCGTTCAGTTCAGTGCATGAGATCCTGAAAGACTCTTCCTTTTTCTCTTTGTATTTCCTGTAATGTAAATGTGCTTCCTATGATGTAAGTATTTTAGTTACCTCTAGGTTTGACCGCATGTGACAGCAAACCCAACATAAAAATAATTTAAACCCATTAGAAGCATATCTCTGCCTAAAGAAGTCTGGATTGGGCCGGGGATTTAGCTTAGTGGTTTTGCCGCCTGCTGCGCAAGCCCAAGGACCCGAGTTCAATCTCTGGTGCCAAAAAAAACCCAAAGTCTGGATAGTGGCAGCCCATCGAGTCCTGTTTGCAATCTCCACGGCCCTAGGCATTTGTCTTCCCTCTCACCTTGTAAGATGGAGTCTAAATTCGCCACACTTGGAAGAAGGGCTAAGGAGGGCAGCCTATTGTATTTGAGAACATGTCCTGGATAATAGTTTGCTGATTTCCCATTGGCCAGAATTTAATCACTTAGCTGTGTATATGCTGAAAGGAGAATGGCAAACGAAGTCTTCATTTTAGGAGGTCATATACCCTGAGGTCTGGGTAGTGGTGGTAATAACATTCTGGTTTTGCCTGTGGGTTCAGTGGGGACTGGTTCATCTGAAGAGATCAGTACAGTCACTTCATGCAGACCACACACTGGTCCCCAGTTTAAATCACAAGTGTAAGATAGGTGTGATGTCAATACACCTAGTCCCAGACACGGAAGGCTGAGGTGGGAGGATCGCTTGAGGAGTTCACAAGCATCCTGAGCAACATAGTGAGACCCCGTCTCACAAAAACAAGAAGCGCCATCGTTACATGTGGTAGTGACATGGTAGTGAGAAAGGCCTGCGGCTGAACGTGCACTCAAGGCCTTGAGGAAGGAGAAACTTCCTCAGTGTTACCCTTGAACCCTGTGAGGGCAGTGCAGTGTGAAGTAATCTATCCTCAGTCTCAGGGAGTTTCGGAGATGACTGAAAAGTTGGCTGAGCATTTTGAATCTGTAGATAAAACCATTCAGAAATACTTGGAGGAAGCCAGGCTTGGAGGTGCACACCTATAATCCCAGCACTTGAGAGGTTGAGGCAGGAGGATTGCTGTGAGTTCTGAGGCCAGCCTAGGGTACATAGTGAGACCCTGTCTCAAACAAAACAAAACAAAACAAAAAGAAATATTTGAAGGGAAACTACAAGGTTTTTATCTGTCTTTAGTGGAAAAACTGGTCTTGACACAACTAAATGAGATGTAGGTCACTTCCTGTTCAAACCATGGCCCAGAGTGTCAGCTATCAGCAAGGAAGACCCAGGGTTGCTCCAGGCCCAGCCGCAGGAGGTGCAGGGCTCTGCCAGTGACCCCTGGTCAGCAATGTCTAGAGTTGGGGCTTGTAGAGAAACGAGAGGAGTGCCCTTCTCCATGTCAGCTACCCAGTGCTTAGGAATTAGGGGACCGGGGATGTAGCTCAGTGGCGCCATGCCTGCCCGGCAAGCACAAGGTCCTGAATTTGATTCCCCATGTACGCGCGCACGCGCACACACACACAAGAATTAGGGGAGGGAACCAGTGTGAAGCTCTAGGACACTTCCCTCATTGGTAGGCGCTGACAGCTCTCCAGCACTGCTAATTAATACTCACACAAGCCCTCTGGTGGGCGTGAGGGTGACTATCTCCAGCATCTGAGAGCAGGGAGCCAGTGGCACTCCGGAAATCCTCCCTTCCCAGGACTGAAATGAGGCCTGGGGGGAACGTTCTACGCACACGCACGCGTGTGTATGTCTGTGTACATACATTATGCACCCGTGTGTGAGTAATCCAAGATGCATGTACTAAGGTTTAAGTTTCTCAGATTCCTTCTCAGTTTAGCAAGTTGTTTAAGAAAAGTATGTTTTTTCCAGCCAAGGAAAAGTGTGGGTAATGAGAATGTGTGCAGTGGGGGAAATGGCAGCTTGGCTGGGACTGGCGATGGAAGGACGGAGGTTTACCTTGGAGTGGGGTCGTGAGCAGTGTCTAAGGTAACACATTTGCATGACCAACATGTAAAATGGGGCGATCCAGACTTCTAACCTCACCAGGGGCTTCACAGACTTACACCATGCAGGACACAGTGATGTTAATAACGCAAATGTTTTTTCTTTTTGTTTTTTGAGACAGGGTCTTGCTATGTAGTTCAGGCTGGCCTTTAAGTCTGTAGACCAGACTACCCTTGAACTTGTGGCAATCCTCCTGCCTCAGCCTCCCAAGTACTGGGATTACAGGCGTGTGCCACCATGCCTGGCTAACCCAAATATTGAATACCTACCACATTCTTAGTCCTTCACGTCCATTTATTTATTTAATTTCCACCTGAGGTATAGATGACTTATCACCATTTTTACAGATGAGTAAACTGAGGCACAGCGAGGTAGCAGAGGTTGCCCAAGGGCACCCAGCTGGCCAGGAGAAAAGCTAGGCTCGGGGGCTTCAGAGAGGCTCCTGCAGCTCGGGTGGCCCCAGCTTGCCAGAGAGCTGGGAGGGCGCTGCCACGTTTGAAGGCCGAATGGCTGGGATGGCAGGATAGGAGAGGAGCGACCGGCCGAGTGGCTGTGGAGGAAGGTGCGGGCTCTGGGAAGGGTGAGCCCTGGGGAAGCAGAGCTTTCCCGCCTTTCCCGAGGCTGCAGGGACAGCAGAGGAGCTGGGTGGAGAGGAAGCTGCAGTGAGCCATGAAACAACCATGAACTGCGTGGGAGAGAGTTTCCATCCAGATTGGTGAGGCCCCCAATCGAGGGCGCCTGCCTTCAGTCAGGACTAGTCACCAGAACATCTTCAGCGCCGCCTCCTCTCCACTTCACTGGTGGTCAGCAGCCTACAGTGAGAGCTGTGACACGCAGCAGCCGAGCAAGAAGTCCTGCGTGTGGGGAGGAATCGGGGCCAGCCAGCCCTGGGCTGCTTGTGTGCCATGCCTAGTCTGGCCTCGGTGCCTGCAAGGCACTCCCAGCTCCCACGTGCTCAGCGAGTGACCCTTTGGGTGGCACAGAGGAACAGGATGGCATTCATGTACCTGGGCATGAGAAGCACAGGAGTGGCCGGTCTGCATCTAGTGACAGAAGTCTTCTTGGGATTTGTTTCTAGCGTGGATGTTCTGAGGAGAGCCCTTCCCTGGGCCTTGTCAGGAAGTTGTATTTTTTTGTACCTTTTTTTAGCGTGCATCTCCCTGTTATTTAACTGTATAACAAACTATGGATTTAGATGTAGGCATCTTGGGTTGTTGTTGTTTTTTTGGTTTTTGGAGGGATAGAGTCTCACTATGTAGCTCAGGCTGCCCCAGAACTCACAGCAATCCTCCTGCTTCAGCCTCCTGGGTGCTGGGATTGCAAGAGTGCACCACCGTGCCCGGTGGCATCCTGGATTTTTATCCCAACATTTTTTTGAACTCCAACACTCACTTGCTTTGGCAAGATTCTTCACTTCCTGAAATGTCAGTTTTAATAATGACAGCACAAGTACAATGCTAGGACTCACTGAGAATATATGGGAAAACCAAAATGTTATCAGGCAGCTCCTCCTTCAAGTGGCTGGCCAATTAAATGTTGTGGGGTTCTGGGTTGCTTGTATCTCCTTTGGGAGTAAGATTCCAGGCTTTTCTTGTTTTGAAGAAAGAATTGAATGAAACGAGCAAAAAACAGTGGGAAAGTTTATCTGAAAAAGTAAAAGCGAAGAGTGAGGGAAAAACTGGCTCTGCAGAGCAAGCTTGGGCTGAGTGAAAGAGGGAAAAGCACTGGGATCCCAGGTTTCAGGTGGACCTCAGGTAGGCGTCCTATTGGAAACTTGCTCAGGTTCTCGAGAGAGTTCATGTTCATGTTCAGGGCTCTGCGCATGTGTCCTGGATCTCCTAATTAACAGGTCACGCCCACTTCCCCAGCCAGTTTACCTCGCCCTGATCTCCTGCCTCAAGACGTTCCTTGCCCTGGGAAGCCCAGGCTGAATCCAGTCTTTCTCTATCCTTTCCTAAGCCCTCTGAGTAAGCCCCAGCAAAGGATGCACATTTGTCTCCTGCTGCCGCATCGAGATGTTGTGCTCAAGAGCTAGAACAGCACTGACTGTGGCAAAAACCGAGGCTCGGTCACCCAGCTGTGCCATTTATGACTGGGTGACCATGGGCAAGGCACTTGCACTCTTTATACCTCAGTGTTTCCACTTGTATAGTGGGTGAAAGCATCAGCTCTGCCTCTTTGGATTGTTGTGAGGATTAAACTAGTCATGGAAAGACCTAAGTTTATGACTGGCACATACCAAGGACTGAGGATTTCTTAGGCATTCTTCCCACTCCCATTATTCCCCCTTAATTATTCCTTAAAATGTGGATTAAAGGCTTTATGAAGCCTTCACCAATTTTCCCACACCCCTGATAATTTCTCCTCTGTGTAGCACTGAAGTGTATGGACTCCCGCATTGTAGCACCTACTCTGGTGTAGACACTTTCCTGAGTGTATTACAGATGTTTTATTCAATCCACTGTCCCTTCTCCTTATCCGGTGTTCCCTCTGAGACAGAGCAGGTTCTTAAAGGCCAGGCTCACTTCAGGAGAACTGAGGACCGCCTGACATTTGCAGTAAAAACTTTTTCCTTTCCTCTGTGGCAAAGGTTGGAATCTACAGATGAACCAGTCAGGCCTTTATTTTATGGATTCGGTCACTTAGTCATTGTATGGTCACTAGGTGTGCACACTGAAGCGCTGGGGACACGGTGGTGGTCATAAATAATAATCCCCTGCTCACAGGTGGCTATTTACATTTAAATGAATTAAACCGAAGTCACTTCCCATCTAGACTCCCACGAGCCGTACTGAAGCGCTCCCACATGGCGGTAGTGGCTGTGGGGTAGGATTGATGCAGAAATCTCCATCCTCACAGAAAGCTCTGCCGGGTGGTGCTATTTGGGAGGCTGACATGGATCTCGCTGTAAATAAAAGTATACTTGGAATTGCTGTCAGTATAAAGAACGCACCGGGGCATGGGAGCGTTGTGGAGGGGGATTTCAGGGAAGGCGTGTTTGAACTAGACTCACAGAATACTTGAGTGAGCCAGGCACTGCAGGGAGTCGGGGAGCACATAATTAGAGGGTCTCGCAGAAGACAGGGTGGCCTAGGGCTGCGTGTGGGCTGCATACTTCTGGAAATGCGCACTTGAACTTAGTAGCCTGAGCGAAACAGGCTTCCCTCCACATGCCTGTGGGCTTCTCCCAGTTGTCTGAGGGCCCTGAGGAGTGAGGAGGAAGATTCTGTCTGGATGCTGCTTGCATTCCCAGCCCTACAGATTTCAGCCTTAGGGTCAGTGAGCCAGCCCTTCACACCCTACCCTGCCAGTCTGCTTTCCTGGAGAGCCCTCATGGACAGTGGCATTAACTATCTTCATGTCTGACTCCCCATCTTCTCTCCAGCTAGGACCTCTCCTGAACCCCAGGTTCATGCTGCCGACCCAGCACCTCCATTTAGACAGCTGACCTCCCAGACCTGGAGAGGATGGTTCTAGCCTAGTGGTGTGGGGAGGCTTGTTATGGGTGGGGAGTGTTTGATGCAGTGGGACCCTGGGCCAAACGCCTGGAACCACCTTGTAGCTCAGAGCAGGCCTGGAGGCCCGGGGGCCTTTCTGGAGTTTTCAGAGCACCCTCTGTATGCCAGGTTCTGGGGAAGAGAGACAGAACAAGGACTTGCCTTTCCAAGTACAAATGTATTTAGGAGATGTGTGATACTGTTAAGGACTTGGGGACACAGAGAGGGAAGGAGATAAGCCCGGGGTGGGAGGGAATTGGGGAAGCCCTTCCAGAGGAGGTGGCCTTTCAATGGGCTTCTGTGGACTAGGCTGTCAGGGGGAGAAGGTCACTTTAGCCAGGGAGGGTAATAGGAGCCCAGCCAAGAGACTGCAGCTATGGGATTAGAATGAGGCTGCATGGTGGGAAGTGGGGGAGGGGAAGCTCCTCTTTAGCCCAGGAACAATTCAGTTAAAATTCCTTATCTAGCCCTGGTCAAAGCTCTCGGTGTCACTGGTATTTGGTACACCCTTTCAAGTCATGTGACTGAAACACCCCTAAGTCTTTTTTTTTTTTTTTTTGTACTGAGCTACACCCTAAGCCCTTTTAAAATTTTTTGAGACAGGATCTTACTGAGTTGCTAAAGTGCCCAGGCTGGGCTCAAGTGTACCATCTTCCTGCCCCAGCCTCCCAGAGTGCTGGGAATGATACAGGAGAACTATAACTCCAACCTGCTAGATGTCAGATGTGCTGAGTTCTTGTCCCCTGAAATCAAGGAATGAATTCCAAAGGACAAAGGAGGTGAAGAGTAAGGAAAGGTTTATTGGGGACTAGGAATAATAGCTCCTGAAGGACAAGAGGGGTCCTGAGTGGGTTGCCACAAAGGTCATTTCTCCGAGAATGTTTTATAGGGCAAAATCAAGAGGCGGGTACAACGTGAGTCAAGCTGTAATAAACCAGTAAGATTACAAGTACAGCCGCTTAGCTAATATTGATCCATAGGGAAGCAAAGGTAGCAAAGGCATATGGCTGACGTCATTAACCTTGGCTTATCCGTGACTTCTAAACCGGGAACATTTGGGGAAGGGGTGGGCTGGGTGTTCTGTTCACCCACCCGCTTCTGATGCATATCTGGATTTAATGGTTGGTACCAAATATCATACCATATAGTCTCAATTTCCATTCATCCCTTAGGGCAGTATGTAAGCCTGGCTGTTGTCATTTTCTTTTCATTCTTTTATTTATTTTTTGAGACAGGGTCTCACTGTGCAGTCCAGGCTGGTCTCAAACTGTGGCAGTCCTCCTGCCTGTCTCCCAAGTGCTGAGATTACAGGCGTGTGCCATCACAGGGGGCAGTGTAATCTCGGGGCCTTGCCTTCTTCCGATGGGCCTGCCAGCCACAAAGCTGATGTCTCCACCTTTCATTGACTTCCTGGAGAGCCCAGCCCTCTCTGATCGTATATTAATTTTTGCATATATGTATCGTTTTTTTGTACCAGGGATCAAACTCGGGACCTTGGGCTTGCAAGGCAGGCGCCGGAACCACTGAGCTAAATCCCCGGCCCTCATATATTAATTTTTATGGAATTCAGCTGCCTGTTGGATGACAGGTGTAGTCGGCCACGTGTGGGTTCCAAACTGGGGTTAAAATGAGCTGGAGTTTGGTCCCATTTTCAGAATAAGGAGTTGTGGTCTGGGCCAGGGCTGCTGCTGCAGAGTGAGGTGAGGCTAGGGAATGGTTAGCTCTGCTCAGGAGAGCCAGGAACAGACTGCGTGTTCTCCCTCAGTCCCAGCTTTCTTTCTCCTCAGTTTTAACTCCTTGCTCATGTGTCTGGGACTGGGCCCTGGGCCTTCACACAGCTACATTCCCAGCCCTGTTTTGATTTGGTTTGGGGACAGAGTCTTGATAACTCGCTAAGTTGTCCAGGCTGGGCTGCAACTCATGATCCTCCTGCCTCAGCCTCCCAGAGTGCTGGGATGACAGGTGTGGGTCACCACTGCTGGCTTCTTTACCCCTTCATCACTGTTTCCTGGGCGCCCACGCCAAGCCCATCCTGTCTTCTAGGTGGGGCACTCGCCTACTCAGTGCAGCCGGGAAGTGCGAAGTGCGCAGGGCTGGGCCTGAGGCTACACCTGCCTGACTTTCACCTGGGAAGGGGCTGGCAGTGGCGGCGGTGGCCCCAGGTCAGAGGTGTGGTTTCCGAGTGCGGAGCCGGCTACCTTCCAGCCGGTGCCTCCGGAGCGGCGCGCTTATTTATGTACCCGGGCGTGCTCAGGGCCAGGTGGAGGAGGCGCTGAGCGAGGGGCGGCGGGCCCAGCACCGGGAGCGGGACGCAGAGGAGAGGAACCGAGTCCCCGGGGAGGTCTGAGGTGTGCGAAGGCGTCACTCGCCAGACGATTAGTCAGGATGCGCTGGGCATTTCTTTAAAAACGCTGTAACTTCCTCCCGGAATCACTGGGCTGAGTATCCCAGGGCGTAGGGCAGTCGGCCCCTCGCTGCTGCCCAGGGCTCGGCGCCCTCGGAGTCCCGCAGACGAAGGCCCAGGGCCGCCAGGCCAGAGTGTGGAGCCCAGGCCGGGAGCGTCGGGGGCCGGGACCCGAAACTGCCCCGCCGTCGAGGGGGTGGCGGGCGGCAGGGCTCCCCAAGTGCCGGCTGGCGGCGCGCGCCCCACGGAGTTTTGCTTTGTCACCCTGACTGTGTCCCGAGCCCGCCCAGCCGCCGAGCGCGGGGCGGGGCTTGTGGCAATACTAGGAGGCCCCAGGGACCGGGCAAGCAGTCGGCGTCCGGCCGGAGCCGGAGCGGAGTGGAGCGTCGTAGCGTCCCGTCCCGTCCCGTCCCGTCCTGTCCCGGGGCTGGCGCCTCACACGCGGCGAGGTGAGTGCGCGGCGACGCGGGAGGGGCGGCAGCAGGACCCCGGGTCGGGCACGCACCCCACTCGGGCCTGGCGGGGGCGCCCCGGTGCGATCCTCGGCTTGCCCGTGCCCCAGTTTCCCCCTGCGAGTGGCCGGGTGACACCGACACCCGAGGCGACTGTGGAGATCGGCGCCGGCCTGCAGGGTCAGCAGCGGCTGCGCTGCCCTGGGCGTCGCGCTTCGCAGGGCTGTGCGCTGGGTGCGGTGTCTGCGTGCAGAATCCAGGGCGAGAGCGAGGCGGGCTCCGTGTGCGGCCGGGAAAGCGCGCGGCTTCCCCTGCGCTGGAGTTCCCGTCCCCTGGAGGAGCGGGGCCGGTCCCCCGGACCACGTTTCCTGCGCGCCTGCACGTTTGCCGGCCGGCGTCCCGGTGGCCCGCGGAGCCCGGCCTGTGAGTGGCAGGCGAGCCCGGGGGCGCAAGGGACGCGCCGGAAGCCCCGCCCGCCGGGGCGCACGCAGCCTCTTTGTGCGTTGAGGCTCCTGCCCGGGAGCCAAGAGGGCCGAGGCGGACCTGCTGGGGTCACGGTCCGACCAGGCAGGTAGGAGAGCCGCTCTGGCAGGGCCGTGGGCCGGGCCGGGATGCCCGACCCCCTGGGGAGGACGGGGAAGCGCCGTGAGGATCAGGGCTGATCAGCCCCGGTACAATTCGGAGCAAGGGGAGACGGCGGGAAGTACGGGCTTATTTTCATCTTTTAATAGTACTTTCCTGGTGCCCTTTGTGTCTCGTTTTCCCCTCCTCCTTCCCTCCCAGTTAGTACAGGAACTAAACAGGTTAGCGCCCTGCATACTCTGTGACCCCGGGCTCCCGGGAGAAGTCACTTTCCACCTGCCGCCTTTTCTAGCCCCGACCCGGGTGGCCGGGAAGGAGAGCCCTTTCCTGGGGCTGCAGGCGCGGTGCCTCCCTCCTGGGCCGTCCCTGGGGGCGAGGAAAGGCTGTGAGCCCGGAGGATACCTGGACGCTCTGTTCTGGGCTTCACACCCTTCCTGTCCCTGTGTTGAGTACGAACATTGGAACATTGCTGTCTCGGGGGTGAACCTGCGGCCGGGGTTGAAGATCCATTTATAGATGGGCTCGCCCTTAGGAGAGTTATTAACATTTGCTTGTATTTTTATTTCCTATATTTTCTTGCTTCTGAAAGAATCATATTTACCTTTTTTGGTACCGGGGATTGAACTCGGGTCCTTGTGCTTGTGCAACAGGCAGCTAAACCACTGAGCTAAATCCCCGGCCCATATTTACCTTTTTTGAAGGAGTGTAGGAAATGGAGCTAGACTTCAAAGACACAGCAAATGAAAAACATTAAAGGACGTAAGGAAGCTTTAAAGTAATTGTGTTACTCAGAACTTTAGTTTGCAAGTAAAATGAGTCAGAGGTCTATTAATGTTTTTTCAGCCTATTTTCTCTTTACCTGTGTCGTAAATTTACATTTATAAAGTTATACAGGCATTTTATTTATTTATTTATTTATTTATTTATGGTACCGGGGATCGAACTCGAATCCTTCCGCTTGCAAGGCAGGTGGCAGAACCACTGAGCTAAATCCCCGGCATTTTATTATTAATCCTGCTAATGCTTCTGGATTTTGTTTGTTTTTTTGGTACCATCTATCAAACTCAGGACCTTGTGCTTGTGAGGCAGGCATCCGTACCACTGAGCTAAATCCCCCGCCCAATGCTACTGGCTTTAATGTCAGTGGGGCCAAAAAGAATCATTCTGTAAGCTTTGGAACTTACTTTACTGATGAGATCTGACGTTTAATTTTTTTTTTTCTGGTATTGTGTATTGAACCCAGGGCCTCATGCATGCTACTCAAGCATGCTCTACCACAGAGTTATACCCCGGCTCCCTTTTTTATTTTATTCATTTATTTTTTATTTATTTATTCTTTTATTCATTTATTTTTTGAGACAGGGTCTCATTATGTAGCCCAGGCTGGCCTTGAACTCACTACAATAGTCAGTTCCCACCTGCTGGCGTCACCTCGATCCTCCTGCCTCACTCAGCCTTCTGAGTGCTGGGATCACAGACATGCACCGCCACGCTTGGCTTAATATCTTAGTTGTTTTTGGTTTTTTTGGGGTACCTCACACTTGCAAACCAGGCACAGTGCCACTGAGCTAAATCCCCGGTCCTAATACCTTAATTTTTAAGGCAGGATAACAAATATTCTTATAGGGAGCCTGCCATACAAGCGAGTCAGTGTCTCCAGGATTCCAGTTTTAAAAGTATAAAAGCCTCTTGGTGGTACTAAGGGGAAGAGAAAAGTGAAAGCACCAGTACTTAGCTGATACTGTCAGGCTTAGGCAGGACTAAAGCCCACCGTAGGGGACTTAAGTCATCTCTTTTTGGTGACAGTGATAGAGAAGGTGACCGAGCAGTGCGTGAGCGTGGACACCCACGTGGTGTGCAGACAGTGCCAGCGGAGCACGGGCAACCCTGTTGTCAGGGCCTCAGTGGCCCCAGGGCCCAGTCTCGGGGCCAGACGCTGACACAGGCTGCTCTCAGGCGGCCTTCTAAAGTCACAGAAGCCGGACTCCCAGGGTGACACCCAGAGCTCTCGCTGCCCTGCCCTCACGGTAGCATGCTTGCTCTGACCTGTCTGTTCATCTGGGTGGGCTCTCCCGCATGTGTCCCTGCTGCCTGGACAGGACGGGGTGCTCCTCTCGCCTGAGCCGCCCCTCCTCATGGCCACTTCCTGCCCACACCTGCGTGCAGGCTGCAGCGCTGCTCCCGGCCTGGTGGTCTGCGCCCTGTGGGTCTTCTGCTGCACTGCGGGCTTGTGGGGACCTGCGCGCACCCACAGTCCCTCAGCTGCCCTTCCGTTGTCCTGATCCATACTCCATCCCTGACCTGTCTTCCGTCTTGAGCAGGGGAGGATCACACAGCTAACAGAGTGCCAGGCTGGGCCTGGGGCCTGCATGTTGTCTTCCTGGCCCTGGCTTTGAGGTGCTGCTCCTGGAGGCTGTGGGGCGGCCTGCCTGATGGTCCTGGCATGGCCCCTGCTTGTGGTGGGCTTTTGGAGTGAAGGAGCTGCATCCCATGGTGCCCGGTACACTGAGAGTGATGCATTTCTGTCCCCCCGTGGCATACGGTAAACACTGGAGAGAGCGGGTGCTGGGGTCGGGATCAGGGAGGGACTCTGGTCCCTCAGCCTTGAGAGGAGCATCTCCGCAGCAAGGTGCGGAGCAGCTCTGAACTTGGGGCTGGAGGACACTAGCATGGCGCCCTTCAGCATGGTGTGCAGGCGTGCCCGGGTTCACTGCGGGCTGAACCCCTCGGGTCTGCACTGCTGTTCACCAGGCGCCTCCTCCTGACTCGGGTCTGCCATGCTGTTGGATCTAAGGTGTGGTTGTTGGTGCTGGGGGTGGAGCTGGCCCAGCTTGTGCAAGACCTGGGTTCAATCCCCAGCACTGGGAAATGTACATACATAGTAAATGTTCCCACGTGAGCTTTTTCTCAGAAAGGTCATGAACACTGTAAGGCAAGTGAGATAACCAACAGACTGATTGTTTACAAACGGAAGAGAAAGTCTTAAGACACTGAAGAAAGTCAGTGGAAGCTAAGAAAGCAGGTTTCTTCTTGAGACAGGCCTCTAGGGCCAAACTCCCAGGACAGCCACACACCCAGTGCCCCTGCCCCTGGCCCGCTGCTGGACGCCCCTGTCTGACCCGGAGCCTCTGCCCTCCGGGGTGCTCCTGAGGGTCTGGCACAGTCTTGAAGTGCTCACCCAGCGAGGTGGTGGCTTTCTGAAGGGCAGAGCGTTTCGGCATGGGGGTCCGCACTGTCGAGTGTGCCTTGACCTCAGGCTGGTGTTTCTTCACCACCAGTGATGCTGTCTTGGGCTGGGGCTGTAGCTTTGCCCGGCACAGGAGGTTCCAGCACTTCGAGCCACACTCACAATGCTGAGCCCTCCTCCTTGAGCAGAGAGCTGTTCAGAGCCTCTTTTGAAAGTTATCTTTTTTAAATTTTTTTATTTTTATTTTTTGGGTACCAGGGATTGAACTTGGGACCTTGCACTTGCGAGGCAGGCGCTGGAACCACTGAGCTAAATCCCCAGCCCTAGAGCCTCTTTTGGATACTGCAGTTTTCAGAGATTCTGCTGACATCCAGGGAGCCATTCATGAGGAAAATAAACAAAACAGTTTACATACAAACTCAAGCGGGTTTGCTTCAGAATGTCTGAAAGAGAAGTTTACCCCTCCAAGCTGAATACTTTCAGAAGTAGAAAGCTTAGTAGATTTAAATTTTTGTTATGGCAAGTTTCTTTTCAGTGGTATTTTCTAGAGTAGGATATATTTCTTTATATCCCACTTTAAATATATATGTATTTGTTCCTAAAGCAAGGAATGAAACTACTGGTGTGTTTACAAGCTTTCTTTTGTAGTATTTGTTTATTAAACCGAGGCTGTCTGTGGGATAAGTACCTGCTCATTAGCTGAGAACACTGCCTAACCCCTCACAATCCCCATTCACTTCTCACTGCTCAGCCTTCCCATCTCACACAAGGTCACCGGAGGCTGAGCGCTTAAGCCACCCACTTAGGACCATATCAGTAGCTGATGGGGCAAGACTGGAACCCACGTTTGTCTCTTTCCACAATCCATTGCTCTAGAAGATCATTTTAAAAACAGCTATCTTGATCACAGCCAAGTTTACCAGTTTATCTCTAATACATACTAAAAACCAAAGAGTGCAAAAATATATAGACACAAACACTGTGCTGCCTGGCAAGCTCAAGCTCCTGAGTTCAATTCCTGGCAGGGGGTGGGGTGGGGACGACAAAGGAAATTAAGATGGAAGAGAAAATGTACCTCCTAGCCTGCTACCGTGGCATGTCATACTAGAGCTCTTAGCACATCTCTTCACAACTCAGTATTAGACAGACACCTAGGTGGGTTGAGAGGAAAAAGCATCAGAAAAATGCAGGGAGGATAAGTACACAGTGTTTGAAAGCAGGACAAGTATATCTGTTCAAGTGTGGGACTCAAACCTACTTCCTGGTTTTGCCTCCAAAAAGTCTCATAAAAATCCATTTGTTATGGATTAGCCTTGCAGAAGTGAGTGGCCCTGGGAGGCCTTTCGTGACTTGGCCGTATATAGACCTGTGGCCCGTCGAGTGTCCCACCAGGATTTGTGGTGAGCACTAGGGTTTCTGAGAAGGATCAGAAGAATGCTTGGAATTCTTGAATTAGAACTGCTAGGAAGGAGACTGAAAAATAATATGCAGGAGAAAGGAAGTGGGTTGTACTGAATCCTAGGCCAGAACTCTTCAGACAGCAAAGAGGAAAACTGGGGAAGCCACTGGGTGTCCCAGGGCTGCTGGCACAGTTCTTGCTGCCTGAGGAAGCAGACTTCAGTGAGGCCTTCAAAGGAACAGTGTGTTTTCGTTCGTAGTCATAGAAAAGTTCACCAGCATAACTTTAAATTATATGTTGCCATTCCTTCTTTTAAAGTTGTACTTAAGTGATCATAAGTGAGCTAGCCTTATGTTAGAAAATCACTTTTAATGATTTAAAGATTCACATATGTAGAAGTCCCATTTAAGTGATTAGGGAAAAAATCATTAAACTTGAGATTGTTTTCCTTTGCAGTGATGTTATAACCTTGTGCTCAAGAGGTGGATTTTTATTTCTTGTTTGATTGATCCATCTATCTACTGAGAATGCTACTGAGAATAAAAGATCAAATAAAAACAATCATAGGATGACCTTAACACCCCACTTTCACAAATAGATCAACAAGCCGGGGATGGAGCTCAGTGGTTCTGCAGCCCACCTCACAAGCACAAGGTCTCGAGTTCGATCCCCGGTACCAAAAAACAAAATCAAAAGAATACAAATAGATCAGGAAACCAAAAATTTAATGAAGAAATACCAGGCGAGTCAAACCTTAGAACAGATGTACTTAACAGATATCTATGGTGTGACCTACCTTACTATAACAGAATACACATTTTTTTCTCAGCAGCACATAGAATTTTCTGCAAAACAGACAGTATCTTGGTCCATAAAACCTGCTTAAATCAATGCAAAGAATCAAAATCATCTCTATATGCTATCAGATCATGGTGCAGTATAAGAAATCAATCTTAAAAGAAACCACAGACATTTTACAAACACCTGGACATTAAATAACACATTTCCTGACCATTCAGTGAGTCACGGAAGAAATTAAACAACTTCTAAAATACAGTGATAATGCCAGTACAATATGCCAGAACCCATGGAACACAGTGAAAGTAGTCCTAAGAGAAGTTTATTGCTGTAAATGCCCACATTAAAAAAAAAGACTAAACAGAGCAAGCTCAACATTACCAAGAACAATTAGACAAAAAAAGGAAATAAAAAGGAAAGGAAGAAGTCACATTATTATTTGCAGATGATAACGATCCTCTACATAGAAGACCCAAAAAGTCCACCAAAAGGCTCCTAGAATTAGTAATCAAGTTCAGTAATGTAGCAGGATGCAAAACCAACACACAAAAACCAGTAGCATTTCTGTACACTAATAGTGAACCCACTGAAAAAGAAATTAGGGAAAAATACCATTTATAATAATACTAAGAAAATTTAAATACTTAAAAATTAACCCAAGAAAGTAAAATAGCTCTACAATAAAAACTATAGGACTCTGAAAAAGAGAATCAAAGATGACGTCAGAAAATGGAAAGATATTCCCTGTTTCTGGATAGGCAGAACCAATATAGTCAATATGGCTATACTTCCAAAACTGATACACAGATTTAACACAATTCCCATCAGAAATCCAATACCATTCATCACATAAATGGAGAAAACAGCCCTAAAATTCAGAGGGAGCAAGAAAAGACCCAGAAAAGGCAATCCTGGGTAATAAGAGCGAATCAGGAAGTAGCACAAACCCAGACTTGGAAGTTAGTGATAAAAACAGCATGGTGTCGATACAAAGACAAATAGGGTCAATGGAACAAAAAGGATGCAGAAAGAAGTGCAAGGAACTAAAAACATACACTGTAGGAAAGAGAGCCTCTTTAGTAAATGGTGGTGTGTAAAGTGGCTATGCGTGCAATTGAATCTAGACCAATATCTCACCATATACTAAACTAAAATCAAAATGAGTCAAAGAACTTAATATTAAAAACACAACCTGTTGGAAGATAAAATACATAAAACTTTTAAAGTCATAGGTAAGTCCTTTCTGCTTTTTTTTTTTGTACCAGGGATCTAACTCCAGTTCTTGTGCTTGCACAGCACGCAGCAAAACCACTGAGCTAAATCCCCGACCCAGTAAGCCCTTTCTGAACAGAAACCTGGTTGTACAGAAAGTAGTACTGAGAGTCAAAATGGGATCATATCTAATTACAGACCTGCCCAACAAAGGAAACAAAAATCAGATTTAAAAGAAAACGTACAGAATGGGAAATGAATTTGCCAGTAAGTCCTCAGAGACTATACCCAGAATACATAAAGAACTAAAAAATTATTAGATCCCCCAAAATAAGAGACCCAGTAGTAAAAAGTGGCCAAGGGACACTTGATAGAGTAAGTACAAATGTACAATAAATTCATGAAAAAACGTTCAGTATCACTGGCCAATAGAGAAATGCTAGGATTCTGTCTTATTCCGGCAACAATGGCCATCATCAAGATATCAAATAATAACAAATGCTGCAGAGGCTGAGGAGAGAAAAGAGTTAAGACATATTGTCGGTGGATAGTACAACCACTGTGGAAATCAGTGTGGAGAGCCCTCAAAAAAACCTAAAGTGGAAATTCCATTTGACCTAGCTGTTCCCCTTCTAGTATCTTCCCAGAAGAGTTAAAGACATCAGATAACAGTAGTACATGCACACCCAAGTTTATATTAGCACAGTTCATAATAGCTGAATCTTGGAAACAGCCTGTATGCCCATCATCAGATGAATGTATAAAGAAAATATGTTTACTGTGTTAGTTACCTTTCTCTCCTGAGACAAAATACCCGACACCCAAAGTTAGAGGGGAAGGGGTTTATTTGGCTTACAGTTCATAGAGGTTTCAATGCGAGGCTGGGATGGCAAACAGGCATCGCAGGGGAGAAACAACATGGCACGCACAAGGCAGCAAAGGTAACAGCGCAAGAGGTGGGTCTTTAAGGCTAAAATATAAGGTAGGAAGTCCGCCTGAGAGTGAGCTACATCCCGGGTTCCTAAGATTTCGTGGTACCGGGCTCCAGCACAGATTGAATTCAGAGCCAGAAGTCACAGTTCAGTGGTGTGTGGTGCTTGTTCTAATGTGCTGTTACTGTGAGCAAGCTAGGTGGGCTGTTATATTCTGAGAAATCCCTGCAGACACTTTAGTGATGATGCTTTTGAAGTAGGCTGGGAGAATGAATACATTTCCTAAAGCATTTTGCAGTGCTTACAGGGGGCTGTATAGGGAGCAGATTGGTATCAGCCTGTTTTCCTCCCGAGTGGGGGTGGGGTGGGGCTCCTGTGTTTTGGAGCTGTTTTATAGGTTGCTTTTATTATTATTACAATCAAAATGAATATCATAAACTCCTGAGAATATGGGCCACTGGAAAAGCAAACCTTTTTGGGTTTGGATCTTAGAATTCTTAACTCTGTTTTCACCAAAGATTTAAAATAGGTGCCAGGGATTTAGCTCAGTGGTTTCGCCGCCTGCTGCGCAAGCGCAAGGACCTGAGTTCGATCCCGGTACCAAAAAAAAAAAAAAAGGTTTGAATGTTAGTATGTAGCAAGACAGACTGGGAGAATGAGGCCCTTTCATGATCCTGGGTCTCAGCTTTATTTTTCCATGATCTCAGGTTGCAGTTAACTTTTATTTTCAATGTGTAGGACCTATTCCTTCTGTGAAATTAATCTTTGCTGACATCTTTCAGTAAGTACTGGACCTGGGTTGTAAACATAGATTAATTTACGAGGTCAGTGCATACTCAGTACATCTGTGCCTTAAGTGCATTTCAGCAATTGTGTTTGAGGATTTAAAACCAAGTTTTTGTCTTTGAGAATGTCGAAGTCTATAATGGAGCAGCATATACAGTGTGTACATGCTAGGTAACCATAATCTACAGTGTTGCTGGAAAGCAGATTTCTTCCTGAATTGCCCCTAATTTATTTACTTATTTATTTATGAGACAAGGTCTTGCTGTGTAGTTTAGGCTGGTCTTGAACTTACTATGTAGCCCAGGCTGGCCTTGAACTTGCAGTGATCCTCCTGGCTCAGCCTCCTATGTGCTGAGATTACAGGCGTGCACTTTAGTCAGGCGTGCCCTTTAAAAAACAGTTGGGGTTGTATTGTGACATAAGGGTTTTGGAGGAACAAATACCAGGATTTGCGTTTCATGTATTTGCAAGAAATTTTCTGCTGATGCCAAAGAGAAATGACCCAGTGTAGACGCACAAGAGGGCAAAGGGGCGGTTACTATTTCATTCCTCCTAGCCCCACCCCCATAGGTGCAGTGTGTCCCGCTTTCTTTTCTTCCCAGGGGACACCTGTTGCAGCCCTGAGAGCTTTGATCTTGTCAGCTGGGAGTGTGCTGGTCTTTTTTTTTTTTTGGCGGTACAGAAATCGAACTCGGGACCTTGCGCATGCGAGGCAGGCGAGGTGCCACTGAGCTAAATCCCCGGCCCTGTGCTGGTCCTCTTTGGGTAGGCCTGCAGCATTCACTCTCTGCTGGTGACGGCCACTCTCCCTTGCACCCTGGGAGCCATGGCCTGACGAATGCAGCCTCTTAAAAACAAAAAAAGCTGGGTATGGTGTTGCACACCTGTAACCTCAGCACTCCGGGAGGTTGAGGCAGGAGAATCACCAGCTCGAGCCAAGACCGGGCAACTTGGTGACTCTGACCTTTCTCAAAATAAGAAATGGTGTGAGCCAAATTAAACTGCTCTTTCTTTTAAAAATTAAAAGAAAAATGCGTTGGGAACGTAGCTCAGTGTGAAGGACCTGAGTTCAGTGCCCAGTACCGCACTAAACCGAACAAAACCCAAAAACACCTCTTCATCCTAAGAACGAGAGGTGTAGGTCGACGGACGGAACGTTTTAAGGCGCAGGACCGCTAGTCCCCGCTAAACCTTGTCACAGAGTTGTCTAGAAGCGTTTTCTTTAAACTGGAAATCACAGTAGCTGTTCTAGAAGGCTCCAGCGTGGGGCCGGGCTCCTACAGCGCAGGCTCAGTGCGCTGCTAGGGTGTGTGCGTGAAGGGGAGCCGGTGGGGGCGGAGCCATCCTTGCCTCCTGCCAGATGGGGTGGGGCGATCCGCGCTGCGAGCTGCCCTCAGTGCGCATGTGCAGCCCCCACTCTAACGGACCGGGAGCCTGTGGGAGCCGGGGTAGCTGCGCGCCGCCCGACCTCGCCCCCGCCATGGCTGGCGGCCAGGCTTGCCTGAGGGAACTCGAGGTGAAGGCGGAGGCTGTGGGCCCCGACGGGTCCCTGGAAGAGAGGAGCCGGGGCTCCTCCGCCCTGCCCGTGGGCTTCCTGGCGCCAGCCGACGAGGAGCAGTGCCGCCGCACCCGCCGGCAATACCGGCAGCTGATGGACAGCGTGCAGCAGCGGCGCGACGCCACCGTGAGCACGGCGGGCCAGGCGCTGGCCGAGGCGCTGGAGGAGGCGGACGCGCTGTTCGAAGGCGTGAGTCGCACACGCGAGGCCGCCCTCGACGCGCGGTTCCTGGTGCTGGCCTCAGACCTCGGCTGCGCCAAGGCGCGGCAGCTGAACTGTGACCTGAACGTGTTCAACCTGGCCGCCTTCTGGGAGCTGCTGCTGGCCTTCGCCGGCCTGAGCTGGCTGGAGGTGGTGCTTGAGCAGGGCCAAGGCGGCGACGGCGCGGGCCTGGCCTTCTGGGACGCCATGCAGCGCGAGGCCACGGCGTGGGTGGCGCAGGCCGAGACCTTCCACTTCCTCCTCGGCCCCCTGAGGCTGGAGTCCCCGGCGCGGCAGGAGCGGCCACGCAAGGCGCCCAAAGTAGAGGGCGGCCCGGCCATGCCCACCGAGCTGGCGCGCCTGGAGCTCGGCGCCCGGCAGGAGGCCACGGAGCAGCAGGTGGAGCGCACCCTGGGGCTGCTGCAGGCCTACTTCCGCCAGTGCCTCGGCCTGCCCGTGTCCTATTTCGAGTTCGTGGTGGACCCCCACTCGTTTGCGCGCACCGTGGAGAACATGTTCCACGTTTCCTTCATCATAAGAGACGGCTTTGCAAGAATGAGGCTGGACCAAGACGGGCTGCCAGTACTAGAACCCGTGGATCCAAGCCAGATGGGTGAAGACGAGCCTAGCACCTACGGCAGGAAGCAGGAAGTTATAGCCTTGACTTTACAGGACTGGGAGGATATCGTGGCCACGTTCAAGATCTCCCAGGCCATGATCACAAGCTCAAGCTAAAGATTTTCGTGGGGCAGCAGTCTGTTTTGTTTTTTGAAGCACGTACTGTATCTCTTCCAAAAAGTATTTTTGAGACCATCTGAAATTGTTTTTCTGTATAGTGTGTTTTTCTTTGTAATTCATAAAGTCATGATCTGTTATTAAACACTCACCAGCTTGCTTATGGGAAATTTTTTGATTGCCCTATCATTAATAATAAGTTCTGAATTTCATCAACTAGAAGGTATTGGGTTGGGTGTCGTGGATCACACCTGCATTCCTAGCTGCACAGAAGGCTGAGACAGGAGGATCCAACTTCCGGGCCAGCAGGAGCCATTTAGGAAGACCCTATCAAAATAAAACCGACAGGGCTGGGGTGTGGCTGAGCATCCTGGTCCATCCCCAGTATCACCCCCTGTGTTGGGTGATTCTGCATTGCCCCCTGTATGTGAATCAGGTAGAAGCCCATAAAGGTCTACTAAACAAGTTGGGGAATGAGTGAGCAGAACAGTTAAGAAAAATGCTGTAAGGCAGTTAATATGCAAGGTTAAGACAAATCAAGATGCCTCACTTCACTGTAAAGAGTGGGCACTCATTCTAAACAATTTCTGTAAGTGGATTCAACAAAGATTCACTATAGTGAAGACATCAACTAAGCACTGAATAGAGTAGGGATTAGTAGATGGAAGGGCATTCTAGGCAGGGAAGTAACAAGGGCAGATGTCTGGAGTTGTGAGAAGGCACAGTGGAACCTACAGATTAAGCTGGATGAGAATTGCATGAGCTATTAGTATCCTTGGAGGTGAAAGAAATTTTGTCACCCCAAAACACAGCTGTGAGCTGCCTTACTGGTTAATCTCTTTCCTGGTCTCCAGTGTTTTAGATTGTCCTTCAGAATCAGTAACATGTAAAAACTTTGTGTACATGTGTGGTTTTACATGGGATTTAAGAGTGGGCAGTGGGACTTTCTTGCCAAAGGTGGGCATGACCTAGACAGAGCGCCATCGGTTGTACTGCATCTGTGGCTTGGCCTGGCTGTCTTATCTTTGGCTGCCTTGGGAGTTTGACCTTTCACTTTTCCAGCCTGTGCAAGGCAACCATGGACTTTACCTCCAAGCATGTGGGCAGCTACCTCAGAGTGGCCAGGGCTTCACCCCACACTGGCCTAGGGTGGCCTCATCCTTCAGCCACTTGCCTGCCAGGAGTGCAACTTGGTCCCTCCAGGGAGGCCACATTAGCCTTGATCTGGGGACCGGCTCCCCCCTGGTCACTTTAAGGGTGGGTAGGCCTTGGGCTAGGACAGACAGCTGCAAGTTGACAGTGGTGGACCCACCAGCTACCACCTCAAAGATGGAGCCGAAAATGTGCGCGTCCTCACTGCTTACTGCGTGGCACGTCACTGCAACTTTGAATATTTGTCCCAATTTTGCATTTCTTAATAAACTAGAAACTATCCCTATTTGAGTTAAAATATGTATCACTTATCTAAAACTAAGCTAAATAAGTTATAACAGATGTTCTTCACTTAGTGTAAATCTAGAGGATTTTTTTTTTTTTTTTGAGGCACTGGGGATCAAACTCAGGACCTTGTGCTTGCCAGGCAGGCATGATGCCACTGAGCAACATCCCTGGCCTGGGTGCTTAGTTTTAAGAATATATATTTATGGGGCTAGGATACATCACTCAATAGTAGAGTGTTTACCTGACGTGCGTGAAGCTCTGGGTTTGATCTAACACCGCAGGAAAAAGAAAATACAAATTCCAACTTTACTTGGAGATCATTGCCAAAAATTTGGTCATTGAGAAGACAGGTTGAGGAGGTGCAGGGAACACGCCCGTAAGCAGCAACTCTTCAGGCACTTAGTCGTTGGCAGTAAAGGAATTGTGCCGCCAATGTGGTGAGTGAATACCTGTTAGTTATACTTAACAGTGTACAGCACTTTCCTGGTAAGGTGTGTGGTGCTGGGAGGGGAAATCCAGACCAGTGACCAAGATTGAGACAGTGGTGCTCATGTTTGTGTATGGAGGCCTCCTTGCCAGTAGTATGGTATAGAGAATTTCAGGAAAAAATGGAACTTCCTCGTGAATCTTTGAAACTCATTTCTAAAGCAGGCTTTCTTGCCCCTTTCTCACATCGGGGAGTGTAACCCTCTAGTGTCTGTCACCCTTGATCTGACAGTAAAGGATCAGTCCCAACCCTGTGACATTCTAGCTGTGCACTTTAGGCAGAGTAATCGTAAACCTGAGATTTTGATAGTATAGTGCTTGTCGCTTAAGATTGCAGTAAGGATTAGATTAGAAAATGTATGCAACAGCTGCTTTGGAATAAAACTTACCAGACCTGGTAGAGTGGGAAAAGCAGTAGATTTGTATTCATACAGACCTGGGTTCAGTTCTTGACTGGTGAGTAGATTTCTTAATCTCACAGCCCCTGTCTCACATGGGAAGCAGGAACACCCTTTGCTTAGTAGACAATGTAGTGAGGAGAGGCGAGGAATTCCTGTGTGTGACACCCAGCATAGCATTTGTCCCATGTTTGTGGACACGTGTGTTTCTGCTCCCTTCTCCAGATCAGGGCCAGGAAACTCCGTGGTGACATCCTAATGGTTCCTCAGACTTTTTAGATCTCTTTCCTTTGTTCCTGAGGAATCCATAGCTAGTGGTTGGGCTGTGTCTCACATCTATAGCAGTGGCTCTCGGTGTGGGCTGGGGGCCCTGGGGCCCTTTCAGGGGGACTTTGAGACCTCTAATTCTCTTGCAAGTCAGCTGCGGAGTTTGGCAGCAGGCGCAACAGGCGCAACAGGCAGTGGTACAGCAGATGCGTTGCCTTTTGTTAAGCCAGACATTAGAGAGAATCAGATAGGAAGCAGTGCCACTCGCTAATCTAAAGCATTTTAACAAGGATACTTATGTTAATATAGCGGGTATATTAATATTTTAAAATATGTTAATATTTTGACTTTTTCTTAGTTTTAATTTCAGTGTAGTAGATATTAATAGATAAAACACATTAATAAAAAATTCCTTGTAAAAGGGTCCCAAGACTGTAAGGCGTGAGTCTCTGGTGTCCCCACTCTGCAGCATTATTCCGGCAACTGGGGAGGTTGGCTGTGTTCCTCTCCTTGCTCTGCCTACTGAGCTGTCTGGGGCTGTCTCCCACCTTTTACCTGCTTTACGTTTCATGTGGGCTATCATTGACCTGAATCTGAGCGGCACTGATTTCGATTTTAAGTTGGGTTAAAATGTAAAATCATGAAGTTTGGTTCTAGGGTCACCTGAATGTTTCCACTGACTGTGTCTTACTGGTTTCACTGTACAGAGTTAAAATGTTCAGGTCCTCAGCTCTTTGGTAAAATCTGTGTGTTGCTTGTTAGAATTTCACTTTAAAGCTTAAACTGTAAGAACCCAGGTCCAATAGAGAATTTCAGTGAAGTACACACTGTGAACATGGACTGAGGGAGGATGTAGATTGCGGGCTGAGAATGCACTTCTTTTTATTAGGTGTGCTGGGACAGAGCCGCCCCCAAGGGTCGTTCTCATTTGGACACCTAATGATTGTACTCCTTCACCACCTCTACCAAGTTCCTGAGAAAAAATGAGGTTGGGATTTAACAGTGGCTATTTCCCTCAAACACCAAGTTAGACTTATTTGTTAACCTTCAGAACCAGCAAGTCCTCCTTCCCTCCCTGAGCCAGCTAGCTGTTCGATGCTGCTGACCCTCCCATCTGAACGCGATTATTACCGGCTTGTCTCCCCAACAGTGCCTGGCATCGAAGGCGGATCCTCGGCCCTGATGTCAGGCCGTGAGTACTGGCTGTGTCTTCCTGCTTCTCACCTTAGGCCTTTGGTGCTCACGGTCAGGGTGCTGCGGGCCCCCTGCTGTCGCTGGCTCCCCGGGGTCCTCCCTCCCACACTGCCGCCGCCTACACCTGCCACACTGCCTTTGGGCACCTGCAGGCCCATACCTCCTTCTCCCTCTGCAGAAGCCCCTGCCACGTCCCCAGCAACCCGTTCTCCTGCCAACCCCAAGATCCGACTTTCACCCCCCACACCTGATTGTAGGCAGGAGAAAACTGTGCAGTCTGGGCTGGTAAGTTTAAGGCTTTTGGTTTTTAAGGTCAAAACTTGATTTTTAAAAGGCCATTTTAATGTGCTTGTTAACACTTTGGTCATTTCTTGTTGGCACAGGTTTTTAAAAATTTTAATGAAAGGTAGCCTTAAATGGATCACTCAGTGTTCCAAACCGCTATGAAGTATGAGTAAGATACGTTTAAAAACCTGTGGAATGAAAGAGATTTGTAAAAATTAAATAATAAAACCAAGGGTATGGGGAGGAAGGGGACATAGAAAGATTCAAGATGGGGCCGGGGATTTAGCTCAGTGGTTTTGCCGCCTGCTGCGCAAGCACAAGGACCCGAGTTTGATCCCCAGTACCAAAAAAAAAAAAAGATTCAAGGTGTGCCATGTACATGTACCAAATGCCCACAATGAATATCAGTAAACATATGTTGTAAGCATGAACTAAAACAATAATAACAGTGGAAACGGGAAGGGGAACTAGAAACGGAAGGAGGTGGCTGGGGAGGAGAAGGAAGGAATAAAAAGAAGTACAGTGCACGTGGACCTGCTCCCTAAGATGGATGTAAATTTCACATACTGCAAACATGTACTAATAAAAATTAAATTATAAAGCCTGTTTGTTACATGCCAAGTATATGGAAACTAAATATATTACAGGAGACTTGAAGCACTTGCAGCTTAAAGGAATGAGCTTTGTAGAGTCAGATTTAAAATTGCTTACAAGGACGGGGATGTAGCTCAGTGGTAGAGCACTTGGCCTGGGATCCACAAGGTCCTGGGTTTGATCCCCAGCCCTGCAAAAAACACAGTAAAAACAGACCGTGACGTGCCTTGCAAAAGCAGGAACTCTTACATATTTAACTTTTCATGCAGGTCAGTGATTGTTTTGAATCTCTCTAGATTTTTGTGTCTCAGCTAAAGAGTGTAGAAAGAACAGTCTTAAAGTATTTGACTGACTTTGATATTGCTGTATTAAGAGGGTTATTCCCCAGTGTGCTAGGCCCCTCCCTGTCTTAGTCATTCTGCCTGTGACTAGAGAGTAAAGATGATGACTGAAAGAGCATTGACAGCTCCATTAAAAACATACTGTACAAATGTTTTTAAAAACCTAATTTAAAACTTGGTTTTAAAATTCTAAGAAATAGCCAGGCATGGTGGCACACACCTGTAACGCCAGCACTCGGGAGGCTGAGGCAGGAGGGTCGCCATGAGTTTGAGGCCAGCCTGGGCTACACAGTGAGTTCAAGGCCAGGCTGAACTACACAGTGAGTGAGACCCTGTCTCAAAACAAAAACAACAGCAAAGAAAATTCTAAGGAAGAAAGGCTGATGATCAAACTCAGTTTAGGGCTAAGTTGGTTTTGTGCTGACAAGGCCGTTTGAATCTAGAAGTGTGCAGTAAGGACATGTCCGAGGAAGAGGATGCCGTCCTCCGAGCCCTAACTTCAGGGAAAGGCAAGTACCCATCCCCACTTGAAGGCTGGGTGTTCTCATTTGTAGGCTTTAAGTCAAATAGCATTTTTTTTCTTGCAAATTCATTTTGCTTTCTTTAAAGAAAGATTTTCTTACAATGCTTTTTGACATTGCTCTTTGTAATTGTTTGTCTTTAGGTTGATCAGCTTCAACAGCCAGTAAAAATGAACGGCTCTGAGGACCTTCCCGAGTCCTACGACTTCGACCTCATCATCATCGGAGGAGGCTCTGGTGGTCTGGCAGCTGCTAAGGCAAGGCCTTGGGTTGGGTGTCTGGCTTCCGGTTAGCGTCTTTCCATCCCTCATAGTTCCCCAAGTTCTCTGGGATTTGTTGGATCCATTCTTCTGTTTTCACATTAACTTAGACAAGACATATTAATTCTTCTTTTCTTTTTTGGTACCAGGGATCGAACTCGGGACCTTGCGCTTGTGAGGCAGGCAGCAGAACCACTGAGCTAAATCCCCGGCCCTACGAGACATATTAATGTCCCACTTATAAATCATTTCTTCTGATTGAATTACATGTTCTTCATGTAAAAGTATGGGGGGACAGTGTTTCAGGACACATTTTCATGCGTCTTAGGTCTGGTTGATTTTTTTTCAAAGATAATAAAGGTGTGTGGAAATGGTTTGACATTAAACAAATATATTTCTTCTTCTTTATAAATACAGTCCTGGACTTAGATTTTTTTTCACTTTGATTTTCATATTCACAGCCCCTTTTCTGTCCAGTAGGAAGGTGAAGAACAGTTGGATTTCTTGAACTTAAGCAAAGATGATTTGCCTCTCGGGTTTATGAGGTGATCCTTGGGCCGGCTGGGGACAGGATGTGAAGGAAGGACGGGGAGGAGAGGGCTCTCCCCAGCTGAGCTGCCTTGTGCCTGTGGGGAGCCCTGAGCCCCGTCTTCCTCTCTAGCGGCTTCCTGGCAAGATGGTCAGCGGCTGCCCACACGGGGACAGTCCCCTGCTGACCATGTTACTGTGGCGACGCTGTGTGTGCTGGACACGCAGGCCGCACCTTCCCAGAGGGCCTGTGGGGTCTGGTCGCCCACTGGGAGCAGGTACTCTGCAGAGTGACCCTGACAGCTGTCTCCCCACTCTGAGACAGGTTGGGAACCCCACAGACGTCGGCTTTTTAACGAGCTCCTCACATGAAAATTTGAGGAAATCTCAAAATTTCAGAGGAAAAGCTTCTGCACTGTTCTGCCTTAGAAACTGAATTGGGTAAAACTCCGTAAATATGCATTGAGTCGAGGGCTGTAGGCCATCAGTAAGTGGCTTTACCAGCTATTTAAATTTGCTTGGAAAAGGCCACATGTGTTTCAGATTATTGCTTAGTCTGTTGAGTGCAATTACATAAGAGGATTGATTGTAAGGTTTCCAGCTGATTCTAACAATTTTACAACTGGGATCTCCATAATCTTTAAAGCTACCCATACAACTGTTTTGAGTGTCTCTGTGATTTTTGCACTGGAGTTGAATTGATCGTTATGTGTGTAAAATTCCCAGAATTAATAGTTGATTAGGGCCAGGGATTTAGCTGAGTGGTTTCACTGCCTGCTGTGCAAGCTCAAGGACCTGAGTTCGATCCCCGGTACCAAAAAAAAAAAAAAAAAAAAAAAAATAGTTGGTTATACTGTAGGCATTACAGCTTGATACAAACAGCATGGATATTAGCAGCTCACTTCCGGTATGTGATGTTAACTTTTCCAGCTCATTTTGGTAATATTTATTTTCCAGGAGGCAGCCAAATATGGCAAGAAGGTGATGGTCTTAGATTTTGTCACTCCAACCCCTCTTGGAACTAGATGGGGTAAGCTTCTAAAATATTTTTAAAGTGTTTTTGAAGAAGCAGGTTTTCCTCTGGGAATAATCTATATTGTTTCTAAAATCCAGTTTAAAAAATAAAATTAAACTAACAGCATCTGTTTCACTTGAGCCCAGTGAAGATGAACTCAGGTTAAATACTGAAAATCAGTTTTGAATCTTGGAAGTATGTGGAACTTTTTGTGGTACTAGAGATTGAGCTACAACCCTGGCCCTTTTAAAATTTGTTTAAAGTTGTGGAACAAGGTCTCGCAAAGTTGCCCACACAGGGCTTGAACTCCGGATCTCTTGCCTCAGCCTCCTGGAGGGCTAGGGTTACAGGCATGCGCCACCATGTCTGGCTGAAAGCTGTCTTTCAGTTTTGTTTTACAGTGCTACTTGTTCAGTAGATAAAACTCTAAATTTTAGAAATGTCATGAGACTAAGGAATAAAATAATAGCAGTGTTGACCACATTTGGCTAATGAAATAGGTGTCATGGAATTATGATCGTTGTTGACTTTCTCCTTGAAGGCCTGTGAAACACTATAAACTGTTTTCTCAATGTTGTCGCAGGTCTCGGAGGAACGTGTGTGAATGTGGGCTGCATCCCTAAAAAACTGATGCACCAGGCGGCTCTGCTAGGACAGGCCCTGCGAGACTCTCGC
This sequence comes from Heterocephalus glaber, assembly GCF_000247695.1. The sequence goes on along the minus strand of NW_004624750.1, from coordinate 4,470,906 downwards.
AACTACGGGTGGAGAGTCGAGGACACAGGTATGGGAGTGAAAGCTACTCTTTCGTCTGTGCTTGTGGGGTTTGAGCTGGGATCTTGCAGGGTATTGTTTGCTCTTACACGGTTAGCAAATACCTGGGAGGTTGTTTTTATTGTTAGATTTTTTATGGGTAAAATCACTTCAGTTACCCTTGGTTGGCTATCATCCTTATGTCATGCTTTCTAAATACTTTCTAATACTTGCTTTCTAAATAGAAAACCAGAGGTCTTTCAGATCGTGGGTGTAAGCAGTCGTGCAGTGTTTGTGGTAGGCAGGAAGTACAAATTTCATTTGCTTCTTTTGGAAGCTGTTACATTTTTCTCGCTAGAGAATTCTTTCACTGGCAGATGTGGGGGCTGTTGTTTGTTGAGGAGGAACTGTTGAGTCCTCGCTCGATTACAGTACTCAGAGTGGGCTGGATGTGGTGGCGCATGGCTATAATCCCAGCACTGCAAGGCTGAGGCAGGAGGATTGCTAGAGTTTGAAGCCAGCCTGGGCTACAGGATGAGTTCAAGGCCAGCTTGAACTACACAGCGAGATCCCGTCTTAAAAAAACGAAAGAGTTGAACAGTAAAGATGAAGAGAGCTTTTTTTCAAGTCTGGAACCTTAGAAAATCAGTCATTTTAAGGTTCTACTGTGTCAGGGTCATATCTCTTTCCTCGATGCTTACGAGGCTGCTTTCTGTCCATGACCTTGCAGCCTTGAGGCTGTAGCTGAGCGTTTCCTCTCTTGGCTCTGAGGGCGGTGTTATTTTCTCTGTGTTAGACTCAGCTCAGCTGACCCAGAAAGCATGGACTTAGCCCGGGTCCTGCCACTAGTCTGCCACTCTTCTGTTGCCAAACCCCAGTGGGTCTGCCGTTGCAGAGCCTGCCCTCTTGGACTGGCCGTTTGCCCCTCTTTCCTCTCTTGACGCTATTAGTGCACCCTATTAACACAGCCTCCCCTCACCTCTTAGACCTGCATAGTAGTTTAGAAATTCTTCTGATGAAGGACCTGAAGTGGGACTATTAATGTAGAAAGATCTAGAACATGTTGGAAAAGGGGAGGTTGTTCCAGGCACATTGTGATTGGTGCATTTTATAATTTCCGTGTGCTGTCTCACCTAGTGACTGCTAGCCTGCCGCTAAGTCTGGGCCGCTAATGATGTTTCCCTCCATGGGGTCTCCGCGGAGTCCTAGTTCATAAGTTGTCAAGTGTTACAGACAAATGCAGCTGGTGAAACAGATTTGCTTAATGCCGTTAGAAATGTAGGAAAATATATGTGGTGAGTCATTTAGAATCTTAAAAACCTGCTGGTTTTAAATGTACGGAGACTAAGGTAATAAAAAGCTAATACATAGTTCAGACCTATGCATGAAAGCCAGTGCTAAGTCCTTGAATTTCCTGATATCTTTATCTTAGCTTAAATAAATTATTTATCCAACTATTTTAATGGTTTTACTTCTATTGTGTTTCTTCTCTCTTGCTAGATTTTAAGGTAGGAACACATAGTTTTCTACCTTTCCATTGACCCCTCCTGTATTTCTCAGTGGCAGTAATTCCAGAGACAGATGTGAGCATGTGAAGTCCCTGCTTAAGTCCATGCGCCCTTCCTATGTGGGCGTTTCCTGGGTTCTCGCTGTGTCCTTCCGGCTCTCTCGTCCGGGCCCTGTGCTGAAGTGGTGTGTGAGCGTGTGTGTGTGTGCGCGTGTGTGCAGTGTCACCAAGGGACCAGTACTTCATCTTCCCCCGTTTGTGGTAAAATAACAGGTGAGGAGTATGATGGGTTTAGATAAACCCTGTCTTATTTCATTAGGTCTTAGGGTTAGAAAGAAACTTGGAGCAGTATTTTCCGAATGAGACCATGGGAACCTAGAGAGAGGCTGCTGATCCACGTGTCCCAGCAGATGCCGCTTCTGCACTCTCAGAATAGCAGCACATCCAGTCTGATGTCCCAGACCAGAGAGCAGCCTCTTGCTTTCTAGCAGGATTTTCTTCTCTGACACCAAGTAGCGCAGGGTGCCGAGGGATGAAGGGGGCCTGGCCAAGCACAGCAGCGGCCGTCAGGTCCAGGACTTTGCCTCTGACCTGCCCCTCCCCAAGCTTCAGATTGAAAAGACACGGAGAAAAGCTCAGTGACCTTGAGCTCATTTAATCTGAATTGGTCCTTTCTAGAAGATTGATTGGGTTTATATTGCTTAGATTTATCTATTTGAATTCTCTTACGCTGAAGAATTAAATGCGTCATTAAAAGATGAAGTGTTCAAGAAGGTTTAGGATCACATTGTCATTGCATAGAAGGCAGGATCATTAGTTCACCGGGAGGGGCTTGCAGAGTTTTGGGCTGTGTTCACCCATCACACAACTGAATTGATGTTTTACGCACGGTGAGTGCTGCTGATGTGTGCCTGGCCTTGGCCAGGTCATCTGCCCTTTATTTTCCTGGATATCCAAGGTATGATCAGACTGTACAGTGAATGTGTAAATTTTTAAAAAATTCATTAAAGACACATTGCCATGAATCCCCTTCAAAATATTTCCCTTGCTTTAAATACTCTGATCCCATTGTTCTTGCCACTTTCTGAAGCAGTTCTGGAGTCCCCTTTCGTGAGTGTCTTTACGAGGTGTGATCAAAAAAATGGTGAATGCTTTTGCTGAGTTCCGTTCAGTAGAAATGTAGCTCACCCACCTTGTCCACTGGATCTGGCATCTGTGACTTCTGGCTCTTCCCCGAAGTCAAAATGACCAAGAAAGGGAAATGTTTTGAATGGATTCAGGACATTGAAGCAGCCAGGACAGCACAACTAAAGATCCAAAAGAGGACTCCAGAGATACTGCAGAAAGTGGCAAGAACAATGGGATAAGAGTGTTCAAAACCAGGAAGTGTGTTTAGAGAGGGACTCAGGGCAGTTTGTCTCAATGTAAACATTCACTGTGTTCTTCAATCACAGCTGGTAGATTTGGAGTAATTCCTCCCTCTTCGGTGCTTTGAGATTCAGATGTCACCAAACACCTTAAAAACTGTTCAGCTCTCGCGTTAGTTTAGTTTCCTCACTGAATCTCAGGGAGTGGCCTGGCGCTCTAGTGCACGGGGTTCATCAGGAGAGCTGCTGTCGATGGCACAGGGGCACCCTGAGGTGCAAGCCAGTTCTGCCCGGCCAGCTGGAGTGTACATTCCAGGCTCCTCGGTGGGTTTCAGCCCGAGACCAAGCCAGAGGCCAGAAGCAGAAGGGAGGAGCCGGGAGAGAGAGATGCTTGTCGGTGACAGCCCAGTGATCAGTCTCTTCCCGCCAGGCCTTGCATCCTCGCATCACATTTAACCGACCTGATCTCCTTCCAGAAGCCTGGCCTCTGGACACATGAGGCTTTGGAGGACATTGTAGATCTCAGCCCTGACAGGCATTGTCAGAAGCCAGGGCAGCCCTAGCCAGAGAGCTGGAGTTCTGGCTACTCCTGACAGCGTGATCAGGTCTGGGCAGCAGCTGGAGCGCTTTGGTGCCCTGCTCCAGCCTGGGGGCCTGGCATTTAGGGTCCTTCTGCTTGGGCACAGCCACACTGGACATGGGGACAAGGGGGACAAGGGGGCTGTGCACTGTGCCACAGGGAGAGTTTGAGGAGTTTGGAAATCAGGCTGGGCATAAGTGGCAAGGGCATCCCTGAGTCCCAGTGACCCCCACTGATGAGTGTCTGGAATTTCCCTATAGTAATGTACTCTGGTTAAGGGGAGAGGGTGTGGAAAGGGATTGGTGAAATGTGGTAACTGCTGCAGTTAGATGCTTGCACGTAGGGGGCATGAGGGATGTACCGCTGTTCCCTGCCATTCCTGGTTGGCAAACAGCAAGTCCTGCCTTTGCCCTAAGCTACATGCTCAGCCCTGTGTGCTTTTCATTTTGAGATAGATCGCAATAAGTCACTAAGTTGCCCAGGCTGAGCTCACACTTGCAACCCTCCCGCCTCAGCCTCCTGCAGCGCTGGGATTACAAGTCCTGAGGTGGACAGTAGCATCCCGGTCCTCTTGACACCACAGCTACAGTGGCCTCTACTCTGAAGTGATCTCTTCAGGTTTGCCCCAGTTCTGACATTGTGTGATTGCGTGAACTGAATATCCATAATCACTCTCAGTTTCTCTGCTGACCTCTGCTTGCAGAGGCTGACGGTTAGGTTTCATAGACCTGGTTTCACCGTTTCCTCCGTGGCCAGGCTGCTTAACACTGAACCTGTGACCTCGAGTCCTCATTTCCTAGAGAGAGACTTGGGATTTGTTTCCTTGCTTCTGAACCACGGATACCAGAGAGTAGTTCGTCTGCGTTGTGATTGTTTCCTAGTCTTAGGAAGATATTGACTAACAAGGGACAAAGGCTGATTCTTAACCATTAGAATTTTGAAATTCAGTATTTTAGGGACTCAAAAGATTAATTTCCTGTAAATTTTTTTTTTTTTGGTACTGGGGATCGGACTCAGGACCCTGTGCTTGTGAGGCAGGTGGTGGAACCTAAATCCCCCACCCTCAAAAGATTAATTTAACTGTGATAAAATAAAACTCTTTGGGAAGACAGCGAACTGAGGGCAGTGAGATAGACTGAAAATTCTGTCTGAACGTTTTCTGTAGAGGGCAGAGAGTAAATGTTTCAGGGTTCACGGCCCACGTGTGTGGCGCTGACTCAGCTTCACGGTCTGGTGCGAACCCGCCCGAGATGAGTTCAGCTGCGTCTCAGGAAAGCTTTGTTTACCAAAGACGTTGGCAGGCCAGCTTTGACCCGTGGTGCCAGGGGACCAGTGGCTACATGAACACCGCTGCTCGCTCAGTCCCCGTACAGCTGGCTGTGTGAGACTCTCTTACTAGTTTGTTACCAGTACAGCCCAAGTAAGTTCCAGTTCCTTTCTAGGTTCGGAGAAAAGTGTTTGTGTCATGGCTGTTTCAGTCTGGAGAATTTCCAGGAAAGCTCGCGTGATTTCATCATATGGATGTCTTCCAAAAGCCAAACGTAGCTCATGTGCCCAGAATGCAGGACTTACTCCTTTAGACTAACAGCCTGCTTGTGGTGTTCCGGATGAGTAGTGTCTGGGGAACTTTGGTTTCCAGGCAGTGGAAGAGCTAAATGTTCTGTCTTGATTTCTCATGCAGTTCAGCATGACTGGGAAAAGATGACGGAAGCTGTCCAGAACCACATCGGCTCGCTCAACTGGGGCTACCGAGTAGCTCTTCGGGAGAAGAAGGTTGTCTACGAGAATGCATTCGGGCAGTTCATTGGTCCTCACAGGATTAAGGTAAACCTGGCATCCTGTGCAGCTTGCTTGCTTCCCCCCTCTCTCTCTCTCTCTCTCTCTCTCTCTCACTCACTCTCTCATCTCTCTCTCTGTCTTTCTCTTTATTTCTTTTTGAGCTTTGGTTCCTGCTAGTGGGGGAGAAAAAATACTTTAAGGTATTAGAATTAAAATCATTAGCCACTGTGACCCAGACTTCAGTTTGGTGGTTGGGCTGACACCTCTGGCATGGCCTTCTGTAGGGCGTGGTGGCTAAGCTGGGCCTGGTTAGCTCAGTTTGAATCTGGCTGGCACTGTGACCTTGAGCAAGTGGTTCACTACCCAGCGCCTCTCTCAGGCTCTCATGTTTACAAGGATCAGCTGAGACATTGTGCAGGAAAGCCTTTATTAACTATAAAGCCTACAGTTCTAAGGAATAATTACTTAACTAAACTTTCATGTTGGTTTCTTTGTAGGCAACAAATAATAAGGGCAAAGAGAAAATTTATTCAGCAGAGCGATTTCTCATTGCCACTGGTGAACGGCCTCGCTACTTGGGCATCCCCGGTGACAAAGAGTTCTGCATTAGCAGGTAAGGAGAAAATGGGGGGACCAGGGTGGATCTTGCTCTTTTCTTCAAGCCCACTTAGTCCGATTCTTAAAAGAGAAAATATTTTAAGCAAGAGAACATTTTAAAAATTCAAAACTGCAAATACTGGTTATTCTCCCACAGAGAGTGAATGTTAATATACCACGAACCCTCTTGATGCAGATGCATGCTTGCATTACGTGACTGCGCAAGTTTCAGGGCCCACCTACGGGGTGGACGCCCACAGACATTGTGTAAAACAAGTGTGGTGCAGGTGCATTTACATGAAGATTTGCAAGACGGGATCATGTTTCTCTTCTACATGTGCACAGTGGACGCTGTGAGAATTAGGAACAGGCGTTTCATCTACACTTACCAGACCCTGGTCCCTAATCACTACTGTCCTGTAGAGAGAGCTTGGGAAATATGCACACCCACCAAGGGATTTGCTGTGTGATTTCCTTTTGCCAACCAAGTAATAACACGGCCAACATTATTGGTGAGAGCTTTGAAATTTTGAAGTCAGTAAGGGGTCCAGGGATTTAGCTCAGTGGTTCTGCCGCCTGCCTGGCAAGTACAAGGACCCAATTCGATCCCCGGTACCAAAAAAAAAAAAAATCACGAAGTCATTAAGGCAGGTTGTTGGTAGCTAGCCCTCTTCGGTGCTTTTGCCCTGAGAGTTTCTGATTTACGCATTCATCTTCTCCTTCAGACTCTCTTTGGTAAAATGATTTCATCCTTCGGGTCTTGCCCAGGGGCAGCATGGACAGCAGCTGCCGTCCTTTCTGTCTGGGACAGTGGGCTGCGGTAATGAAACACCATCACCTGGGTGCTGAGAGAGCCTCAGTGCTTTGAGCAACAAGGGAAGACAATATCTAAGGCTTTCCAGAGACTTCTTTCTATCCTGTTGTGTGTGTGGGTAATGAAATATTTGTAATTCTAAAAGTTTCTTGTTCTTGTGAAAGTGAAACTATTTCCTTCCATTACTCATATGTGAATGCTTTATCTCCCCACCCCGATTTTCAGTGATGATCTTTTCTCCCTGCCTTACTGCCCGGGGAAGACCCTGGTGGTCGGAGCGTCCTATGTGGCTTTGGAATGTGCTGGGTTCCTGGCTGGTATCGGTTTAGACGTCACTGTCATGGTCCGGTCCATTCTCCTTAGAGGATTTGACCAGGACATGGCCAACAAAATTGGCGAACACATGGAAGAACACGGGATCAAGTTCATAAAGCAGTTTGTACCGATTAAAGTAAGTGGGGCTGTCTGTGAGTTTGTCCATTCTGTATTCATGATAAGAGGCAGGAAGGGGGCCTGTTTCGTGGTGGGAGCACCCTGTGAGCCTTACAGCCCACTGGGGACCCTGCGGCTCCTCACTGCTGAATACCGGTACTGCTGTACTGGTGTACACGTGTGTAGCCTGGCTGGATGCCTGAGGAGTGCTTGTGTGCACATCCACGAGCCTTTCCTTGTCCGCATTCTCTTTGCGGTCTGATATTCCCCTATACATTCCTTGGTACTGTCTTTGGTCTGCTGTACAGGTCCCAGAGACTGGAATAGTAATTCAAGACTAGCCTGATTCGATTTTTCCCCAGAAGAGATTTTCCCTGGTTATATGGTGTAGCTGACATATCGACTATATAACTCCAGCTTCCCCAGGAGCAGTTACCTCATTTTATTAGTGGGCTGGCTTTCGTGCTCACTTTTAGTCTTTGTTTCAGAAGCCTTAAACTTTCCCAGGTTGTAGCTGAGATTTTGTTAACCTTACCACAAATGTTTTGATACATAAGAGTGGCAGAGTAATGGAGAGACTGCTTTATTAAGGTGTAGCAGTGTTGGCCTGTGGGTTTTTTTTTTTTTGGTACCAGGGATTGAACTCAGGTCCTTGTACTTGTGAGGCAGGCAGTGGAACCACTGAGCTAAATCCCTAGCCTGTGGCTTGTGTATTTTGTCTTTCTCAGTAAGGTGACTTGGGTTATCTGCATGACGGTGAGTTTCTTATCCTGAGGTAGGAGTATAGTTTGGGGGTCAGTCTGATCTGGATTTAGGGACCTTCATGCAGCATTTTGCCATGTGACCTAGGGAGAGTTATTTAATGTCTCTGAGCCTTGGTTACTTTTGTAAAGTGAAAAAGATGGTACTATCTACTTGAAGGTTCTTGTGAGGACTGTGTTAGTGAACACTTCCAGTGACCAGCACACGACTGGCATGGAGTAAATGTAACGGGAGTGTGTCTCTCACTATCGTCCAGAAGATCGAAGTGCGGATTTTGTGGGAGTTACCAGTGCTTGGTTATTCCGGCTGTTTCTCAGGGAGTAGAGATGCTCTATCTGTGTTAGGGCTGTGATGAGGAGACAGCAATTATACACCTATTACATATAAATTATGTAGAGTAGATATCCACGCTGTACTGATAGAAAAATAACACCTCCCATATAATATATAACATAATAGATATATCTGTAAACCCTGTTGAAAACTTGGTGAATGGGGCAGTGCCTGCTAACTGGCCCACGGGTGTCTGATTCCTGTGGCAGGCCTTGCACTCTTGCTGTGCTTTAGGTGACGAAGTAGAAGGAACGGGCTGTGGGGAGGATGCAGCTTTAGGCAGGAAAGGCTTGGCTGGAGCAACTCGGCCCCTCCCTGCCATTTGAAACAGATGTGGGCTCCAGGCTGCTTTGCCTGGAACCGGAAAGACCTCCAGCGCAGTGAAGAGGTTCCATTGCATAAAGTGAAAAGGGAATCTAAGAAGGAAACGGCGACCTTGACAGTGCTCCCAAACCGGAGCGGAGCAGCTGTATTCTACAGTTAGGGTGAAAATTACAGGGGATCATGTTGATCTCTCTCAGGAAATATTTTACAAAAATGCACGATTTGCCTGTTACTCAGAAATGAAGGTAACTATAGACCCGAGAAAGCGTCCGGGTGGAAGGTATTCGTGGTTATCGCCTGTCTGCAGTTGTTGCCTGTCTGGGATCCCCTCCCAGGGCTTGTGTGCTCCATTCACCACCTTTGCAACCACAAACCTGGGCTCAGGGTGAACGTGTCTCCTTCCCACTCTGGCTCTAGGACTTTCTAAGCTGTGGTCTAAATCCCTTTGGGCTTTTTTCACTATCTTCCTTGTGATTAATGGTTCTGGGTAAATTACGAGTAAGGATGAGGTCAGAGGCTTTCTGTAGGTTTGATTTTAGGGATCTTGGTGTATTTTCTCTGGCTTTCTTCTTTCTGCTTTTCTCTCCAAATTCGACTGTTTAAGAGCTGTCTGATAAAAGCTCCTCTAAGAAACAGCATTAAGCAGTGAGAAAAGTGTAAGACACATAAACAGTCACTTCGCATCCCAATAATGTTAAGGTGAGGGAGATGGGAGGGACCTGAAAGAACTCTCAAGCCAGATTTCATGTTTCACCTTGGACTAGAGAGATAGAAAAGGTACAGCTATCCTCTTTGATAATATCTTTGTTTCAGAGCAAAACTTTATCACTTTTACAGATTGAACAAATTGAGGCAGGGACCCCAGGCCGACTGAAGGTGACAGCTCAGTCCACCAACAGCATGGAGACCATCGAAGGGGAGTATAATACGGTAAGGGCCCGCCAGGTGGGTGCCTCGCGGGTGGGTGGGTGCATACTGGGTGTCTGCCCTGGGCCTAGGACGACTGCAGGGCCTGTGCCCATTTGAAGACAGCCCAATTACTCCAGTATTATCATTTGTTCAGGAACAAGGACAGCTGCAGATTTTCTCCACTGTAATCTAAAACATTCCTCAGATGCCTAGAAAAAGGCCCAGGAGGTTTGAACAGGCCCCAGCTTGTGCACCCCATGTCCCTCCTTTCATCTCCCCAGCCACCGCTTAGAAAATGACTCCATACCATGGGGCTCTAGGTTTATTGAGACATTAACTCCTCTTATCCCAGTGAGAAATGGAAAAGGATTTCAGCTGTGTCATGTTCAAAGGATTTAAAAAAAAAAGGTTTTAATTTGTTTAAATTATTTCACATTATTTTCTAAATTAAAGATTTATTTCGAAGTCTGGAAAGTGAAATGAGATTAGCTTAGTAATCAGAAAAATGTGACTAAATGATTCATGCAAAGGTTGTTAATAGTAATTATTGATTTTTCAGGTGTTGCTGGCAATAGGAAGAGATTCTTGTACAAGGAATATTGGCTTAGAAACCGTGGGAGTAAAGATCAATGCAAAGTAAGAAAAAAATACTGTGTCATATTCAGTATGACTTCAGTTATTTGCAACATCAATCCAGTCTAGAGTTTTAGACTTTGATTTTTGCCGTAGATGGAGTCCCTGTTTCAGGGTTACAAACTCTTCTATCAGTGCCACTCACATTCACATTTCCTGCTTGGGGTTAGTTTTGTTGGTTGTCATAATTTAGAATTTTCTTCACTCTTTTGTTTATTTTTCCCTCTCTACTGGGGATTGAACCCTGGGCCTCACACATGCTAAGCAAAGGATTTTCACTCTTAACCACTGTATTGTTTTTTTTTGGTACTGGGGATCAAACTCAGATCCTTGCGCTTGCGCAGCAGGTGATGAAACCACTGAGCTAAATTCCCAGCCCTTAACCACTGTATTGTAAGGATCCTTGTAGTTTTCTTATCTCTTTGATTTTCCAAATAATGGCTGGAAAGAGTGGTCAGTCAGCATTTTGGTTCCTCGGAGCTTTGAGGCATTAGTAGATTGTTCTCAGCACGGGTCAGTTCAGGGCTTCCTTGGGAGAAGGGGGATTCAGGTCTACTCAGTTAATAATGGGACTTGGTGATTTCTTTGGGTACCGGGTATCGAGCTCAGGACCTTGTGCTTGTGAGGCAGGTGGCAGAACCACTGAGCTACATCTCCGGCCCGGTGATTTTTAACTGAATGAATTTTCAGGACTGGAAAAATACCGGTCACGGACGAGGAGCAGACCAACGTGCCGTACATCTACGCCATAGGTGACATCCTGGAGGGCAAGCTGGAGCTGACCCCCGTGGCCATCCAGGCGGGGAGGCTGCTGGCCCAGCGGCTGTATGGAGGCTCCACGGTCCGGGTGAGTGCAGCGCTGCCACTGCTGAGGTGCCTTTCTTTCTGCACTGCTGGGGGTCCGACTCAGGGACTATGCACTGAGCTGTCCAGCCCATTTTTATTTTGTGTCTAGATAGCATCTTGCTGAATTGTCCAGGCTGGGCTTGAACTCAGAATCCTCTTGTCTCAGCCTCCCAAGGGCTGGGATTACGGTGTGTGCTACTATATGTGGCTTAAGATACCCTTTGAAATAATACTCTCAATTCCCTATTTAGAGGGGGGCAGTTGGGAAATTTTTCAGGCCTTGAATAATATCATTATTTTGTTATGTCATCCTAGGTGTGCTTTATTAACTATATTCCAAATGATAGCTATGTATTTGTGACTTATGAAAATTGTCACTTTTGAAGTCATAGTAAGAATAAGAACAGCTTGCGCCTATAAATTAAGCAGTTGCATTTTCCATCAGTTTCATCATAACCATAAGTATAATTTTCTATATCTTTTTTGGCCCCTATCTAGGCTGTAAAAGGATTTGGAAATTAGGTAAAGAGGTCGGTATGTGGAGTGGCTTATCTTGGTTCAGGCTTTATTCCCCTGTCCTTTCTTTAAAAAAAAAGAAACAACAAACTTTTGCTCTTGGGATGTGGGTGTGCTGCGTACTAATACTAATGTAGTAAAGTGGTTTTTTCAAAGTCACTGTAGAAAGCTGAAACTCTTGGTTATGTTGCACAGGACAAGATGACACGAGAATAAATATATTCATGTTATGTTGAAGAGGGGTCAGGAATGAACTAGTTAAAAGGACCTACTAGTGCCATTTTCCTTAAGTATACATCATCATAGCTTGCTTTCAGTTGGCTATAATAATGAAATGTCACAGATTGATACTAGTAAAATTTACTTGTGACCTGGAGTTATTTTGAATTGTAACATAATAAAAGGTTTCTATGGCTTCCATTGTCATTTTAATGGCTTTATAATGATACAGTGAGAGTATGTAGTATTCTAGGGCCACTTCCAATGGCCTTTTTAAAGCCATTTCAGTATTGCTAATATTAATGAGTACTGCAGTGATACTTAATACATGTAGCCTTTTCTATATAAGTATCACGTATTATTACGGTTACAGTAACATGATATGTAACTATAATAACATTATAATCATAAACTGGGCCGAGATTTAGCTCAGTGGTGCTGCCGCCTGCCTCGCAAGCTCAAGGTCCTGAGTTCGATCTCCTGTACCATTTGTTTTTTTCATTATAATCATAGACTTAAAATGTAAATTATTGAGCCAAAGGCATAGAATACTTTTATGGCTCTTAATATGTATTATCTGATGTTCCAAACCACTGTATTACTTTTTATCACTAGTATTAGATTGTCAAGTGTTGGGTACCCCTATATTGTTTATCACTGTTTCATTAGAGGAGAACCAAGTAGTCATTATTGGTGACCTCAGCTGAGAGAGAGGACAAGAAGCCATACCGGTCTTTTTTTTTTTTTTTTTGATATTGGGGATCGAACTCAGGACCTTGCACTTGCGAGGCAGGCTCCAGAACCACTGAGCTAAATCCCTGGCCCAAGGAGTCTTTTCTTCATCATCAGTCTTACGAGGGTTCAGACCTCTACAAAGACTTTCCCAGAAGTCAGCAGTTCTCAGTGTAGCCAATTATTACCTGGGACTGGGACTTCCTGTACTTCAGGTTGAAAATTACCTGCTTTTTCGCTGCCTGCTGCGCAAGCGCAAGGACCCGAGCTCGATCCCCAGTACCAAAAAAAACAAAACACAACAACAGAAAAGAAAATTACCTGCTTTCCTCTCCCAATTTTGAACCTTTTAAAAGTAAACCTTTTAATCACAGGTTTGCCTATCCTAATTCTTTTCCTCTGGTTTGAAACAGTGTGACTATGAAAATGTTCCAACCACCGTGTTCACTCCTTTGGAATATGGAGCTTGTGGCCTTTCTGAGGAGAAAGCTGTGGAGAAATTTGGGGAAGAAAATGTTGAGGCAAGTTCTCTTTTCTTCTGTGTTACTGTTTTTTTCTTCCTTACAACCAATGTCCAGGTTCTTCGTATTGCAATTTACCTATATATTTTACCTACTTTTTGTTTCTTCTTTGTATCTGTGTCTGTATTTATTTTGCTCTGAACCATTAGAGACTCCTTTATACCCCATACCCTGTATTACCTTGGTGTGTGTTTATGAACAAGGTCATTTTCTTAATAAAACTGCAGTATGGTTAGCACTTTTAGGAAATTTAATATTGATAAAATAGTTTTATCTGATTTACCTCTCAATTGACCTGGTAATAATTCTTTCTGCTTTTTAAAAATCACATTTATTGGTTTCCTTTGGTATTAAAACAATATTGTTGAAATACGAAAAATACACCAAAATAAGAAGAAAACTAAAAATTAACTATAGTGCTACTGCTCCGACCGTAAGTAATAAATTGTTTTGTTTCTGACATTATGGTCTAATTGATACTGACTTCACCATTCACCTCTTCTTATGTAGTCAAGGAAGATGCGCAGTGTTTTTATACACACAACTACTGTTTAAATCACCGGGGGGGGGGAAAGCTTCCAATAAAACCTTCTAAATAACCAGATTTGTGAATATAAGTAAATTTTATGATACAAAAGGGTACTTTAGATATTTTGTAATTTTTTTCCTTTATTATACACTGCTCTATTAGCATGTCATACTTTATTCTACTAGGAGCACATTGACTTTTTCTCATATATCTTTTTTTTTTTTTTTTTACTTGTAAAAGTGCATTTTATTCATTCTATCAGCTGAGAACTGCTATTTTACAAATACAATATTGTACAAAAAAAATCACAAAACGTTACAAAATAAAAGAGTACAAACTCATTACTTAATAAATATGACTAAAAGTAGTTAAAGTGGAAATGAGATAAGATTTTTAGATTGGAAATACTGTTTGACGCAGCAAACCGTACAAGCTCTGTTTACAGATGTTTTTACATAATAGAGGCAATCCTACTTTGCCTTACCAAAGAATTTTAAAGGAACAGAATACTAAGACAATATTCTCCTGCTATAAAAATAATGCCAGGGATGGTTCTAGGCATTTATGCTATCAGTTTTTAAATCTCTTAGTTGAATTCAAGAAGCTATATAAAGCAAGAGACTTCTCTCGTCAGAAGATTTTACAGCATGTTAAAATTCTTTCATAACAAAATGACAAATGTAAATAAAAACAAGAGCACCAGACAGTCTCCTCTAAACATCAACCACAGCACAGAATTGTCATTGTGTCATCAGCAAATATCAGACTTTCATTCGAGGAAGACCTGGTACTATACCATCCCTTAAAGAGTCTTCCCACATTCATGCCTTTAAGTATTTCAAGACTATTCATTTTGAGAAGAGTAACAACTTCCAAAACCACAAACCTGTTTCACCAAAATGGAATGGGCCAATCATCTGGTAACATAAGTACATCAACATCCACTTGAAAAAATTATCTAAGAATTGTGAAATTCAAATTCCAACATAAAATAACTACTCCAATCACAAAACTGCTCCAAATAATGAATTTCATAGATCTCATTATATATCTTCATTATAAAAATTTTGAGGAATTAGGAAAACATCCAAAAGGAAATTTGAATATATGAAGAGATAATTGCTATTTATGTTTTTGCATGTTTCCTTTTAGCCTTTTTTCTCTAAGGATTTATGTAGGTTGAGAATCTGTTAGTCCAAAATGCTTCAGACCAGAAGTGTTTTGGGGTTCAGATTTGTTTTGTTTTTGGAATATTTCCATCTGTGTAACAAGATATTGTTGGACCAAGACTAAACATGAAGTTTGTCTTACGTACCCCTTTCTCATCTAGTTTGAAGATAATCTAACAGTATTGATCGATTGGTTTTTGAGACAGGGTCTCGCTTTGTAGCCCAGGCTGGCCTTGAACTCCCTGGGTGTACCCTAGGCTGGGTCGAACTCATGGCAGTCCTCCTGCCTCAGCCTACTGAGTGCTGGGATTACTGGCATGTGCCACCACGCTCAGAAAACACAGTATATTTAATGCACCTGTGTTTGGACTTCAGCCTGTCATGGGGGTCAGGTGTGGGATTTTCTGCTGGTGACCTCGTATCAGCATACTTTGTGAAATCCTTGGGTTTTGAGCATTTTAGATTTTTAATTTTCATATTAGGGGTGCCCAACCTGTATATGTTTTTATATTGTGTTTTGTTTTAGTTTCAGGTAGGTACATACACTTAAGTTTTTAAAAGTGTGATTACGTTACTTGCAGTTTTCTGCCCTATGTTGATGTCATGTTATGAACATTTTCCTTTGTCCTTTAATTCTCTAAAAATACCATTTAAAAAAAAAAGTGTTGTTCTTTTTAGGGATAATTTGTTAAGTCCTTCTTAGATAGTTTATAGTTTTCTGCAATTGTAAATTGATTAGTGAATACCTTTGTAATTCAGTGTCCGTTTTTCTAATTAGTTTGAAGATAAATTGCCTATCAAAGATATTTAAATTTTAAGTTTCTCATTACAAAAGTAGTGTGAGTTGAAAAAATTTTGCAGGAAAATGAAGCACATTTTGATTATATAATCTGTGACTCAGCAATTGTTAGCAGTTGGAGTAATTTTTTCTTCCTCTCCTGTGTAATTCATTGCAATACCATGATACTAGATATTACATTTGTTTTTGGTTTTTTTTTTTGGTACTGGGGATCGAACTCGGGTCCTTACACTTTCGAGGCAGGCGGCTGAACCACTGAGCTAAATCCCAGGCCCTAGACATTACATTTTGTAATGTACATTTATAAAAAACAGTTTTAGGGCCGGGGATCTAGCTCAGTGGTTCCGCTGCTTGCCTTGCAAGTGCAAGGTCCTGAGTTCAATCCCTGGTACCCAAAAAACCCCAAACCAAACAATTTTACATAGAACCCTGACATATCAGCAGCGGCATGCTTTGCAAAGACATTGATCATGTGTATTGAATGGAGCTGTAAGGGCATCCACCCCGTCTTCCTGCAGCGCCCTGGTGAATGACCCCAGAGGAGGAGACCTGGATAATTGCTGTAATTGTTCCTGGCACCTTGTTGGTTTCTTGCCTAAGCTGTCTTTCCTGTCAGGCAGTAAGATGGTATTGAGCTTCTTTGTGTTGTTTTTAAGGCAAGGCAGTAATTACATGGCTGCTTTCTTCTCATTCTTTTACTCTTTGGCATTATTAGACTTGACTCTTGAAGCTGAGATACGATTAAGGGATGAGCATCTAGCAAAGGTGCTTGACAGGAAGGAGTTCCGAGTCAGTCATTTGCCTTTCGGCCAGATCCTGTTTATTCCATGACTTGTACGGTTTGCGGATCCCTAATTACTCAGTCCTCCACCGCAGCCCTCCGGTGCCGACTGTGTACTCTGGAAGTAACGAGCCTGCACTGTGTCTCCCTAGGTCTACCATAGTTTCTTTTGGCCGTTGGAATGGACAGTTCCATCAAGAGACAACAACAAGTGCTACGCAAAGATAGTGTGCAATCTTCAAGATGATGTAAGTGCGGCCCTCCCCGTCATCCTGGTGATGTGGGTTAGCGTTCGGCTTGGAGCTCTGTCCTGGTCACACGACGTGCATGGCAGCCTGCGGTGCTCACCTGGGTGTACCCTCCCAGTCTCCCTGACATGTGGGCATCACAGGAGGCACAGCCTGGCTCTGTTGCCGGCCATGCCCTCTAGACTGGCACGGGCCCTGCATGTCACCCGCACACAGTCAGCACTCACTGAGTCACTGAGGGCAGGGGCCCGGGAGCTTTCTGTGTCTCAATCTCTGACCGCCTAGAAGTAATGAGCCGCATGAAAGTGCAGGAGCAGGGCCAGTTTGAGGCTCAGCCACTGGCACCAGAGAGGAAGCCGCAGAGGGATGATCCCTTAATTGGGCTCCTGCCTGCTGCCCATGTAGCCTGGTACCTGAGCCTGTGGGGCAGTGCTTCACCTTAGCAGTGCAAGGGGTTGAATACTCATTGTGCAAACTGGTGCTGCCACTCAGCAAGAAAGACGGTGTACATTATAGTCCAGGGTGCATCTTCTCTCTCTCTGTCTCTCTCTGTCTCTCTCCTCTGTCTCTCTCTCTCTCTCAGAATTTAAGTGAATCTTAGAAAACTGAAATATTTAACTCACTAGCATATTACCTTTAAAAATGCTCTCGGTGAAAACATAAATAATGCTAAAGAATCCCTATGTTGAAAGCCTAATATAATTTTTTTTTAGTAGGAAAGTTTATTGGGGAATAGGAAAGGGGAATAAGAATAGCTCCTGGAGACAGGGAGGGGTCCTGAATGGGCTGCCCTGTTTTTTTAAATCTTGAAATTTAATACAAATAAGCCACATGTCCATGTCTGCTCTAGACACAAGGACAGCTGCAGATTGTTTTTGTGGAACTGAGTGTTTTAGGACACAGTTCCCTGGATCCTGTACAAATAAACACACATATCACCAGGGCATTTACTGAATCTGCTCGGAGAAGCTGTGACAAATGATGCCACTGCAGAAAGAAGTGTCTCCCGTTAGCCGTGAGTTTTCCTAGAAGCTGGTTGCCCAGAGCCTCCGTTAGCTGTGCACTGTACCGAGACGTGGTGGGACACCGGCGTCTCCACCAGGCTCTGCTCCTGCCTCCGGAGAGAGGCTTGGTTGCTTGGAGCACTCGGGGGACCCCTTCCTGCCACGCGAGTGCACCTTAGGTCTGTGGCTGTGTCCTCCTCTCCGCTACTGTGCTGGCGTTGAGTGGGTTGCTTATAGAGTGGTAACAGCAGCCGGTCTGCCGGTAATGTGTCTGACTGAAAGCTCAGGGTCTCACTTGCTCTGTGTGGGGAGCAGTCTGGGCCGGAGCGTTTCCTGGGACTCCCGCTGTCCTCTGTGTGCCCAGGGTCTGGGGCGCCTTGGTTTTAAGTAGTACTTACTAAGTTTTTTGTCTGCTAGTTTTTCTTCTATTTTTTTCTTAAAATATTTGAAAGAAAGACAAAGATAGGGAAAGTCCCCTCATTCAGACCCGGTGAACATTGTCAGCTTTGACCTATTTGCTAGTGGGCTGTGCCTGTTGGACAGTGACCCACGCAGATGCAGCTGCAGCAGCTTGTGCCTTACTAGGGGCTTGGCCTTTAGAGATCTGCGTGGACTCAGGTCAGCTCACTAACACATTGAGGCACTGACTTCCTGCATCCCACACGGCCCCGTGGGGCGTGAGCCCCTGCTGTCCCCATCCTACAGCTGGGAAAGCCAGAGTACAGGGACTTCAGGTACCTGTTCCGATCCCTTACCAAGTTGTGGTGGAGCCGGAATTCGTTGCCAGGCCACGTAGGTCCGTGCCAGGGCCTGTGCCCTCCCTCAGGGCAGTCCTGACCCTCACTCCCCCAGTCGCAGGACTCTCCTGTCAGGTTTTTCTGTTTGCTAGGTATTTATGTATATAGCCTTGTGTTGTGTTTTAAGAATGTCAGAGCTGGAGATTTAGCTCACTGGTGCAACACAAGGTCCTGAGTTCGATCCCTGGTACCAAAAAAAAATGTCATCCTCAGTAAATAGAACCTTGCACCTTACCATGTTTTAGGTTTTGCTTTTCCAACATTGTGGCGTTCACCTTCCAGCTGTCCCTTATCCACACCCAGAGCCCCCTGCTGTGCGCTGTGGAAGCCGTGACCGTGCTTGGCAGCAGAGTGGCTTTCCTGTTTGTAGGAAGCGACCGTCGGTAGACAAGCTCTGCTCCAGGTAGCTGCGAGGGCCGACAGCAGGCAGTCGCCAGTCTGGCGTAGTCAGGAGCAGCTCTGAGTGCCGAGAGCAGCATGGACTGGCGTGCTCTGCTCTTGGCAGTTGCAGCCCGAGTTTGAGATTTAGAGTTTGTCCAAAGTAATTCCTGAACATGTCAGAGTTGCCAGACCTGTTTCTTCTGCTTTCAAAAGTACTTTAAGGGTCCGCGTAGTACCTAATGGCTCTTTCTTCCCAAGCCTTAGTTAAGTGATTTTTAATATGAGCAGCTGCTCTGAAGTGTCACAGTCCCCACAGGTAGATTTTGTGACAGTGAGAGAACCAGCCAAGAGGTCACCTCCACCCTCTGATAACATTTTCGGGCACATCGGGCTGGTCAAGGAGGGACAGACGCTCTGCTTTTTGCGCCTCCCTCCCTGCCGCCGGGTGCGAGAACTCTGCGCATGCGCAGGCCAGGCAGCTTCTGAGGAGGGGGAGGGGAGGAGCGTCCCACCGACCTGCTCCCCCCCCCCCCCCACGGTTCCAGATCAGCCTGGGGTGGTGATCGGGCTGCGTGGGAATAGAAGTGGGGAAAACAGCCGGCTGATACTACTTTCTCTTCCCCTCAGGAACGGGTCGTGGGCTTCCACATACTGGGGCCCAGCGCTGGAGAAGTCACCCAGGGCTTCGCGGCCGCGCTCAAGTGCGGGCTGACCAAGAGGCAGCTGGACAGCACGATTGGGATCCACCCCGTGTGTGCAGAGGTGGGTCGGTGGCCTCGCCTCCGGGCACGGGGTGGGCCCGGTCCCCGAGAGGCGTTCTCCTGCTGTGCATCCTCATGGTGCCAGCTAGCGGCGGCTGTCGTGGGTTAGGTGGTTAAAAGAACATGAAAATGACTTACAGAGAAGAGCCTTAAGTCTTTTCTTTATCCTGTCTCCTAAATGACCTCTTTGGCCTTCAGCCCGGAAGGAGCATCTGGGCCGCCGCCTTAGGGTGACTGGTGTCTCGTCTGCCTCTTCACTTGGTACGGAAGAGTGGGGTTGGAAAGCGATGCCTGTGAGTGATGGAGGCAGGGGCCAGGATTTAGCTCAGTGGTTTTGCCGCCTGCTGCGCAAGCGCAAGGACCCAAGTTCGGTCCCCGGTACCAAAAAAGAAAACAAAACAAAAGAATGAGCGTAGGACAGTAGAGGTGACCGTGGAGGCCTCGGGTGCAACCTAGTGTCGCTTCACAGCATGGGGTGGGGAGCCCAGATGTCCCTACACGGAGAGCTTGGTGCTTCCTTGGAGAGGGGTGGAGCGGAGACTAGTGGAGAGTGGTTTCCAACAATACAGTGTGCTTGCAAACACATGGGTGCGTGCGTACGTGCGTACGTGCAGGCTTGATCATTGCCTGGTTTCCGTTCCTGACGGCACTCACAGCTGACCTCTTTGCTGAGGATGTGAGGTGTCAGCTTTACGACATGGAGATGTCTCAGCTTCCTGTGATTAGGACCTGTGTCCTGCTCAGGATTGTGTGTACCCGGCCTGCTTGGAAACGTGAAATAGTAACATGTCAGCAACTGGGGTTTGATTGGTAGAAAGCTAAAAGGTGAGGACTATAGATAATTCTGGTTAAGGATGCAGGATGCATCTCTCATGTGTCTGTAACCCAGACTCGTGTACCCAGACTGACTTCATGTGTTTGGGTGCCTGCGTTGCCTGGGGCTGCAGCAGAGCCAGGCTCTCTCCAGCTCTGGAGGATGGAAACCTGGGAAACCTGAACCCAGGTCAGCGGGTTGAGCCCTCTCAGTGGTTAGAACCCTCCTTGCTCTTCCGTTGCCTGCCTGTGGCTGCATCACTGCAGTCTCCACCTGCAGAGACCCTGTTCCCACATCCGGCCTGTTCACAGGGACAGGGATGGGCATACATCTTCTGGGGGACATAGTCTGACACCCAGAGAGCAAATGTAGCAATCGAAGTGCCAGTCTCAGGTCCCCAGAGCTGTCCCCATTGTTCCTGATGGTCATTTCCAGCTTGTCCGCGAGAGTTTGCCTTGCTGGCGGCTTTGAGGGACATTGGCCATGCTCGACTCCTTGCACTTGGCCCTGTGGTGCCCTGGCCTAGACAGATGCAGTGCCCACCACACACTTTTCCTCTGAGTGCAGCCCAGAGGCTGAGTGTAACTGCTCTGCTAGGACTACGGTATTTTATTTCTCCATGCAGATTAGGAAGATAAATAGCAAGATGCTGTCTCATTCTGTGAGCATGTCGGCAGCGAGTGTGGATTTACCACAAGCTTCTCGGGGTCTGGGCCAGACAGGGCTGCCCACATTGAGGGCCGGGAGACCTCTGCTCAGGTCCACACAGGGCCTCCAGGGCTTTGGCTCAGGGCTTCTTGGGATCTGTATTTTATTCACAGGACAGCGACACCAAATGTGGGGAGTCTTTCCTTAGATTCAGAACCAGCACTCCAGTCATGCAGTTACTGCTGGTTGTTGGGCAATGGAATTGGGGTTTTTTATTTTGGTGTTTTGTTTAGACAGGGTCTTGCTGTGTGGCCTAGCCTAGCCTTGAACTCATGGAAAGCCTCCTGCCTCTGCCTCCCAAGTGCTGGGATCACAGGCACGCGCCACTGGGCCTGGGGGAATTCTGTTTTGACACCTGCTAAGGGCTGAGTTTCAACAACTCCAGGCCCATTTCAGGCCTGTACTAAAAATTTCCTTCCCCCAGGGCCAGCGAGATGCTGCCCAGGGGTCTCTCCGGGGCTCTCTTCTGGCGACGGCCACCTGGTGTGGACAGTGCCAGGGTTGGCCGTGAACCCCTGTTCTCCGTGTGCACGCTGCTCCTGGAGGGCCGCCTTGCAGGCCAGGATGCGGGGTGCTTGGCACTGCTCCCCGGGATGAGGGGCCAGGTCTTCCAGAGCCCGACAGCGTCCAGGCTACTGAGAGAACCCGGGCCTTGGTATCAGGCACCTTTCCGGGACCCATTTTCTCGGTTCGTTTTTATTGGATTTCACAAATGTCAGTCCATGGCTGGGTTAGGAGTGACAGTAATTTCAGATGGGACCTGAGGACTACTTGGAAGTGCTGAGAAATAGCAGCTTGCCTCCCTGCGGGTCCGGTCACTGGGGAAGTGAGAGCGGGGGAGCAGCCTCGTCCTGGGCACCTGCTGTGTAGACCAGGCTGAGGCCGAGCCCGGCCAGCGTGAGGCCAGGTGCGGTGAGCTCTCCTCACTACCACACGGCAGTCCTGGAATAGGAAGCTGATTGCTCCTAATTTACAGCCGTAATTTCAACTAATCAAGTTTACTTGGGGGAAAACAACAGCTCACGAAGGGAGAGCATTTCCCCAAACAGCAAAACATTCTCATTTTCGGTCACATTCCAGATCTTAGAGTTAATGTCATAAAAACAGTTGGCGAACAACAGAAGAGCTCTATGTAGTCTTTAATATGTTACTATATCTCATTATGTTAAATAAAAATTTCAAGGCTTACAAAAAAGAGAGAGCGAGCATTTGGAGGACTGGGGATTTAGCTCAGCGGTTCCACCACCTGCCTCGTGAGCGCAAGGTCCTGAATTGGATCCCCAGTACCAAGAGAAAGGAGAGCATTTGAAAGGACCCCTTTGAAATATCCTGAGATGCATTTTTGTGCTGAACATCAAGTTTTGGGTTTGTGCTGCTGTTTTGTCAACATTGCCATTCTCAGGGGTGGGGAGAGCTCAGGCAGGACAAATTGGAGTCAGAGAGGAGGAGGTGAGGTCAGAGCTCCCATGCAGCAGCTTTTTTTTTTTTTTGAGTTTTGTGACGGGGTCTCACCACTATGCAGCCCAGGCTGGCCTTGAACTCCACAGTGATGCTCCTGCCTCAGCCTCCTGAGTGCTGGGACTCCAGGCGTGGGCCACGCCTGGTGAGCAGCTCTTGGTCTTTGTGGGTGTCCCGTGGGCTGGTGGCTGCCCTCTGCACTCATTTCTTAAAAATCAGCATTTTCATGACAATTCTAGAAGAGCCGCGCGTGAATGACAGCTTTGTAGGAACCAGACCTGCTGTCTTTGGTACAAGCGCCTTGGCAGCAAGAGGAAAACTGCACAGCAGCTCTGGGCTATCTGTGCCCCTTTCTTGACCCGAAGTCTATTTCTAAATCAATTCCTAAGAAATCAAACAAGCTCCCGCCAGCCCACAAGCCTGAATTTGCTCTTCACTTTCCTCCCTGTGTAAAAACTGGAAAGGAAGTGTGTTTAAATTACGCACAGGCACCCACTGTTGGTGTCATGTGGGGTGTCCCCCCCTCCCCCGGTCACATTCTTTAGACAAAGGAACTGTACTGCTTCTCAGAAACGTGTGCGTTTCCTGTGCCATCAGTGTTGGTATAAGAGTGCTAATGAGCGTGTAAGTGCTAATGAGCATGTTGCAGCGTTGAGTGTGTTGCAGAACTCAGTGTGAATGTATTTTCCACAGTAAGCATAAAAAGGACGGCTATTTCCAGGATTTTTACATCTTTCCTGCCGGAGACCCCTGTAGTCAGGTTCTAGTCCCCACCGGCCCAGTATACAACGCAGGCCTGAGAAAAAGAATACACTGAGAGACAGAATTAGGAGAGAAAGCGGGGGCCAGGACAGCCAATGCTGCAGCAGCTGACAGAGGCCCTGACAGTCCCAGGCACTGACTTTTATTGACGGTCAGTTGGGGTAAAGGCGATGTGTGGTTTCTGTGGAAATGAATGTAAACAGGGCTCAGGAAGGACAAGATAAAGCATTCTCAAATTAGGAACAGAATAGACAAAATATATGACTAATTAGAACACTGTCCTTCTAGTCAGAAGGTTTTAGTTGTGGGAACGGAATTTGGGTGCGAGTTACTCTGACCGGCTCACTTCTCTAAACAAGCCAGTCACGGGGCTAACTTCACAGCAGGCTTTGGCATAATCAGTATTACAGTTGCCAGCAGGGATGAGCCCTTTTCTTATTCTAATTATTACTGTGGGGAGTGTGAAGTGCTCACATTGTATTTTCTTCTGGGTTCATATTTTAAGATGCTGTCCTTAGCTGCTGACATCTGATAGTGCTGATGGTATATTGGCATAGGCAGTAAACAAAGGCTTGGTCTTTCTTCTAAGACTAAAACAGGCCAAAGGCTTTTCTCAGTGTTATTCCTTCTTTATACAAAAGTATTCCCCATTTTGTTCAAAACTGTGTCTTTGTTTTGTTTGATTTGGTTTGTGGTACTGGGGATTGAACCTAGGGCTTTTACACTGAACTATGGGCATGGTGGCACATGCCTGTAATTCCAGCATTCGGGAGGCTGAAGCAGGAGGATTGCCTGGAGTTTGAGGCCAGCCTAAGCTACATAGTAAGTTGAAGCCAGCCTGGATTACATAGTGAGAACTCTGTCTCTGGTTTTTTCTTTGGTTTGAGACAGGTTCTTGTTCATTTGCCCAAGTTAGGTTCAAGACTTGGGATCCTCCCAGCCAAAAGTATATTTGGTGCCAGTTCCAGTTGCTTGGACCTGTATAGGTCAAAATGGCCTTTATTTCCTGTGCTCTTTCCTTTCTGTATTAAAATCTAAGAACTCACTGTCTTTAGGGAATCAGTAATGGGGCAGGTAGCCAGAAGCCTGTCCATATGCCCTAGGACGGAGCGGAGCGGGTGCTCTGAGTTCACCAGTCTCGCTGTGGCTAGAGTATCCCCAGAGGCTCACTTTGGAGCTCTGACCCCCACTGTGAGATACTAAAGGGTGCAGATGCCATGGCCTTGGTCTTTAGAGTCTAGGCCTTTTGGGCTGGGGATGTAGCTCAGTGGTGCCACGCCTGCCTGGCAAGCTCAAGGTCCTGAGTTCAAGTCCTGATACAAAAAATTCCTAGAATCCAGCCCTTTGGAAGTGATCAGAGTGAGATCAGGTCATTAGAGTGGAGCTGTGGTGATCAAAGGAGTCCTGGTGGCTCTCTAAGGAGAACGAAAGAGGACAAACAGACACACATGCATGCACGCACACACACACTCCCTCCTTGCTGGGTGGCACCCTGTGCCACCTCCGGCCCGCTAGGCTGAAGGCCGTCACTATGCAAGGCCCTGGATCCCCAGACTGGGAGCTAAACGTTCTTTCCTTTATGAATCTGCTGCCTGGGCACTCCTAGAGTAGCTCACAGCTGACCCTGCAGCCCCCTTCCTCCCGAGCCTGCTGATCTGTTTATGGCCTTTCCTAAGCTGGCTTACTCAGACCAGAGAGGCAGCCTTGACTGTTCACTGGCCTCAAGGGCCCCTTCCCAGCTGAATTCTGGGGGCCGGAGCACTTGCACTATCGCGCGGGGGCGCGGTAGATTCGGGTCCCAGCCGAGGCTGCTGTCTGCTGGTTGGTTGCACTTGGTTTGCTGCAGAGGTGAGACCCAGTTCCGCAGGAAAGCAGCCACGTAAGTCAGAGCCGACAGCTGATCGCCATCGCCAGCGCGCAGCCGGGAGAGGAGAGGATGGGCAGTAGCCAGGCAGGGTTCCTGGGGTCGCCTGCACAGGTCGTGTCGTCCAGGAGGGGCGCGGACGTCTGGGCCTCCTGGTGGCAGGACGGTGCGATGGTGCACACGAGCTGTGCACACGGGGGTGTAAGCGGAGCGCACGGAGGGACGAGCGCGGGGCGGGCGGGGGTGCCTGAGGAGGGGAGCGCGGCCCCTCCGTGTCCCGGTTCTGCTGCCTCGGAGCTGACGCCACCTGCGGGCTGGTGTGGCGACAGACACAGTCGTTCCTCAGAGATAACTGGGCGTGTTCCGTCCGTCTAGGTTCCCCGCTTTCTCTCTGTGCCCCGGTCCCCTCCCCTGCTCGGTCTGAAACTGTCGCCTTCTCTCCCGCAGATCTTCACGACGCTGTCGGTGACCAAGCGCTCCGGGGGCAGCATCCTCCAGTCCGGCTGCTGAGGCTAAGCCCCGGTGCGGGTGCCGTCGACTCCGAGCCACCGGCCGGGCCTGGGAAGGCACCGGGCCTGGCCGGCCATGGAGGCGGCATCGCACCCGCACCGGGGTCGCGGACTCGCGGCTGCGCGCAGCGGCACCGGGGCTCCGGCGCGCCCATGACGTCACCAGCCCCAAGCCCTCGGGTGGGCGGTGACCGAGCACTGCGCCGGCGGCGGACTCGCTGCGGCACCCCCTGCCCACGCCCCTTGCCGACCCTATTCTTAGCTCCACGCGGGGGCAGTGACTGTAGCGGGCAGAACGTCCGCAGGCAGCTTGTCCCGGCGCCACACGTGCCTAACTTGACCAGCTTGGCGCCCGAGGCGCCGCCTCGCGGGCCGTGGTTAATCTGCCGGTCTGCGGGGCCGAGACCCTCGCGGAGAAATTGCCTGCCTCACTTAACCTGCTGCCGGGCGGTGGGCTCAGCCCTAAGCTGGACACACGAGGTGCCCGCTGCTCCGCCGTGTCCTTCGCTCCGCAGGGAGGTGGGCCTTTCCGCACTTAGGGTTCACAGTGCGATCGTTCTTTCAAGGAAGCTCTTAATATGGTAAGTTATTTTTGAACACAGGTGGATGTGAAGGATTTTGACTCAAAACCCAGTGGTTTTGACCTTTTCTGTTGAATGGGCGACTGGCTGGCGGGTTTGGGCAGTGCCTGTCCTCACTGTCCTAGCTGGGCCGAGGACTTCGGCCTCCTGCTGCAGTTCTGGGCCCCTCACCACCGCCTGCCGTGCAACAGCTGCCTCAGAGCCCGTTTCTGGGCCACTTCAGGGACCCGAGTCGGCCCGGCACCTTGGGCCACCTGCGTGTGTGAAGAGGACGGAAAGGGCAGGGTGAGGCCGTCCACCGCGTTCCCTTTCATTTCTGTTTTCAAGAGCGGCTCCCCAGGCTGCCAGCGCCCGAGAGCAGGCAGCAGGGGTGCCAGGCCTGAGCGTTAGGGTTCCCTGGGGTGAATCCTGCCCGCCAGGAGGACCGAACTGCACACACTGCCCCGTTCCACTCTGTCATCGCCCGCTGTACTGTGACTCCTGAAATTCCATGTATTTTTATTACAAATCTTTGGGAAAAGAAGAAACACGAGCCATTAAAAGGTGTTCACACCCACACGCGTGCCTTCTTTCGTGAGGAGGGTCGGGGTCTTGCGGTCTTTGTGCTGACGGCAGCTGCCGGGCTGCCCGGGTCCTTAGTGGAGTTGGGATGACCCCTCGGCTGCCCCATGTGACCCAGCTGACCTAGTCTCGGGAGCGAGACCCCAGCACCAGCGTCTCCCGCTTCCCCACGGAGTCCCCCGGTCGTGTGGGGTCCTTTCTCCCCCGTAGTACTGAGAGGACTGGGTCTGCGGTGTGGACGGCCGGGCCTGGGCCCGGGCCCAGCCCCAGCCCCAGCCCCTGGCAGTAGTGAGGTGTGTGCAGGCAGTGAAATGCAGAGAGGTTGCCCGCCACTCTCAGATCTGTGCATCGAGTCTTCCCAGCCCCAGCCCCCCCCCCCCCGCCCCGAGCTGTGCCTCCTTCACACCCGGTGACGTCCTGCCTCTGGGAGTGGGGTGCTGGGCCTGCAGCACGTGGTGCCTCTTACAGGCCTGGGGGAGGGGGTGGCCGATTGCCCAGGCCTACAGGTTGCTGCCCAGGGAGTTTCTGAGGACAGAGCCAGGGCTGGAACCCAGCCGGTCACCTGCTACCCTGCGCCTGTTTCCCTGACAGGAGCTTTGAGGCGGTAGAGTCGCGCCTGGGCCCTGACCACTTTAGCTCACCATCAGACTGGCGTCTACACGGCCACCATCTGCAGCGTCCTCACATTGCCTGGCCGCTCTTGCCTCTGCCCACTGCCTTCTACACAACAGCCAGAACTGTGCAGCGTGCTGAGGACCGGACTTGGGCAGGGCCTCAGCGCTGGGCTAGAACTTGTGATCCTCCTGCCTCGGCCTCAGAGTGCTAGAATTACAGGTGTGTGCCACCACACCACTGGGCTGTCGCCAGCATTTCATTGCTCAGGTTGCCCTGCCCAGAATCCCTGAGGGCTTCTGAGGCCGGTAATTGGGCCCTGCAGACCCTGGGCTCCCTCCTGCTCTGCCCCTGAGCACTGCACGCCTCATCACCTGCCCTGCGTCGCTAGCAGCCTGGCCTCTGCCCACAGGGCCCTAGTTGTCGGGCGTGCTGAGCTGCTCAGCAACAGTGCAGACTGCCTGGCAGCTGGCAAGCCGTGTGCCGGGTGTCTGGAGGAGGCTGGCATCAGTGACCCACCCTTCCCTGGTTCGGTGCCATCCAGGCCTTGATGACCCCCACAGAACACAAGCAGCAGGGTGGGCTCCGCTGCGGTGTAACCCTGCAGTTCTCAGGCATTCGGACACAGGCGGGGACTCTCCCACCCTCTGTCTCAGGCCTTGAGGGTTTGTTTTATTGTTTTCCCAGTACTAGGGACTGAACCTAAGGCCTTTACACCGCACTACACCCCCAGCTCTATTTTGAGACAGGTTCTCATTTAGTCACAAGTTGGCCGGGCTCGGCTCCAGCTTGCCATCCTCCTGCCTCAGCCTCCCAGTGGTGGGATTGCAGGTGTGTGCCACCATGCTGGGCCAGGCCTTTGGTTTCGAACCAGAACTGCACTGGTTTCACTAGGCCTTCACCTTGTGCACGGACTGCGGGACTGCAGGTCGGCCGTCTCAGGAGCTGATGCCTTAGAAAGGCCCGGGAGCAACTCGGGCGATCTCTGTTGCTGGTGGGAGCTGCTGCGGCTACTCTGGAAAACACCCGGCGTCACCAGTGCAGACCCTGGGGCGTGGCAAGGGTCCGCACAGGAAGGTCCTTTCCACTGTTGGTGACACCAAGCAGCGAAGCCCGCGCTAAGGTGCGCCCCCTGGTGCCCATGCCTGGGAGCAGCTCCCGCTTCCCCCTGACCCCGGAAGTTTTGTGAGCGCCCAAACTGCGTGCTATGGGCGGAAGCAGAAGGGCCCCAAACTAGGAGGTGGAGGCCCTGTATCTCAAAGGGAAGGGCAAGCCGCTTAGCAGGAACTCCCGGAAAGTGGGTTCGCTACTGGCATAGCTATGAAGTCGGATCTTTCTTTGTCCAGACCCCTGCCATGTGCGCGTTAGGCGCAGGCCCAGGGCAAACCGCGGACTCTGGGTGGCGGTTGTCAGCGCTGGGCCTGGGAGCTGCGCCTCGGGTGCAAGGTGCTGATGACGGGGTGCCTGCGTGGCACACTCCTGCACACGAACCCTCGCACCGCTGACCCAGGAACATTCGGGAGCTGCCCGCATGCGGACAGCCGCCCCGGTCGCTGGCTTCTCGCGCTGTGATGCGGGTGTGGGGCGGGGCGGGCTGGAGTTGGTCAGCAAGGAGGCATCAAATCAACACGAAGAGATGGCAGCTTTTCTCGGCCAATAATGAACTAGCCGAGAAAGAAATCAGAAAACAATTCTATGCACGATAGCTTCCAAGAACAAATCACCTAGGAATCAACCTAACCAAGCAGGTGAAATACCTCTGCAATGAAGATTAGAGAACTCTGAAAAGCAAAGTGGAAGATGCTGGTAGAAGGTGGGACACCACCATGTGCAGGCGTCAGGATCGACACTGAGTGACCACAGTGACAGTCTTTGAATGATCCACAGGTTCAGTACAGTGCTCATCAGAGCTCCTGTGGCAGTCTGCACAGGACTACAAAGAATGGCCCTGAATTTCTCATGGAAACACAAAAGGCCCAGACTAGCCAAATCAATCCTAAGCAAAGTCAGATGTGGTGGCGCACGCCTGTGATCCCAGCACTCGGGAGGCTGAGGCAGGAAGATTATCACGAGTTTGAGGTCAGCCTGGACTACACAGTGAGGCCCTCAAAAAAAAAAAAATCCTAAGCAAAAAGCAAAGCTGGAGGCTTCACAATACCCAATTTCAAACTAGACTGCATCATAGACTACAAACTATACAGATCCATAGACCACAGTAACATGAACAGCAAGGCATTGGCACAAAAATAGACACATAGACCCATGCAACAGGACAGAGGACACAGAAACACCCGTGTTAACCTTTTTAGCCACTAGAGAAATGCAAATCACTGGTCATTCACCTCAGCCCAGTCAGAATGGCTGTCACCAAGGACACAGACAGCAATAAATACTGGCAGGGGTGCAGGGGGAAAGGGACCCTTGACACTGCTGGGGGAATGGAAGTCAGGGCAGCCACTGTGGAAATCTATACGGAGGTCCCTGAGAAAGCTAAGCATGGAACTGCCACACTCCCTTCTGTACCCTGCCTGGTGTGTATGCCAAGGAAGGAAAGCCAGTGTGTTATGGGGACACCTGCACAACCATGTTTATCGCAGTACAACTCATGGCGGCCAAGATGCAGAACCAGCCAGGTGCCCATCCAACAGATAAATGGATAAAGACAGTGTGGTGTCTATACACAGTGGAGTATTACTCAGCTATAAAGAAGAACATGATTATGTCATTGCAGGAGAATGGATGGAACTGGAGATCGTCAAGTAAAGCAAAATAAGCCAGACTCAGGAAGGCAGGGTTCCATGCTTTCCCTAATATGTGGAATCTTAAGAAAAGAGGAACATGGAAAGTAAGAGGGAGACACTTACTAGACAAGAGGAAAGAAATAAGGGAAGAGTGCCAAGGATTTAGCTCAGTGGTTCCGGCGTCTGCCTTGCAAGCGCCAGGTCCCGAGTTTGATCCCCAATACCAAAAAAAAAAAAAAGAAAGAAAAGAAAAGAAATGAAGGATGAGGGGCAGAAAGGAGGGTAAAAGGACGATGCAGATGATGAAAATATATGCATGTAGTCCAAACCAAAACCCCATTATTTTGTAAAATGAATAGGCACTAATGAAACATTTCAAAAAGTGATATCCAAGTGGATTACTCCAAGTGTTTCTGGCGCAAGTGACAAATGTCCACTAACAGGGCCTTAAGCCAGTAGATGTTTATTTCTCTCACAAAAGGAGAAGCTGCAGGCAGATGCTAGGGCTCTGGGTCTGACACTTTGCAGGTCTCTCTTTCCCTCACATCACAAGACAGCTGCTGTGCGCTAGACATCACATCATGGAAGGGCCTCCTTACCTATCACACACCCGTCCCAGCATTCCCTGGGACTCTTTTGCTTTGACCTCATTGGCCAGATTTATGTCCCATGACTTGGCTTGCCGCAAGGGCGTCTGGGAAAGTGAGTTTTTAGCATTTACAGTCTGTAGGGCCAAGAGCAGTGTATCTCCGTGTGTCCCGCAGGGGCTCCCGAGGCAGGGGAGAGTTAGTCTTTGCTCTGTGTCGCTCTCCTCCTTGGGCTTCGCCTCTCACCCCAGTGCCTGAGCTGTAAGAAGACTGCGTGTGTGAAGAGCTCTGTGAGGTGCTGCACAAGATGGGATCACTGTGGATGGCCAAGGTGGACACGTACGGGGTGCGGGGCGGGCGGGGGGCGAGTGAGTCCTAATCGCCCGCTGCGCTCCCCGGTCCAGACCCCGGGATTGGGCGGCTCGAGTGCCTGAACCCCAGGCGCTCACTCCGGGCAATCGGCTCAGCTCAGGGCTTCCGGGACCCAGGCAGAGACGCGGGTTCAGATCCTCCCCACTGCGGCCGTCCCGTCCTCGGAAATCTGGCGTCCCAAGGTTTCGTGGAGAAATCAGAGGACGAACCCGGACGGCCAGCCGCCCAGCATCCTGGTCCTCAGAAAGGTTGGGACGAACGGGCGTCTTAGGGCTCGAGGGGGCCGCACCCCGAAACCCCCAGGCTGGCCCACACTCGCCTACCCACCTGCTGTGCGACATGGGGCTACGACGAACCCCTCCGAGCCTCAGTTTCCTCCACTGTAAAACGGGGGTGATGACATCAGTTAACTTCCTGCGTGGTTGCTATGGAGACTAAATACGTTCACACAGGAGGGAAGGAAAGTTAATGAGCAAATCAGGTAGGAGCTGAGCTGGCTTTAGGCAAGGCAGTGACAGCGAGGCTGCGTCTGGAACTCGCTGTGTCCCGCTGGGGACTGGCGCGGGAGCCATCGCAGGGCGGGCACGGGAGGCGCTGGGTTTTCCTGGCTGTGACCAGCCTCCCGGAGGCTCAGGGTCCCAGCGGGCAGCACCACGCGGGTCCACCAGGCAGTGTGCGCTGTCGGTTGTGGCTAAGTGCAAAGTGCACCGGGTCCCTCCGCCGCCCCTCTCTAGGGTTTTTAAGTCCCCACCCCGGGGAAGCACAGCCGGGTCTGCAGGGCTCTCGGCAAAGGGGCCCCCGCAGGACACTTGGGCAAGGGCACTGCAGCCCTCGTGTGGCTCTCAGGGGTCCTGTCCCCATAGCTGCCCCTCCCCAAGGACAGAGTGGGGCAGGCCTGGCTCCCCACAGCTGCGATGCAGTGCGGTTAGTGGCGCCACTTCCAAAATGCACCCTGGTCTGGGGACACGCGGGGGCTTTCGTGCAGTCTTTCTACAGGAGTGACTTCCATGTGCCACACAGGATGCCAGGGTGGGACACGAACGGGGCACGGGGCTCCTCCCCGCTGTCTCCCATGGGTGGCATCAAGCCTGGGCCTCTCAGTTTAGGGCTCACTAATAAAAGATGGAGCAATGTGGTCCCCATCCTTAAATCACTCCCAGCTGGGACAGGGAGGTGACAAGCCAGCCTGAGGAAGCTCTGCTGGTGGCCTGTCCCTCGGGGACACGGGAAAGGCCATCCCTGGGGCAGGGGAGGGCATGGCTGGGTGCAGCCCAGAGAGCTGGAGGGTGCACCCCCCCCCCGGGCGGGGACAGAGCGAATCCGGTTGGGTCCTCAGTCAAGGACGGTTACGTGGAAGACTCGAGTCCTGTGACGTCCAGGGCGCTCTTGTCCTTCGCTGTCTCTCCAGTCGAGGGGAAGTGGGGGAAGAGGGCTCCTCGTGTCTGGCCATTCTGTCCCGCTTCCTGGTGTGTGACCCACCATGAAGGACCCGGCTGGGGCACTGGCTCTCCCTGGGGAACACAGCCCAGCACACACAGGGGACCCCGGGAAGCCTGCAGCCTTAGCCTGCCATTTCCTGACCCCGAAGAGCCCCCTCTTGGTTGTCCTCAATTAGAAAATGCAGCCGCCTGCAGCCTTGGGGGCACCATAAGGTTGTGGTCCATTCCTCCCTGGGGTGTGCGGGTTCCCCGCTTCCATAATGATTGTTGCCAGCCAGGTGTGGGGACTCTCACCTGTAATCCCAGCACTCAGGAGGCTGAGGCAGGAGGGTCTGCAACACATCTCCCTTTCTAGTTTGTGTGCTTCTTATTTCATCAGCTAGAATGCCAGCATTGTTTCGAGGCACAGTGGACATCTCTGCCTTCTTCAGTCTCATGGGCAGAGCATTCCATCTTTGACTATTAGTAGGTCAGCTGTAGTCTTCTGTAGATATTCTTTATTAAACTAAGAAAGTGCTCTATTCTCACTTTTTTGGGGTTTTATCACGAATAAGTATTGCATTTTGTCAAATACTATCACTGCCTTAATTTATATGGCCGTGTAATTTCTCTTTTTTAGCTTGCTAATATGTAGATACATTGATTGATTTCCAAACATGTACTCAGCCTGGCACCAGAGGATAAAGCCACTTGGCTGTGGTGTGCAATTCTTTTATATGTTGCTGAATTCTCTTCGCTGAGACTTTGTTGAGAGTGTTGTGTCCATATTCATGAGGGATTGTGGTGTGTAATTTTCTCTTCTGCACCATCTTTGGCTTTGAAACAGTCATGCTAGTTTTCTAAAATGAGTCGAGAAGCGTTTCTACCTCGTCTGTTTTCTGAAAGAGAATGGACCACGACGGTGTTAATTCTCTTTATTCTCCACAGAAGCCATCTGGATCGGGAGACTTCTTTTCTGGTGAATTTTAAATGACAGATTCAATTTCCTTAACAGTTGTAGCTACATTCAGATTATCTAGCTCCTATTGGTGAGTTGTAGTCATTTGTTTTCCCAAGGACCTGGTGTTTTATCTGAGTCTCGGATGAATGTGTGCTCTCAGCGATTTAAAATCCACTGTTTTCTATGGGCTCCGCCCAGTGAACTGAGCTGCGGACTCGGGCATTCATCCTGCTGGACCCAGACAGCGTCCTGGACGCTCAGTCGGGGTCCCGCGTGAACTCACCCCTGAGTGTCCTGGCCCTGGGAGCCAGCGGCCCTGGAGGTCGCCGCGCAGCTGGAGGGCAGGGCCGCTGGCTCCGGGTACGACCACCAGGTGGCGCTCGGGACCCGCGGGCAGCTCGGCCCGGCCCGGCCCAGCGTCCTCCTCGGGCGCCCTGCGGGCCGAGGCTGCGGTTGCGGAGGGGACGGAGCCAGGGGCTCGGGGAGACGCCGGGGACGCTGAAGGGCTCGCCCTGGGCTGCACCCTCCCGAGATGGCCCTGTGCCCGCCGCGCTGGGAAATCCAAAAGGCGATTTATGATGGCACGGGTTTATTCGCTGCGGCTGGGGAGGCCGGAAGTGCCCAGCCTCCTGCTTCCGGGGCCCCGTCCACGCTAGCTTCAGCCCTTGCGGCCACGTTGGGCCCGTCCAGACACCCGGGCCCTTTTCTCACTTCAGGGACCCTCGTGACAGCTGCAGATCCCCTTTCACCACGCGTGGGGCACTATCCCCAGGCTTCAAAGATTCCAACTGGGGCCTCTTTGGGGGCATCATTTAGCCTCCCGCAGTGGGAGAACAGATGTGGTCATACATCAATTAATTAATTGATTTGGTTTTTGGAGACAGGTTCTCACACTGTGCAGCCCAGGCTGGCCTTGATCTCATGGCGATCCTCCCGCCTCAGCCTCCCGAGTGCTGGGATTACAGACGTGCACCACCACGCCCAGCTTCAGATGGGGTTTTTAAAAAAAGACAAGAAAGGTTTGGGAAAGGGCTGTGCGTACTTCTATCTTTATATCCCTGGTGTCTGAATATTTGTGGTGTCCAAATTCGTATGCTGAGCGCTCAGTCCCAAAGATGCGGGTGTTAGGGGTGGGGCATTTGGGGGACAGCCGGGTGCAGATGAGACCACGAGGGTGGAGGGCCCCCCCCCCCCGGTGGACTCGGAGGCCGTATAAAAGCAGCTCTTCTGCCACGCCATGACACAGCAGAGCCAGGGCCAGCTACCAACCGCGCCCGGGGCTTCAGCGCAAGGAAGCCAATTTCTGTCTCTTGGAGCCGGAGCCGCCGGGTCCGTGGCGCCATGTGACAGCACAGAGGCGAAGACAGCAGTGTGGGCGGCTGCCCTTGGCCCGGAAAGAATCTACGGACCCAACGAGTGACCCGGTGGCCGTGACCGCTGCTCGGGCTCCAGTTCCTCGCTGCTCCTTGGGCCGGGGCGTGACAAGGGGCCACTTTCTCCTGGGGTCAGTGGCTTGACCAGCGCACGGGAAGAGGGGAAGAAACTCAGAAAGTTGGGGGTGCCAGTCCCTGTGGCGGAGCCCCCCATTCCAACGGAGACAGTGCGGCCTTGAACTGCCTGTCTTTGGGGTCCAAGACCGGTTCTGTGTCAGACTCTCGCCGTCCGCGGCGCCCTCTGCTGGTCTCGCCGGCGAGCGCAGCTGTGCAGCCTCTCGAGCTGCAGGACGGAGCACGTGTGCCCGTCGTCATCCTCGTGTAAGGGCGAGCACGTGTGCCCGTCGGCCCCAGGAGGACAGCGGAGGAGCGGCCTCTGCTGACGCCCGGCGGCAGGGCTCGCTGGGTCGCACCAGCAGACAGCGCAGCTGCCGCTGCCGGTGGGCGAGGGTGGGCGAGAGTGACTTGAAACCTGGTTCATGTCCGTGATCGCTGTTTCTCTTCCACCGCCTTCTCCACTTCTTCCTCCCTAACAGACTGGGGGGCGGGGGGCTAGAATCCCTGCCGGGGTGAGAGAAAGAAGCGGGGAGTGGGGAGAGAGCCCAGGGTGCGCCTTTAGAAGCGAACCCCGTGCCGTGGAGACACCTGAGGGCCTCCCCAGGCTGCGGCCTTCTCCCCCTGCTTTCAGCTTCAAGGCAAACGCATGTCGGAGACCCGGGCGACAACTGTGCTGCCGCCGTCCGCTCGGGCACAGTGCCTGGGGCCAGCTGAGGGCCTGGCACCGTTGGGCAGCGCTGGGCCGGCCGCTGGTGCTTGGTTCAGGATCGGACCCGAGACCTCTGCCTGCCTCGGAGGAGCTGTTCTTCTCTCTGCCCGCACTGGAGAGGAGATGAAGATGAGAACAGGTGTGGGCTTGTGAAGGCGCCGAGCGCTACAGGTCTCATTGCCGGGAACAGGGAGCAGCGTGAGGAAACCCCAGGGCTCTGGTCAATGAGCTGCGGTGCATCAGTTAAAAGCCCGCTATGCTATTATTCAAAATCGTGGCGCGACTGCAGAATGTGTGAAAGGCTGACAGAGTAACATTAAGAGAAAAAGCATTCACAAAGCTGTAGATATATATATAGTGATTATGGCTATGTAAACATTATGCAGGTTTATAAAAATTAAAATTAGAAGGCCATAATTAATGAATGAAAATGGCTTGTTGTAAGACTGCTGGGATTATGAGTGGTTAAAAATATCCGCACCCAGTTTTACAGCGGACTCTATTCCATTTCTCCCACGGAGCCCTCAGTGAGTGCTCAGGGCCGAGCTGGCTGGTGGCCTCCAAGAGCACAGTACCCACTTTCTTTGGCTCGAGAGGCAGAGCTCCCAGGCTGAGGAGGGCACGGGGTCCGGATTGAGCTCTGGGAGTCGCTGCCTTTGCTCCCCTCCCAGCCCCCAGGGGACTTCGTCACTGTCTTTTCACTAAGATGACACCGCAGCCCCAAGACCCGAGGACACCTGGCTGGGCCTCGTGCCCGGAAGTGCATACTGCACAGCCCAGCTGGGGAAAAGCCCGGGTTCCCCCTCTGACCTGCACATCCCAGGAGAAGCTGGGATGAGGCGCCGTGTGAACCTCATCTGGGTCAAGACGCAGCGGCCATCTGAAGAGCGTACCCTTCCAGAAGGACGGCTTCAGTGTGCCCAAAGGGTGCGTGGGAGTGGCTGCTTTCCATCTGCCCAGGGTCAAAGCTCTCCACTGCACCATTTCCAGTTGCTCATAATCAGAATGAAACAATCTTAACATATTTCGTTGATTCTAAGAGGCCATCCCACACGCAGGATTTTTGCAGGTGTGTAATTAGGACACATCCTCAGGGACCAGGCATGGTGGTGCACACCTGTATCCCAGCACTCAGGAGGCTGAGGCAGGAGGATCACCGTGAGTTCAAGGCCAGCCCAGGCTACATAGTGAGACCCTGTCTCAACTCCCCCCATCACCACCCAGAGTCTGTCTTTTTATTATTTTGCAGGGGGGATCGAACTTGGGACCTTGCGCTTGTGAGGCAGGCAGCGGAAACCCTGAGCTAAATCCCCGGCCCTGGGCCTGTCTTTCATCAGTGCCTTATAGTTGTTGACACAAGGTCATGACACAGTTGTCATTGACTGACATCTCATTGCCAGCTGCGACAGAATTTGAGAATGAGCTGCAGGGCCAGACTGGAGGCCCGGTGTGAGCAGCACTTCCCATCAGGGCTGAAGGCGGTGAGAGGGCGACGCTGGGTTGAAAGTGAACACTGAAGAGACTGAGTTGAAAAGCATTAAGAAGATGTGGGCTCTGTGAGGAGGTCTGGGCATCACTCTGTTTCACTCTTACTTCCTCTTTGGCTGTCCCCAAAGGGACTGCAATACGTCTAAGCAGGTCCAAGAGTTCTTCCAGTGTAGCTCAGGAGTAAAGTGCTTGCTACCAGGAGCAGGGCCCTGGGTTTGAGCCCCAGCACCACACACTCAAGTGCTTTCAGTAAGCCTAAAAGACTGACCCGGGGGTGGTGGCGCATGCCTGAGGTCCCTGCAGTCAGGAGGCTGAGGCAGGAGGATCACCACGAGTTCAAGATGAGCCTGAACTACACAGTGAGACCCTGTCTCAAACAGGCAAACAAATAAATAAGAAATGTAAAAGATAAGGAAGCATATCATAAGGTAGCAACACTTTTTCTGTCTTAGTGGTGCATATATAACATAATAGCGTGTGTTATAGTATTAAGTTCTTGGTACTGTCAGGAGTAATGCTACATAATTTTGGGGAAAAATCATTTGGTTAGCCTAGTTCTCCTGCCTACAGGCCAGCTGTGGCATTCCGAGACATAATTCCATTTTGGCCTCTGGTCACAACTGAGACCTCAATGATCCGGTGATGCTGTGATTCTCCAGGACAAGATCACACCAGCTGAAGACATCCTGGGAGGAAGAAATTCTTCATCTGCATAGTTCCTCATTGATCTAGGAATTCTGCTGCTCTCCAGTCATCTGTTATATCTGTTTCTCCCGAGGTACAGTAAGCTTCGGGCTTTTGTCTTTGCTGTCCAGAGCAGCACTGATCAGACCCAAAGCTTGGCTTCTTCTCCAAGTCTCATTTTTCTACTCTTCCTGTATAATAAGTTAATTCACCTTGTGCTGCTGTGGCTCGCAGGAGACTAGGACTCACTGCAGAGGTTCTAGTAACGTCCCCTTTCCCTGTTCCCTACGTGATACTTTAGCACTGTTTGTTATTCATTGACTGAAAAAAGGAAGTGGAAATTTTCATAAATGATTTACAGCATTATTTGGGTATTAAACCAAAGGCAGCTATATAACCAAGAAAAATGTGAACTTGAACTAATTCTATAAGGAGATCACAGCTAGCAGATTTCTGGTTTCTTGGTCACCTTCAGACAGAAGCCTCAGCCCCCGGGGTTGAGCGATCCTTGCAGCGCTGTGGAAAAGTTTGAGCAGCTTGGCTTCACAAAGACACCCTTGAGCCTCTGGCCATCAGTCAGGGAGCCATGAAACACGGCGCTCCCTTAGTCCCGGGCTGCCGTCCAGCGCTGTCCACCGGGGCTGTGGCACCCCATGGAGAGGCCCGGGGGCTGCGGTTTTAAAGGTCGAGTCAGAGACCACCCTGGAATTTTGAGGCCCAATGGAGCCTTTGCCCAACCTCATCTAGTTCAGGGTGTAGGGCCGAGGGCCGGGCATCAGAGCTGCTCGGGCTGACTTGGAGGAGCCCAGGCTTCTGAGGATCCGAGGATGGAGTCTGCAGATCTTGAGTAAGGTTTTCCTTACTGTACTGAGCTTTCCGATGAAGAGAATCCATTTCCGTATGTTTTCATATTCATTCACTCAGCAATATATATATATATATATTTTTTGGTACCGGGGATCGAATTTGCAACCCTGCGCTTGCAAGGCAGGCACCAGAACCCCTGAGCTAAATCCCTGGCCCATTCAGCAATATTTTTGAGGGGCTCCAGTGTGGGAAATACAGCCACAAACACGTCCCTGCCCTCTCGAAGCCTGTGCACAAGCCAAGCAGATTGTTCACGGATGAACACACTGTCGAGACTGGACGGTGACCAGGGCTGCAAGGAGGGAGGAGTCATGGACATGCATGAGATGTCGAGGAGGACTGGCAGATCCCCAACAGTGACGTGGAGCAGATAGTGAGGTCTGCAGGGGCCTGGTGGACCGGACATACTCTGTGACAGGAGAGAGCGGGAAGCTCGCAACACCGGGCCACGGTCCCTGCCTGCCAGGACTCCTGTCCCTGTGCGTTCTCCTCCCCCGGGCTGGGCAGGACTTGGAGCTGTTTGAAGTGAGCAGGGTGTGGTGATGCTCACAGGAT
The DNA here is from genome assembly GCF_000247695.1 of Heterocephalus glaber. The sequence continues at coordinate 4,431,828 of NW_004624750.1, read as the reverse complement.
TGCCTGTCCTCTGGCAGGAGGTTTGGTGGCTTTCTTGGCTCACAGGCTCCAGGAAGCCTGAGCGGCAGAGGTGACACAAGGTGGGGTCTGAGGGAGCTGAGCCCTCGGCCAACAACCTGGAAGAACCCAGGAAGAACTGAGCCTGGAACAGGTCCTGCCCCAGTCAGCAGTGGGACTGCAACCCTGAGAGATCCTGAGCAGGCACCAGGGGTGGGCTCGGGTTCCTCCTCCTGGCAACCATGAAGTCGCAGTGCGTGTTTGAAGGGTTAAGTTTGGGGGTAATTTGTTACTCAGCAGTAACACAACGGATGCATGAGGAGCTTGAACAGCTCCAAGAGTAAAATCACCATTTATCATATTATCAGATAGAGGTAAAAGGTTTTTTCAGTAGAAAAGTCTCAAGTTTGGTTTGGAATATATACGATACACACATATTTCTGCTTTTGTGATAGTGCATCTCATGAATTTTTCATATGGCATTTGGCTCCTAATATATATGCTGTGTATCTCTCCCTTGAACTACTTTAAAATAAAGCTAATTAAGATAGCTTCAAAATCCAGATTCTATAATAATTCAAGTCATAATTATTTCTGTAAACAAAGAGCACTACATACGGTACCGTGCGGGTACATCTGTGTCTCACTTTTAGAGTTTCTTTATCTTTTTTTACCGTTTACACAAAAACCATGATTAAATTTATTTTGGGCTTGGTATGTAGCTCAGTGATTCCGGTGCCTGCCTCAAAAGTGCAAGGTCCTGAGTTCAATCCCTGGTACCAAAAAAAAATTTATCTTCATATATCTATAAAGGAAAAGACTTTTAGAGAAACTAGACAGTACAAACTATTACAGAGAAAGAATGTTTTATTTTTGGAGTTTGAGGACTCATTTATGTGTTGATAAAGTCATTTCCTGTTAGAAGTTTGTCCGTCATGAAGTTTAAATTATGGTGGCCTAAGTGGACATCCAGGTAAGATGTGGAACCAAGAGAAATGAAGGAGGGAATGTTGACAACTGTGGAGAATGAGACTAAAGAAGTGAGTGTGCCACACCATATGATGCTCATGCCCCCATCTTTCTCGCTGAGAGAGCACCACCGTGATTCTGGGTCTGATGTCGGGTGGCCGGCTGGTGCAGAAGGTGGCTTACAATTATCTCGGCCATGTTGGGAGTTCCATGGGGAGTCCTGCCCATGGCTGGTTCGGGAATGGCACGTGACACCACTCTGACCAGGACACGTGAAGGAGCTCTTCGCTGTCGCACCGCTGGGAAGGGTTTCTTTGCCCTGTAAAGGAGACCACTGGGTGGAATCTTTCCTTTTCCCCTCTGGACACTGCTGTCTCCATGTATTACCAGGGCAGCCATCTTGGGACCAGGGCAGCCATCTTGGAACCCTGGATGGCGTCAGGCCGAGATGGCTGAGCAAAGACAGGAACTCAGTCCTTGGGGCTGCGTCACATTTACCAGTCCTGGAACTGCCACATTCGGGGACTTGTTTTTTTATAGGAGGTGGGACACTTCCATGTTGAGTTGGATTTTGTATTACTTGCAGCTAAAAGCCTTGTAAGGGAAACAGGAAAGTTCTAGAAGACCAGATTTTCAGGCTTGGTCAGAGGACTCATTTTCCAGGAAGTTCAGAAGGAGAAGGCGTGGGGACTGGGAAAGTGAGCAGAACAATGACCAGAGCTTGGAGCACATCAGTGTCTGAGGACCCTGAGGCAAAGATGCACACTGCAGGTCTGGGGTCAGGAGCGAGGCCTTCACAGCAGGCAGAGCCATGGGCCCTGCAGAGGGCAGCTACAGTCTGGGCTCCAACCAGGCTGAGGCTGGGCTTTACCTTCCAATGCTGGCGTCCCCGTGGCAGGACACGGTACCCTCCTGGGCCTCCATTTCCTTGCTTCTCAGAGGGTCGTTCTTGCCTTAGTGTTCACGGAACAGGGATTCTTCTCTCGGGAGTCACAGATATGCTAGGTCTTCGCCAAAGCCAAAGTGTCTTCCTTCACGCCGGGTGGACCCACCCTGTGTCAGTGCCCTGCCCTGGTGGGGTCACCCGGCTGGCGTCTGACCAATGCGGCACGCGGGCCCACCGAGCAGAGACACAGCGCGGCCCTCAGGGCTCCGTGGGCCAAGGCGCCTCTCCAGTGAGGAAACCTGAGTTCCTGATGCCCGGTGGGGACTCCCTCCCCCATCACGGCACTGGATGTTCCGTGAGCAAAAGTGACCGGGGCCACAGTGGCCGAACAGCAGCGGCCACCCGCACCTCTGACCTGCAGTGTCCAACATGTCGGACAGGCGGGTGGTTTGGGTGGCGCCCAGGCAGGTTTGAACGTGACTCGGCTCGGGTCATTTCATACTCGAGTCCTGGTCATCTGCGCTACTATAACAAAGCACCACAGGCTGGGGGCTCAGAGGGCAAACGCTTGCTTCTCGTTGTCCTGGTCGCGGGAAGTCTGAGCTCAGGGTGCGTGCGCACTGGGGTTTGGGGAGGGCCCTCTTGAGATGCACACTGTTGTCTTGGCCTTGAGTCCTCACACGGTGGGAAAAGAGCCAGGCAGCTCCCGGGCCTGTTTATAGGGCACAAATCCCAGTGCTGTGGGCCCCACCCTGCTTACCCGGTCACCCTCCAAAGGCCTGGACTCCTGATCCCATTGCACTGGGGGTTGGGGTGTTGGGATTTCAGCCTGTGAGGCTTTGGGGTACACAAACATCTCCTTGCACACACAATGTCCTCGTCAGCCTTATCATTTCAGAGATTATTATTTAGGGCAGATACTGGCTTACCCCAACTGTCTCAGCGTAGGTAAGAGAACATTTCAATAACAGAACAGGTGTTAGGAGAAATGGCGAAATTTGCAATGGTAGCATGTGAGCATGTGGACGTACACACACACACACACACACACACACACACACACACGCCTGCACATCTACTCGGTGAGGCTGCAAGGCCACAATCCTGTGATGCACTTTCCGGTTGGCATGGCATGGGCCACCACACACCTGAATGTTGATTTTTTTTTTTTTTTGGTACCGGGGCTCAAACTCGGGTCCTTGCCCTTGTGTGGCAGGTGGTGGAACCAATGAGCTAAATCCCCAGCCTCTGAATGCCGATTTTCTAGGGGCCTAACACCTGTGTCTCTCCAGGACTACTTATGGCACTGGGCCACAAGCCCCACACAATTGGGGACTCTGGTCTCTGACTGTGCCAAATCCTCAGCACCCAACCTGGTACACGGCACAAACTCGGCCCACCGGACATGCGCGTTGTGCTGAATGTGTTTATTCTGGTCATGCTCACACACTCCTATGCTGCCCACACTGGCTGGGGCCTCAGGACCAATACTTCTCAGCTAATGATGAGGAAAGGAAGGCGACTTCCAAACGTCACAGAGGCACAGGACCTGCGGTCACTGGGAGGCAGCATAAATTGCTGCGTGAACTGTCCTGAGCACTGCAGGACGCAGAGTGTCCCTGTCACTAAAGCCAGAGGTGACCCAGCCATTGCGGTCATCACAGAGGCTCTTGCGGACCTGTAGCTCCCACTGGGGAACAGTGCCCCACTGGTCCGATCCGCCTGCCCAAGTGAAAGGCGGGACCAAAGACCAGGGAGGGAGGAAGGCCTCCTCGAACCCCAGAGTTTGGCCACAGATCTTTATGTCACCCCAATAATCTTTCTCCAATCATTCCTAACAGCCTGAGTGTCCCTAATCCAAAAGCTGAAGTGTTAGGACATCGGATCACTTGTGACAAGAACAGGGGAAAAATTCCAGTGCATAACATTTTGTGTATGCCCTAAATTATTAAGCAGTGTTGTACACATTTACCTTTGGGCTATGTGTGTTAGGTGTGCATGAAATCGAAATGAGTTTTGTGTTTAGACCGGGGTCCATCGCCTGGATGTCTCTATGGATCTGCAGACAGCTGAGGTCTGAACCCCTCTGGTACCTGTGTTTTGGATGAGGGGTCATGAGGTGAGCTCCGACAGGCAGCACGGGCATGGGGTGAGTCAGGGCTGAGCTCCCGCGTGCTGCTAAGGCCCCTCTCACCAGCCCCCCAGGAGGGAGCCCCTGTCTCCTGTCCCTGCCTGGGGCAGCAGAGCAGAGGGTGTGGGCAGAGATAAGTCTCTGGAGGCAACGCTGCCGCTGACTCCTAATGGAACTGAGATGAGTGTGTATTTCAAAAGCAAATAAATGCTTCAGCTCCCCCAGAAGGGAGACACTAATGGTTCCATTGGAATCCAGTGGAATTTATTTTCCATTAAGGCCGGGCTCGCCGAGCTTCGTGGTTCAATCAAGGTGAGACAGCAAAGCGGCCCTGCGGTTGGTCAAGGGGACAGAGGCTCCTTCCCAGTGGACAGCAAATTAGATCTCCCCATGGCAGCCGCCCCAAGCTGCCCTGGCTTCTGCTTGCTCTTTCTCTCCTGGCTTTTCCACGTCAGAGAAGGTGGCTGAGTCCCCAGGCAGACCCCGGTGCCTGCCCCAGGGAGGGCTGCTTCTAATGAGAACAGCAATTTCCCAGCAATGAACAGAGTTTGCAGAAGTGAGACTGGGAATAGCAATTCATAATGAGTAGCTCTGGCAATAATTACTTATTTTCGTATTTATCGAAAATGACTATATACAGTATTGCTGTTTTCTCTGCAGAGAAAAATGGGGGTAATTATCACAGCTATTTATCTACTTCCTTATTTTAATGACTAGCAATTGGCATTTTTTAGTTGCTGAAACAAAAAAAAAAACAATAAAACTTGTCATCCCTCAGATGAGATGGCTCTGGTGTCATTAAGAATGCTTTAATATTGACAGTGTGCAGCAAATACACAGAAGGTATTGGCTGGGCTTTGTGCCATTCAACCCATCTGTTAGACCCACCAGAGAAAGAGCAACTTGGAATTGAAACAGTGGGGTCTTGATCCCTCTAATGAGTGTGTTTTCTTCAGAGTTGTATGGAATGACCTCTCTTAACATAGGAGATGTGTTCTAATAACACACATTCATATGTGTCAAAGGATGTACTAGTTCACGTTTAACCACTAACATCCCAGGGAAGTCTTTGCAGACAGAGTCCTGGCCCATGGCTGTGGTGTAAATCCTTCATCATGGTGGATTCTCAATGTGGACCCCACATCATGGAATACACCTTGGGACCCAATGTGCACATGGGCGCTTATCAGCTGGTAGGTACTGCTTCCAGCCCATCAGCGGACAGAAATGATGTCTCAGACACATTTATCGGAGGCCTCCTGGCCACTGGGTCCAGCTACAGCGGTGAACTAAACAGAGTCCTTGCCCTACAGGCGTTCAGGTTAAATACCAAAAACAGACAATAAACGAAGTAGCCAGTAAATGTGAAGCGTAACTCCAAGGAGAGGCACCAAGATGCAGCAAAGGAAAAGGGTGGCTGGGACAGCAGCAGCGGGGCTTTCTGCGCAGGGTGGACGGGGCTGGCCTCTCTGAGGGCGTCGTGAGCACAAATGGGAGAGAGGGAGGGCGTGAGTGCATGAGGACACCAGAACAAGGAACATTGTAGAAAGGTGAAGCAAGCATGGAGTGGGTGAGCTAGCTGGGAGGCGGGGTGCCTGGACGTTGCCTGCAGTTTTAGTTTCTGGAGCTCCCAAGACCTGGGAGGCCATGAAGCATCTCCTTGCACGTATGTGCTTCCGGGAACATTTCCACCCTGGACCCAGAAACAGCCCCTGACCCCGGAAGTATTCTCCCCTGACCCCGGAAGCACTTCCTGGGGCTCCTATGAGGCTGGGGCCTGGGAATGAGCCACCCGCCTGCCCCTACCCCCAGGTCTCTTGAGGGGATGACGGCCTGGCTTTTCTACCTGTGGCTGTCCAGACCTGCGGCTGGCTCACTGCTCTGAGACAGGTTCCTGATGTCCTCATTCCTTGACCGTCAGTGGTGTCACCCCCATCCCCAGGGGAAGCCAACTGCCCGGAGGTTCTGCCTGCTCCTCCCCAGCCCAGCGTCCAGCCCCCTTGGGACTTCCAGGAAGGCCTCAGCTCCATCCCCATGTCCCATCCCTCTTCCTGCTGGTTTTGTTCACTGCTTAGCACCTACAGCCGTGCCTGCAGGCGGCATAATGAACATTTGTTAGATGATTGGAGGTATGGATTCTATTTTTTCTAAATGACTGTTACTTTCTTTCTACATTACTTTTATTCTCCCTTCGTATTACAGATAGGACGCTGTATTGTTTTCCTTAAGCTGTGTGTGCAGAGGTGAAATTCTCCGTGGCTATCACTTCTGAGCAGCCTGCAGGCCTTGGATCTTTTGTTCCACACAGAGGCTGCAGTGTCTGAAAGGTGAGGACGCCCGGTGGACGGGTGGACGGCGACTCCGCTGCCTCCTGTGCCCCGTGGGTGTCGGTCCCTCTGTGTGCTGCAGGCCTGAGGGAACTCAGGCAGTTGGCGACGGCAGCTCTGGGGACCTGGGAAACGCACGGGTCCCCAGCCAGTGGCTTCTGTGAGCCTGGCTCGAGACCAAGGCTGGGCTTCTTTCTGGGCTGGTGGCCCAAGGACCGAGCTGGGATCTGCAGCAGTTTTCCTTTTTTTGCAGCACTGTGGGTAGAACCCAGTGTGGGGCTTTGCACTCTGTGGCACATTCTGTTCAGTATGCTGAGAACAAAGCTGCAGAGGTGACCTCGGAGCAAGGGTCCCCTCCCTGCGGGTGCAAAGCCGGCCGCCTTTGAACACAGCGGGTGTGCTGTGCTGGTGAAGCAGCAGGGCCTGTACTGACACTGCGGGGCTCTGTGTGATGGAGGAAGCAGGCGTCCGCAACTAGCAATGCCCCCCAGCTCTGGAGAGTTTCGTTGTTTTCTTTTTCTTGTTTTCACACTGACTGTAAAGAAATCCACAGCAGTGCTTCTCCTCGAAGCAGATGTGTGGGGCTCGCTGGGGAGGAAGGCAGACTAAGGACGCTCTGCGGTCACCTCCTGGGCCGCACTGCTTTCCTGAGACAGAGGCCGGAGCAGCGTGAGCCCTGAGCTAGACTCGGGAGACCCAGGCCTGGGCTCGAACCAGGGCTTCTGGCTCCAAGACTGTGGGTGTCTGACGGGTAGGAGCATTCCACACAGAGCTTTGCAGGAAACGGCACTAACAAGGTGTGTACGTGTGTGTGTATGTGCATGCGTGTGTGTGCGTGCCTGATGAGTCAGAGTGGGGAGAGGGAGAGAGATTAGGAACTGCCTCGCGGCTGGCAGAGACCTGACAAGTCCAGGATCTAATAGCACCTGGAAGGATCCAGGTGAAGCGGAGGTGGCTCTTTGTTCTCTCCAGGCCTTCAGGTGCCTGACAAGGCAGGCGGGGTGGAGCATCTCCCCCCTCACATCTCCGCCTCAGTATCCTCCGCCCACACCTTCACGGAAAGCTGTGTCTCTGGACCAGAGAACAGAGCTCTGTGGCCCCGGGGTGATGTGTAAAACCAACTGCTCTGCATACCTCGGGCCTGAGAGCATCTGGGAGGATGTAAATGCAATAGATGCACTGCATAGAAGTTTGTAAGGCGTGTTCTGTCCTTATCATCTTCCTTCTTGCCCATGAGCACCATAGAAAATATATTTCCACACCCGAAGTGGTGTCACTGCACAGTAATGCTTTGCAGCCCACTTTCTCACGTGCCAAGACCTTTAAGGCTTCCTCCAAGATAATACATATTCTTCTACATCCTAATTTTAATTTTAATTTAATTTTATTTTTGGTTTTCTTGAGACAGGGTCTCGCTATGTATTCCAGGCTAACTTTGAACTATGTAGCCTAGGCTGGCCTTGAATTCTCAGTGATCCTCCTGCCTCAGCCTCCCAAGTGCTGGGATTACAGATGTGCACCCTGTTACGTCCTCATTTTCAGTGGTAACCCTGCAGGTCTGTCACATGACGGCTGCAGTGAATAGCTTCGCCTCTGGTCAGTACCGTCTCTTCTTTCTGATGACAGTACCTCTATTTTCTTTTGGGGGTCTCCCCTCCCATACTCCCAGCCCTTTTGACCCAAATCCTTGACTTAGGAGCACAGTGCTGATGCTAAGAAGGAGGGCTCTGCCTCCTGGAGGTTGCTAGTGTCAGATTCTACAGATTGGGCTGCCGGTGGCCAGTCTGGTTAATGCCTGGACATGATTCTAAAAGTGAAGCCAGTATGGGGGAAAGCACAGAAAGAAAGGAGAAAAAAGGATTCCTGGTTACATTGTTAGGACACCTGGATCTAGCTATGCCTGAAGCTAGCTTCTATAGTTTTCCAATATGAAAAACAATAGGGTTAGATTCTATCACTTTCCCTTGAAAGAGTTCACGGTGTTTTCTGGCATGTTATCTCTCCACTCTTCGATGTACACTATGATAGCTAAGCTGGATGTCATCGTGGTTGACTTCAGAGCAGCCTCTGGGATGTGTCTGGATGTCTCTGGGAAGTGTGGCCTTGGCTCTATGTCTGGTCCCTCACCCCTTTCTCTCTGGCGCTGTTCCCTTGCTCTGTTTCCGGCCTCCACGAACAGGGAAATGCTCCCCACACCCTTCCCCATGATGTTCTTGCCCTGGAGCAGCTGACTATGGACTGAACCCCTGAAACCGTGAGCCACACACTCCTTGTGGCCTTTAAATTGTGGGTGTGGGTGTTGTCCCGTGATGGGAAAGCTGACCAGTACACACCGATACCTAAATGTACTCTTTCTGATTTTGGTTTGCTTTGTTCCCTGATAATTTACCTGCTAGGGGCAAGATGTTGCAAGGCCATGTGGAGATTACAAGGACTGCTAAGATATAATCCCTGACCTCAGGCAGTCTGAGACCCAGTAATTCAGAGCAAGTACATTTTAGTTATTCACAAGGATATGAGTTCCAACAGCTTAGGAGCTTCAGGTCAGACTTCCCAGAGTAAGCATTTGATATTAACCTTGAAGGAGAGAGAGCCATGTCAGATTAAAAAAAAATTTTTTTTGAGACAGGCTCTCCACTATGTAGTTTAGGCTGGCCTTGAACTCACAGTGATCCTCCTGCCTCAGCCTCCTGAGTGCTAAGATTATAGGCGTGAACTACCACGCCCAGCCATAAAGTCTAATTTTCAAATTAGGAAGCAGTTAGCAATGGAAGGACAGCATACTGTCCGAAACATTGTGTGAATATGGTCTCCCTCGAAATAGTTCGTGTCCTCTCCCTGGCGGTGATGACAGGGTGCGGTGGGCAGCGTAGGGTCCCTGGAGCACGTGGCACGGTCTGACAGAGGAGATGCCTGCTCAGTGGCCGTGGGCTGGAAGCTTGTGCAGGACCGAGACGCTGACCACAGGCTGCGTCCAGTCCTGCAGGACGAGCTGCCGGCGAGAGGGAAGGGCCCCAGGGCCCAGCTGCTGGAATGCCTGCTTCCGGAAGGCCCCACTTCGTGTTGTCAGCCTCGGCTGACCACCGGTCCCTGAAAGCCCAGGAAGAGAAATGGGGGGCGCGAGGGGAATGCCGTCCACGCGGGAGACAACACGCCTAGGGTGGCGCTCAGGCAGGCGCGGTCAGAGGCAGCAGGCGGCAGCCCGCCAGCGGTAGGGGCGGGGCCGA
>NW_004624750.1:4398527-4421991 GCF_000247695.1 Heterocephalus glaber | reverse complement strand
CGAGCGGGGCGGGGCCGAGCGGGGCGGGGCCGAGCGGGGCGGGGCCGAGCGGGGCGGGGCCGAGCGGGGCGGGCGCTTGGGTCCTGGGTGTGGACCGCAGGGAGGAGCAGGGCAGAATGGCGGAGTCGACCCGGCTTAGGGCTGAGTGGGGTGGGAGCCGGGGATGTGAGCCAGAAAAGGGGGCTCCAGACAGAGCTGGGGCAGGGGATGAGCAGCCAAGGGGAGGCTGGGAGGAGCTTGGAGGCCTGGTGGAGCGGCGGGTCCGGCCGGCCTGGACCTAGGGGAAGGGCAGCCCCCAGGGCTGGGCAGGAGAAAGGCCGACTGCAGCGGGGCCCCGCGAGAGCTCCGAGGCGCGAGGTGCAAGCGACGAGGCAGGGTGCAGGGCAGGTCGGCGCTGGCCCCACCAGGACCACAGGGCTCGTCACCTGCGTGTGGGCTCCCGGCGGGGTGCTGCTGACCACGGGGTCCCTGCAGAGCCCCTGCACCCGGGCCCCTCTGCCCGGGTTCGGCCTCGTCTGCCCGTGGGTCAGGAGGCTACTCAGGCAGGTCAGTGTTTTCTCGCTGCTGCGGACCCTTCTTGATCAATGCTCATCTATAAATGCCTAAAGTGACCTGCATGGATCGGAGAGGAGACCAGTCCCACTGAGTCACGGCTCTCCAACGGTCACAAAGACAGACTCACGCTGATGCGTGACGCAGCAACATAGGGATGTCCGGTCGTGGGAGAGCCATAGAGTTCATGAAAGGTGGATCCGGGGATCTGATCTAGACGAAGCAGTGACTATTCGTGACGATTCAAGATACATGCCGCAGCCGGAATATGCTAGGAAAACATCTGGCTTCTGCTGATGATTGAGTCCCAGGCTTTGCAGGTAGCGAGGTCAGTGAAGAGGAAGTTAGACCGTTGCCCCCCTGAAGTCCCAGCCCGGAGAGGTTCTGTGGACTGCAGCTTCAAAACCCAAAGGCTCGGTGCTGCAAGGTCCGTGGGACCCTTGGTTCTGGGTGACAAGGGAGCAGTGTGACCGGAGCGGCCACCTGCGACCGCCCCGTTCTTCCCCGGGCAGTCAACACCAGGTGTCTGAGGATCGGCACCCAGAGCAGAAATGGGCTGTTAGTAGGGAAATGTGCGGCTGATAGCCTAATGGATGCTAGCAGTGGCCTCTGTTTGTAAAATTAGAGGTGCTCCTGACTCGGGGTTGGCTGAGAGGCATCTGAGGCCCTGCACGCCTGGGTGGCAGCCAGGGGCTTGGAGGAGAGGCAGCTGCCTATGATCAACCCCATGCAAAGCAAATCCTGTCTCAGAATTGTTGCTGTCTAGACCTCAAGAAAGTGTTCCTTGTAATGTTCGAACAGATCATCTGAGAAATTGGAGAACCGAAACTTCACTCGGCTTCTAATTACATGTTATGAACCATTCATTAGCTGCACGCTCATCAATAAGCAAAGTGTGTGAGGTTTGGTAGAATTTGGCCTGAGGTCACCAATGCTTGCCCCTTCACACATTCTGGAAACTTTTTCATCCTGAGGGGAAAACATCACCAGACACCAACCTCGGGATTCTGGACAACCGAAGTAACTTAGGTGGGCGAGTAACAACTATGAGTTACCTGAACATTCTGTCCACCTGAGATCTAACGTATCCCCTCTTGTGCTTCAGAAGAGTCAGATTTAGGGCACAGGAGGAGACTTCCTGCTAAAATCCTCAGGAGAGGGTGTTGGGGCTTTGCTGTTAACGACTGCATGGATGTTTGCATGATCAGCCTGCAGGGGATCTCAGCGTCAGAATCTCCTCCCAGTGGCCCGGGAAGGCCTGAGCCCCGCTGCCTCAGAAGTGGGGCCTCTCTCATCTGTCTTTCTGTCTGCACAGCCGACTATTGTTCCTGGACTCCAACAATCAACAAATATTTGCTGATTGATAAGGAAAAGATTTGCAGATGCAAGAAGGGAAAGGTTATCGATTGGGTACAGCCCTTTCTAGCACCCTGGGTTTGGTCATAGACTCTCTCAAGTCATGATTGTGTTTTAAAATCAATTTTATTAATATATAATTTATGGGGAATAAAATGTACCCTCTGTAAGCTCACAGACCCACGAGGTTTAACAAACATACATAACATGTAGCCTAATCAAGGTCCCCAAATTCCCTGCTACCCCTTGCCAGTCAGTCTCCTGCCCCAGTACGCCCTTCTGTCTCTGTTGATTTATTTAAGCCTTAGTCCACCACGTGTGGTGCTGCACGCCTGTAATTGTAGCACTCTCGAGGATTGTCATGAGTTCCAGGCCAGTCTGGGCTTTGTAGTGAGTTCAAGGCCAACCTGAACTACATAGTGAGACCCTGTCTCAAAAAGACTAAAAACCATATTTAAAACAAACCCCAGTCACCTCTTTACAGCCAATCGTCTGCTTACTGATTCCTCATTAATTGCCACATTCCACGGCCAATCTATGCGCCATTGAGTTGAGTTGGACCCAGCCACGGTCTCAGGAGCTCCCAGTGGAAGGAGGAGAGGAGCGCCAGCAGGCAGCTGAAGCAGGAGTCAGTGTGGGGACCACACAGCCTCCCACAGTACAGAGGAGCTCGCAGAGCCCAGCTTCCCAGGGAGGGTGGCCGGGAGCTGAGTGGGTGGAGGCCAGTGAGGACGTTAGCCAGAAAAAGCTTCGTGCGTGCAAGACAGACGTGAGCGGCAGTTGCACATGTTTATGGAGGACAGAGTCCAAGGGCGGCGCTGCATTTCCGAGAGAGAGAGAGAGAGAGAGAGAGAGAGAGAGAGAGAGAGAGAGAGAGCGAGCTTGATGTTCCCTGGTCTTCCTTTCCAGGCACTGCATCCTTCACACGCCGGCTGAGCTCCAGTTGCCTGGAGGCGCTGTCAAATGCAGAGGCTTCTGAGGGCTGCCTGCTGCCCACCCTGGGGCGAGCAAAGGCATCCCAGAGGCAGGACTGTGCGGACAGCAAGCGCTTGGCGGGACTGTGGGCAGTTCAGACGCAGCACTCAGCAGCGCCCCCGGCTGGTCAGCACGGTCACCTGCGCCTCCTTCTAGGGAAGATGAGCTCCCCGGGGCTGGCAGCGCTGTGGGCTCTGGTTTTACAGCTCAGGACTTCAGCCTGTGGCCTCCGCGGAAGCAGAGCACGCGCTGTGGCTTCTCCGATTCCTCTTCACTCAATGAGGCTCGCAGAATGCAGAGCAGCGGCGCGCTTCAACCCCATACCGAAAGCTTCAGTACCGTGGCCAGGAGGCGGAATAAAAGAAGGAAAACCCGAGACAGACTAGGTGTCGGTGTGCGAGGGCTGCCCAGGACCCACAGAACAGCTGAGAAGCAAGAATACTTCTTTCTTCTCTTTCCCTCCCTTTCTTTTTTCAGTATTAGGAATTAAACCCAGGGCCTTCATACCGAGCTACATCCCTGGCCCTAAAACTTTTTATTTGAGTCAGGGTCTCTCTAAATTGCTGTGTTGCCCCAGCTGGACTCGAACTTGGGACCCTCCTGCCTCAGCCTCCCAGAGCATTGGGATTACAGGTGCGCAGCACCGCACCCAGGTTCTGTTTTCCCTTTTGTTATCAGTTCGGGGTGGATTTCCTCTGCACTACAGACACGCTCACCTCCAGCCTACTGATTTTAACACCATAAAGAGGTTGCCGCCATCCTTACTTTTTGGGCTTTAATGAGCTAAATTCTTTTGCTCGGTGACTGGAATCTTTTCACTGAGCCCAAGGTGAAGGCATGCAGGTGTAAATATCTTTAAAATAGTTCAATCCTTGCAAATGTATTCTGCACTGCCCGCCCCGAAGTCTGATATTTACATGACTCAGACCTCTGAGGCGCAAGGTCATGGCACTGAGCTTTGAGGCATTTGCATTTTTCTGTTTGGAGAAGTAAGGAGATGCAGGGAGCGCTCTTGCAGTGCCCTTAAAACTCTGCTGCAGACACAGACACCACACTGCCTGGCTCTACTTGGGATTTAGTATTTCCTGAGTCCTCACCAGCCCCACCCATTCTCTGAGCCATCAGGACCGTGCCCTGCCTGTGTTTCCAGTGGAATCACAGAGAATCACAGAGCATTTGGACAAACACTGATCTCACGCCTGAATCAGCTCTTAGCTGGGGCAGCAAGTGCTGCTTCCCCCGGACCTGAGCCCTGCTTGGAAGCCTGTGTGGATCCCAGGGCCTGAACTTCTCACCAGACTAATCAGGGTTCCGATTAGGGCCTGGAAGAGTTCCTGCAGTGCTCTGGCGCTTTGTGACCTTTGTCAGTTTGCTTAACGCCTTCAGCTTGTTTCTGCCTCGGTGGCCAAATGGGCTGGGTATGGATATGTGTGTGTGAGTATGAACCGACACTTCAAAAGCGCGAAGCGCGTTGTGTGCAGGCGTGCACTCTTCTTAACGGCTCCAGTTATTGTCACAGCTTATAAATACCTACCTGATTATCGATTAGTGAATCGGTCCCTGAACAAACCTAATACCAGCCTCAATCCCTTAAGTTTGTGAAAACCCACAGGGTGCTAGACAGGTGGGTCGGGTATTGGATTTTATTCACTTCTGTTTAGCAAAAGACACTTCTATCACTGCTTCAAAAACGTCCTGTTAGCTGGGGATTTAGCTCAGTGGTGCCACCACCTGCCTTGCAAGCGAAAGGTCCTGAGTTCAATCCCTGGTACAAACAAACAAACAAACAAAACTGTCCTGTTGCTATACTACTAGGCTTTGGTGACTTTCTCATCTTTAGAAAAAATAAATGTGTCCTAGACACTTGGAGGCTGAGGCAAGAGGATCACCAGTCTGAGCACAGCCTGGGCAGCTCAGCAAGACCCTGTCTAAAACTAAAATAAAAAGAGCCCAGGACGAAGCTTGGTGGTGGAGCACTCACCTCGCATGCACAAGGTTCCGGGTCTAACGCCCAGGGCTGCATACAAACAAAAACAACCTTCAAGAGTCGTGACCTTCATGAGTCAAAAGAAAACCTGCTGAGAGCTTGAAAAATATCCCTTATGATTTCCTCTTTAATACCCAGAAAGAACTGAATTATACCCTGCTCCTTTAGCCATTTCGGAGGGAACAGAAATTAACCTGGTTGGGCCCTGCGGCTAATAACAGAGTGTGCTGTGCTGTTGAAAGAGGGTTATACAGGAGCAGCCCTCCCTGGGTGCCAGATTAATGGGCAGTGCTGAAATTCTAGCAGCAGGAGCTTCGGAGATGATGGTGTTGGTGAGAGCTTCGAGAAAGTCTCTTGTGATGCTTAAAGAAAAACAGATCAGGGCTACAGCGATCTTTCATCTTTATAATAATGTGTTCGGATGTGTCTGGCCACATGTTCCAGAATACCCAGAAATGGCCGGAGCAAGAAAGATGCTTCATTATTCCTCAAAACAAGATGTCTGGTGGTAGGAAGCGTCAGGTTGGTGTGGCTAAGCGATGACTTCCTATCAGTCCCCTCTGTTATCCTCAACATGTTGCTTTTTTTCTTGGCTTATTGCTTCATGGCTGCAAGGTAGCTGCTGTAGCACCAGGCATCTTGTCCTCATCCCACCACGTTCAAGGTAAAAAGAGGGGAAGGGTTGATGATAGGGATCTCTGCTCTTAGGACTTTTACCAGGAAGCAGACATCTTCCTGGAAGACACCTAGACAGGTGTCTCCCTGTGCCTCATTGGGCAGAACTCAGGTATGGCCACCGGTAACTGCAAAGGAGCATGGGAAAGACAGTAGCTGGCAAAGTGCATGGAGTGGGCCATGATTTAGATCCCAGGTTCTGTTAGCAAGAATTGGAGTGGGCTGGGGACAGAGAGCAGCTGCTCCACGGAATGACGTACTCGTCACAGGTGTGGCCCTGGGGTGTTAAATGGGACTCGGGCGTCAGGTAGGTGGGGTGGCAGCCACCTCCTCCGCCTACCCATTTTCATCCCCCTTTCTTCTGGGCGCACGCCTGGGTTTTCCCACGGAGGGAAGGGCCCAGTCCCCAGTGGTTTGGGCGGCTCGGTGGGTGCAGGCAGGACACGGGCTTTGCCGTCTCACAGGGATGCTGGGGTGACTGAGTGGGGAGCAGGTGACAGAGGAGGTCTGGTGGCTGCTGCTTCTGCTGTTAGGGCCCTGGGTTCCAGGTGCGACTCATCGCCTGGGCCTCACACGTGAGCCAGCCTGGTCCTTCTGCTCGCACTGCTTTGGGGCCTTGTGTGGAAATCCCACTCTGCCCACTGCGGATGGACGGACAGGCCGCTCCAGGTTCAGCTGTCGTGAGCTGTGCTGCTATGGACGAGGGCCTGCGTGGATCGCTGCGGCACATGTCTGCGACTCTGTCGGGGAGACACCTAGGAGCGGACTAGCCGTGGGTAGTGGGGTCTCTAGTTTGAGTGTTTCAAGGACTCTCCACGCTGATTTCCATAGAGGCTGTGCGGGTTCACAGTCCGCCAGTGGTGGGGAAGGTTTGTGTGTCCGCCTGCCCCTCCATCAGCTCATGAATCTTCCGGCGACGGCTTGGGTCTAAACTGATGGGCTTGGGCTGGGGTTCTGCTCACAGCCAGGGGTAGCTGCATAATGAAGTGGCGGGGAGCCACCCAGGGCCGCGGGGCGTGGGGCAGGGTTTCAGAGGGCGGGCTGGGTCCCCAACCCATGTCCACTGGACGTGTGGAGTGTGGCGTGCTTAGGAAACAGGGCCTTTGTGAGTGTCATCGGCTAGGATGCGGCCAGTCCTGACCAGGGAGATTCTGTGTCCTCACAGGCACAGGGAGGACACAGAGGCTGACACCACAAGAAGGCCCCGGGCAGCTGGAAGTGGGCAGCGGGGACGCGTCTAGGGACCAAGCAGAGGTGTGGACTGAGGAGCCACCAGGAGCAAGGTGGGGTGGGCGGGTTGTCCCTCACGGCCTGCGGGAGCATCTGCTCCTCCAACAGCCTCTGGAGCCATGAGAGGAGGCACTTCTGGGGCCTAGGCTGCCTTGCCCATGGCCGCTGGTTCCAGCAGTCCCCGGGGAATCAGAGAACCACCGAGGCCACCATGATGCAGCCCCTGTCTGCCCCTGAAGACAAGTCCCTTTTGAGAGGGCCAGGAGCATGACCCCGGTGGAGTTCATTCATGTGAGATGCGCGTCCCCAACACCACCATGATAAAGTCCACGCAGAGGAGCAAGCTTTAGCGAGGCTTCTGTTCTGAGGTTCTGACTGCGCAGGCGCCCCGACAGACGCACGGCCCCACGGGGTCTCTTCCGGCCATCGAGGTTCCTGGCTGCAGATCAGCATTGCCCTGTTCCGAGAAGAGCGCACAGCTGCTCACCGGGACTCGCCAGACACCTCAGGCAGCCACAGTCCAGTGGTTCTCAGGCTGAAGTCACAAAGGCAGGAAGGACCGGTGATAAAACGTTAATCTTTCGACCACAAGTCTGGGTGTAGCGTGGTGAGTCAGTGAAGCGGATCTCAGACTTCTCCTTGAGAACTGTAGCCAGCCAAGTTTCATTTCTGTCCAAGCCAGACGGAAGGTAGGGCTGGCCCCAGACGACACAGGACGGGGGGTGGAGACTGGTCACACCGCCCAAGCCTGGACTGTCCTTAACAAACGACACTGCTGCGGGAGACAGTTTAGGGCCTTTCTGCAGACTCTCATACCCCAGGAGCACCGTGGCTGGCTCCCTCCTCTCACCTCTCCCAGCGGCCGGCTGGGCAGTGCTCCTGTGCTTCGTACATCGCTGTGTGCGCTTGCAGTGCCTGGGCGCGTTTCCACTCTGTACCCATGATATGGTCACATCTACTTCTTCCACCGAGGGCCGTTTCTCCGAGGTGTATGCAGACCCTGTGGGTACGTCTTTTGCCTTGCTTCTTGTTAGTGTAGATCTACCGTGTTTTACAAAGCCGCCCCCACCACGAAATAGCGACAGCATGCAGCACGTGGCCCCCGATGCAGCTCCGCAAGGCTTCCCTTGAGTCCTCATGGTGGCAGTGGGTTGCTGGGTCTTGGGGACACTTCAGCTGGCTGAGTGAGGCTGATTTCTCTAGGGAAAGGGGTCCCCACCCCAGCAGCTGTGCCCTATGGTTCTGGTTCTGTTTCCCCACCAGGACTTAGCACTACGCAGCCTTCTAAAATCTCCCAAATAAGAAAAGGGTGAATCCTATGCTTTTGAAATTGGTGTTTCTCAGTGACTGATGACTCTGAACACCTCTTTGTATCCCAGTATTTTGAATGACCATTTCTGTAAACTACCTGTTCTATTTCTTGCTCATTTTCCTACTAGGTTTTTTTCTTCTTGCTAGTCTGCAAGGTTTAAAAAAATTTTTTAAATGTAGTATAAATGTTAACTCCTTGTAGGTTTTAAAATTGAAAATATTGCCCTTTGTTTCACCTGTCCTTTAGCTTTGTCCACAGTGTCCTTTGTGGCTCAGAGGTCCTTAGCGCCACGTCATTCGGCTCTGCAGACTAAAATTTCACCTCAAGTTTCCTGTCCCCTGATTACCAATCAGACGCTAACCTAGGGCCTTTGTGGGTGTAAACAAGGGCACAGACCTCAGCATAATCACCCTGGATTACCTCGCAGGCCCTGTCTAGTCAGTAGAGCTTTAAAAACAGATTTCTGCAGACTCGATCGGATGTTGGTTAGACTGAGGCCGAGGAAGGGGTGTGGCCTCCAGAAACTGAGAGACCCTTTGACCGCAGCGGCAAGGGCACAGGGCTTCCGTCCCACAAGGACAGGGGCCGACTCTGGCCAACAGCCTGTAACGGAAGCAGATTCTTCTCAGATCCTCCCCATAAGATCCCAGGCTGACTCATCCCCGCACTTCAGCCGGGTGGGACCCAGCCCTTTGGCCTCCAACCTGCAGGGCCCCCTGATAAGTGTGCGCGCTCTGCCGGGGCAGCCAGGGGCCGCAGAGGACAGTCACACTGAGCGATCTCCTGCCTCGCGGCTTGCCCTCTTTTTAAATTCTCCCTCAGCCCTCTGCATGCATGCGCTTTCCACTGGTGGTGGTGAGTGACATTTTCCCCAAAAGAGTAAACACTGGTTGTTAGGAAATGAAAAAAAAAAACTTTAAAAAATATACAAAGTACAAACATATATTAAAAAATATACAAAGTACAAACATACATCCAGTATAAAAATGAGAAATCCGTATAACTGTGACATTGAATTTCCCCCACTGGGGAAGGGTTGCAATTAGGGGAAAAAAAGACTTGAAAAACTCCCCCCAAAGTGCTAATTTTAAAGAATTGCAGTGAGGCGTGGGAGAGCACACCTGCAGTCCCAGCAGATGCGGATGGTTTGTGCTCAGGAGTTTGAAACCAGCCTGGCAGTAGAGCAAGACATTGCCTCAGAAGGCTTCCAAAACAGTGGCCCGTGTCATAGGGTATTCTCCTGTTGTCATTTACTAACGCTGTGGCTTTATCTTTCACATTGAAGCTTTTAATCTATGTAGAATTTTAGTTTGCTGAGTTCCTCTAAAAACCCACGTAGAATTTTTATTAAGATTGCATTGAATTTACAGGTTAATATAGGAAGAATTGACAACTTCATAACATAACATCAGTAAACCCACCCAAAAGCAGAGAAAGTGGGCTGGGGATGTAGCTCAGTGGTGCCATGTCTGCCAGGCAAGTACAAGGTCCTGAGTTCAATTCCTAGTACTGAGATCAGAAAACAGAAAAAGTCACTTCTCTGGTTGAGCCGATGTTTTGGTTTTAAATTTTCCTCCTTGGGCTGGGGATTTAGCTCAGTGGTTCTGCCGCCTGCCTCATAAGCACAAGGTCCTGAGTTTGATTCCCGGTCCAAAAACAAAACCAAAAAAAGTTTCCTCCTCAGAGGACCTATGCATTGTTATTTCAGACACTTTACTTGTGACTGTTGTGAACAGTATCTTTTTCTCCATTCTGGATTTATTCAAATCTAGGATGCCATCAGTGTAAGAAGCATCCGGATTTTAGGTCATTAAAATGTGAGGAAAAAAATAAGAAGCCAGGTGTGGTGGCACACACCTGTAATCCCAGCACTCCTGAGGCTGAGGCAGGAGGATCCTCTTGAATCTGGGGCCAGCCTGGGCTACACAGCAAGATCCTGTCTCAAAACAAAACAAAACAAAAAGTCCAAAAATGCATGTGTTAGGGTCATTCTTTTCTATAGATTTATTTATTTATTCATTTATTTACTTAGGTACCGGGGATTGAACGCGGGACCTTGTGCTTGCGAGGCAGGCCTCGGCACCACGGGGCTAAATCCCCGCCCGTTTCCATAGATTTATTTCAGGTGCACAGAAACACCATTGATCCTCCGGCTTATCTTGGGACTGGCACTGTTGCTGTAGGCGCTAAGCATTTGTTTGTTCACTGTTGGTTTTTCTTGGTAAATGTGACAGTTTTGCCCCCCCTTCCGATTTTGCCCTCTCACTGTCTGGCCCTCCCCCGGCACTTGCAGCCTCTGGTCCTATCTGATAGTTAACTGTGAACCTGCAGCTCAGGGGCCAGCTATTTTTCTTAAGTCCTTGTGGTTAGGTTTTCTGAACTTAAGCCAAGGACCCTAAGTCACATAAAGCAATTTCTTCAAAGGTCCTGAGGAAACCATGCTCCCCAGTACTCGAAGGACTTGCTGTGCTCCTGTCTGTCCTCCCTACACCATTTACTAATGCTGTGGTTTTATCTTATCATTTACTAATGCTGTGGTTTTATCTTTCATATCAAAGCTTTTAATCTATGTAGAATTTTAGTTTGCTGAGTTCCTCTAAAAACCCACGTAGAATTTTTGTTAAGATTGCATTGAATTTACAGGTTAATACAGGGAGAATTGACAACTTCATAACATAACATCAGTAAACCCATCCACAAGCAGAGGAAGTGGGCTGGGGATGTTTGGTACAAACAAGCAACATGGCACCACCTTGGTGAGTGGAGAAAGGCGAATTTTTTCAGGAAGGGGGTGCAGGCAGGCAGAGAGGAACTGGTGCATGGAGTACAGTAATAATTATAATTAAAATAATGACAAAGATAATGATGATCCATCTATCTTCAAGATGTAAGTTTTCAAAGTAATCCGCTATCACTTTATCATTTGATTGGTAACAGCTCTATGAAGCTGAATAGAAAAAGCAGCATTCCCTTCATTTTCCCCAGAAGAAAGCTCTGGGCTTCCTCCTGGTGTGAGGGCAGCTTCTCCAGATGGCTTCTCAGGGCGGGGCAGGTGAGGGCTAAAGTCCCCAGGGCTGTGCCGTCCTCATCCAGGTCAGGCCAGGGCTGGGGATTTAGCTCAATGGTTTCGCCGCCTGCTGCGCAAGAGCAAGGATCGGAGTTCAATCCCCGGTACCAAAAAGCAAAAAAAAGAAACATTGTCTACCGGTCAGGCCAGAACTACACGTGAGAGCTGCACATGCAGAAAGGACCCTGGATCTGAAGGGAAAAGGGTCCCCGTGTGGGCTGCGGAAGCGACTGTGAGCCGGCTTTCCAAGGCAGGTCGCTGAGAAGGAGCAAAAGCCCACGTTGCCTTTTAAATCCCACACGCTGTGCCAGGCCGGCGTTTGCAGTAAAGGCTCTGACAGAGGAGCCCGTTTGCTGTTTGGATAAAGGCGCCCGAGCCCCAGAATCAGCCAGGGTCCTGCTGGGGACCAGAACCAGCAGATGGCTGACATCAAGCCAGCGACCGCTCGGAATCGGCTTGAGGGATGGTGGGTAACTGTGGAGCTCCTTGCACCTTGGGAACCCCCGGGCAGGCCCTGGATAGGACAGCTGGGGTCCAGGCAGCGCTGGTCTGAGGTCTTCTCACGGAAGCCGATCTACCTGGGTCTTTCAGCTGATCCCCTCGGCCCCATTCCAGCATCTAGGATAATCTTCCTTCTTCACTGTAAACTAATTAGAGCTTTAATCGCGTCCACAAATACCTTCCTGCCATGACTAGATTAGCATTTTGTCTTAGTCACTCATTGCTGAGACACAATACCCAACACACACAACTCAGAGGAGGAGAGGTTGATTTTGGCTCACGGTTTAGAAGTTTCAGTCCAGGTTCCCTAGGCTCAAGCACACAAATGGAACAGTGGGAGGGTCTGGGGGAGGACAGCAGCTCCCCTCATGGCAGACAGGAAGTAGAGGGCAGGGAGGGAGATGACCCTTGCAGGCCACGCCCCCAGCAACCGCCTCCTAACAGCAAGTCCGCGGTAGCACCCCACAATCCCGTCACCTTCCAACAGCTGCCCCTCTGAGTTCATGAGGCTCTTGGGCGTCTAGATATAAACCATAACACGTTTGATTAACTGGGGACTGTCTCCTGTCCCGGCTGACACATGGAACTCCCCTCATGCCCCATGGCAGCTTGTGGGAGGGCTGAGCTCCTCTGCTGGTGTGGTCCAGTCCATTGACTGGAGATGGGGCTGATGGTGATGCGCAAGCTCTCCCTGAGGAAGGAGGACAGGAGGCTGAGAACATCAGCCTCTCCTCCCAAATTTCCTCCCCTAAGCTGTCCTTCCATGCTGCCAGCTGGTGTGGTGTAAAACCTGGGAGAAGCGTCAGCACTGGAAAAGGAACTTTCCGCCAGTGGGACTCAGCTGTCCCCACCTGCCGTCAGCATGCACTCGGTAAAACCGAGACAGCATCGGTGAGGAGAGAAGGCTTCGTACTTGTTTGGTTTCTTGTTGAGTGGCTCAGGCCCTTCAGGGTCCCACGTTGCTAACATCTGTGGTTTACACATCCTGTGAGGGTGCAGGTAAGTGTTGGAGACAAGCAGATGGTGCAGAGGCAGTTCTGGGTCTGGGCCTCTGGACTCTTGACGACGTTCATGGTGAGAATCATGCAGAACGCCCGGAACCAGAAGCCGGGTGGAGAGAGGAGTGGAGTCACACCAGCTATGAGCGCTGTGCCTCCTCCCCACTGGATGGCATTGAAGGGGCGCTTCTGAGAGGTGACGGAGTCACAGGGTGGGGCCCTTGTAGATGGGCTTAGTGTCCTTAGAAGAGACACCAGAAGGATACTCTCTGTCTGTGCCTTGTGTGGACACAGCAAGAAGGTGGCCCTTCCAGTGCGACAAACCAGAGAGAAAAGCAGAGTGGGAAGAGGGTCCTGCCCAGAACCTGCCCCTCTGGCCCCTGATCTTGAACTTCCAGCTTCCAGAACCGTGAGAAATAAGTGGTGCTGAGGTCAGCCGGTCTGTGGCATTTTTATTGTGGCAGCTGGAGGGAAGACAATGATCCTTGGGACACCAGGAAGCTGTTCCTTGTAATGGAAGCCAATCTTGTGCGGCTTTCTGCGGGCTAGTGAGGAGCGAGGGCCTGTCCCACTGAAAAGGTGCCAACTACAGGTCCCAGCTGTGTGATAAACAAAGACTTCCTCTTCAATGGCGACCGGAATCGCAAACCACTAGTGTGAAGCCTTTGTTAAAGTCACAGGAACTGTAATCCCAGGACCTGAGAGGCTGAGGCAGGAGGATCGCCATGAGTTTGAGGCCAGTCTGGACTACATAATGAGACCCTGTCTCGAAAAAAAAAGTCAAAGAAGCAGAGCTCATTACCTGGAAGAGGAAAGGCCACACTGCTGGTAGAACCTAGTAATGCTAGTCAAATTGTCGTGAATAAAATTCAGTCAGAGGAATTGAAAGGGTTTCAGTCTCAAAGAAAACAATAAGTGTATGGACGATGGGTATGTGACAGATGCAGGGAAGTTTGTGCAATTAACTGAAAAACATCAGCTTCCCTCTTCCAGCCCATGAGTCAACAGAGTTCAGCAATCCTGTCAGCGAGTTGCATTTGTAAGATGTGTAAGATGTAAGATGTAAAATCCTGAAATTCAGTGATATTTTCTCTACCACAAAAAGCTACCCCAAACAAACAAAGGCCAATCTATCGTTTTCTACATAGTATTTTATTTTTCATTATAGCTTCACTGAGGTATAATTGACATGCAATAAACTGTGTAATTGGATCCAATATATTTGTGCATTTGTAAAATTACCCCACCACCAGGACAATGAATACATGAGTCCCCTCCAGGAGCCTCCTCATGCCCTTGTTTGACCCATTTCCTCTCTACCTACCCCTGACCTGGAAGTCATTGAGCTGCTTTCTGTTTCTATACATCAGTTTGCATTTTCTAGAATTTATGACAAGGTGGTCATAGGGTCTGTATTTTTTTGTGCCTGAGGTAAAGAAGGAGTTCTATGCTCTTGGAATGCTCATTTTTGGGGCCAGGATCAAGCTGGCTGTGTGTGTGTGTGGGGGGAGAGAGAGAGAGAGAGAGAGAGAGAGAGAGAGAGAGAGAGAGAGAATGAACTCCGAGTGTCCCAGCCACCAGTTTACTAAAGCTACGTGAGAGGCCTCAACTAGTACCTGCAGTAAGGAGCCAGCTGGTCAGTATAATCTACGATGGCTGTCACTGTGACCGTTTCATTGGGGCGGTTTATTCCCAGCAATAGATACCCCAGCAGTTCAGCATGGAAGCGCTCAGAAACTCCTGGGATAATGAAAAGAAGCTTGCTGTAGAAGGCGACACTGTTGTCCTCTAGGCTTTTGGTGACATCGTTCCTGCTCTTGGAGAAGAGGGACAACTCCAGCTTTGCCCCTCCCTGGTCCCATAGGCGGTCCCCCAGCCTCCTGGGTGCCTAGAGCACACCGGGGAGTTCAGGGTGGGGCCTCCCTGGCCTCTGCACCCTACCACCCTATAAGCATCTTGCCTGTGCTGTCGCCCCCACCTGGTCTCGAAAGTCCTGGCCCTCGGGTGGCTTTGAGCAGCTGCTCTGTGGCCCTGGCACCTGGGTGTCTGTGTCAGGCTCGGCCCAGGCGGCTCTGGGTGTGGGAAGGTGTCCTGTGTGGGAGGTGGGGATGGGCTGGAGAGGTGGCCTGGGGCTTGGCCCTGGGACTGGGTGCTGTGGGGTTCACGCCTCCCTTTGCTTCCAGCCCTGCGCCTTCTCTGGGGGACCCTGGTGCCACACCCAGCGCTTTGGGCACTGATTCATCTCACTTCAACTCCAGGAGGACAGGCGTCTTCTGGAAGACTGATGCTGAAACAAATGTGCAAATATAAATTAGATAGCGCCACTTAAAATTTAATATTTTCAATTGGGCCGGGGATTTAGCTCAGTGGTTCCGCCGCTTGCCTTGAAAGTGCGAGGTCCCGAGTTCAATCCCAGGTACCAAAAAAACCCAACCCCAAAACTTAATACTTTCAATTGAAAATACAGGAAAGGGCCAGGGATGTAGCTCAGTGGCACAGCACCTGCCTTGCAAGCACAAGGTCCTGAGTTTGATCCCTGGGACCAAAAAAACAAAAATAAAAGTACAGGAAAAGCAGAGGTGCAGGCTATCTACTCCGTGTGTCGGCACAGTAAGGGGAGACACAGAGCCTTCTTGAGTCCCCAAGCCCCGTCCTCTCCCCTGACCCTGTCCTCCTTCCCTACGGCCCCCACCGCATTGCTGTCCTCTCTTGCTGCCCTGGGTTCTGCCTGGATTTGCACGAACCGAACCACACACTACACAGTGTTCTTGTCCTGGTTTCTTACCCTTATCCTCTGTCTTCGAGCATCACCTTCATGCTGGCTGTGACAGCGTTCCCTGCATTTTCTGTGCTGTATCATATTCCATCCTCTGACTGTACCACATTTTATTTATCCATTCTGCTGTTGATAGTATTCCCCCTGCCGTTTGGGCTATTTTTTCCCCCTGGTTCAAGGAGCTCTTTTTATTGTTTGGCTTGGGGAAATACTATTTTATGTCCCTAGTGAGCCCACCACCAGGAGTGCTAGATTCTAGTCCTGTGCTCTCTACGTACTGGGTCTGGGACCCAGGGCCGGGCACGACCCTCTCCAATTCTCATCTGTCCCTGGAAGTAATTGTGTTTCACTCCCCTTGGTTATCTAGTTGATCAACATGTATTTCGTGAGCACCCACTGTCCCAGCACTGTACCAGGAGGGCTAGCAGCCCCCGGACCTCCTCCCTTGTTCCTGCTCCTCCTCAGGAAGCTCTTCCCCCACTTCCTCCTTGTCCTCTCCCCACTGCAGCCACACTTTTGCTTAGCTCCTTCTCACTCCTCTGTGGAGCCTTAATGTCCAGGGGCCTGTGTGATCCTTGCGTCCCCTGACCCATGAGCTCCGCCCTTGGCAACCTGGTGCTTGTCTTAGCCCGGGCTCCAGCAGGTTCTCAGCACATGCTGAGGGGTTCTGTGGCTGTCTGTGCTGGGAATGATGAGGGCCCTCAGCAGTTCCACGCTCCCAGAGGCAGGCAAGGGGCAACTTTCTTCAGGGAGCCTCACATGCACTTGTGTCTCCTGATGCCTGGCCTGGTGGGTTTGAGGATACAGGACAGGACCGTGAGCTAAGGATCCTGGCAGCCTCCAGAAGCTAGAAGAGGAAAGATTGTAGGTTTTCCCCTATGGCCTCCAGAAAGGGCATAGCCTGATAACACTTTGATATTAGGCAACTGACACTAATTTTTGGATGTTGACCTGTAGAATTATAAGATGATAAATTTGTGTTGTTCTTAACCTCTGAGTTTGTGGGAATTTGTTGCAGCAGCAATAAGAAACTAAGACACCCAACATTTTTATATTAGCTTTTCCATACTCAGCACCCACAACTTAGTGGGAAATAGGTTTACTTTGGCTCATAGTTTCGATGGGTTCAGTCCATGGTTGACTGGGTCCAAGGGCCAAGCCTGGGGGAGCAGAGATAGAGAAAGAAGCAGCTGGGGACAAGAATACACCTTTTAGATCTTATGCCTGGGGACCTGCCCCTCTGACCAGGCTCCATCTCCAAATATAAGATTTGGGGGGACATTTTATTTTATTTTATTTTATTTTGGGTACCGGGGATCAAACTCGGGTCCTTGTTATTTTTCATTTTTAAAAAAATTGTTTATCAATTTATTAAAACAGTTGCCTTAGGCATCTGCGATGGTGACTTCAACCTCCACTCCTGGCTCAGTACTGATGGAAGTAATCTGCTTAACAGTCTCAGAAGGACCGTGCAAATCAGTCAGTTGCTTCTGGATTCTCATCTGGAAATGATCCTATGTCTTAGAGCCTTCACCACAAGGTGTTTTTCTTGTAGTGATTCTCAATGTCCTAGTAGGGATGCAAATGGGTCCTTTCACTTTGAGATTCTTTTCCTTTGGACCTCTGACCCAGTCAGCACACACCTTCTCCAGGGACTTCAAGTTGCGACTGGTGAGGGTGATCCTGATGTGGTGAATCGCCACCTCAGGTTCCACAGGTGTCTTTCCAGGTTTTTAAAAAGTGGTTCAGCCTCCCGACTGACTTATTCCTTGGCAAGAGTGAACAGCGGTGAGTCAAGAGCAGGAGCAGATAGAGCAGAGGACTGCTACCCCACAGATGCCTCTTCCTCAGAAAGAAAGCTTGGGGGACATTTTAGATCTAAAATAACATTCAACCCATGGCCCCCAAAAGGCTCATGTCCATCTCATTATGCAAAATGCAATTAGTCTATCTCAAAGAATCACCAGTCTCTACCAGTTCCAGCACTGCTAAAAAGTTCAAGTCCAAAGCCTCCTCTGAGACTCAGGACAAACTCTTAGCTGTGAGCTCCTATAAAAATCAGAAGCAAAGTTAAATACTTCCAATATAATAGCACAGGATAAATATTCCCATTCCAAAAGGGAGAAAGAGGGAGACAGAAAGGAATTAGACCAAAGCAAGACAAAAACCCAGGAGGGCCCAAATTGAATTGTGTAGTCCAGCACTCAGGGCAGATTGTAATGAAAGGTGAACTCCAAAGGGTGTGGGCAGCCCTTCCTCTGTGGTCTTGCCTGTTGCTCACCGCATGGCCGCTCCCTTGGGTTGGCTCTGCTCACTGCCTGTGGCTTTTCTCATCAGATGATCCATATTCTTGGCATCTTTAACTTCCTATGCTCTCCAGTGCACCTTTGGTTTCATGCTCAGCTTACACATTGGTCTCTCAGGGGCTCACTGCCTCTTCTCCCTGGCCTCCCTTTTAAATCTGGGTGAAAGCCTCCCTGAGCCCACAACATTTGCATTCTGCATGCCAATAAAACCAGCACCACATGGGTGATGCTAAAGTCTGTAGTCAGGCCCCCAAGGTCCATGGCTGTAGTCACCTCTGAGTGGCTGGATGGCTAAACTTGGGGATTCACTTCTCTAGACAGCCCTAACTGAGTAGGGTGCCTCAGGGTTCTCTTCTGAAAGCAATCTTTCAGAGGAGTTTACCCTTTCATATTCCTGAGCCTGTGATGAGTGAGGCCTGGCCATTTTTAAAGATTCCCTCAAGGCATTCTTCCTACTATTCTGATTCAAAGTACTTCTTTTGAATGCTAATGATTTCAGCACCATGTTCTCCTAGGCCTCAACTTTACAGGCATTTCCTTTCAGGCCAAAAGTTAAGTTTTTCAAATTTTTCTGCTTTACCTTTTATCTCCAATTTTCACTATAAATCTGGCTAAAAGTAGCCAGAAGTACTCATTTCACATCTTGAATGTTGGGCTGCTTTGAGATTTCCTTCTTCAGATTAATTAGTTTACCATCTTTAATCTCAGTCTCCTGTAAAGTCTCTGAGTATGAGCAAAATGTAGACAAATTTCCTTCCAGAGTATAACACACATGCCCTGTAGTCGTCCAACAGCCAATGGAGTCCCTGTTCCCAACTGAAACCTCCTGAGCTTGGCCTTTACTGTCCGTATTCCTATCAGCCCTGGTCTTCTGACCTCTAACCAAAATAACCAGCATTACAGGGCTTCTCTAGCCAGGATCTCCAAAGCTTTCCAAACTCTTCTTGGAAGCTGGCTCCAAAAATTTTTCTAAACCATATGGTCAGGTATAGTCACAGAAATGACCCCTACTCCTGGTATCAGTTTTCTGTATTGGACAGCTTTCCCATCACTCAGACAAAATACCCAACACCCAGAAGATAAAAGAGGAGAGGTTTATTTGGCTCATGGTTTCCAGTGGTTTTAGTCCATGGTTGGCTGGCTCCAAGGCAGAAGAAGCTCAGTGGAAGGGCACACCATGCTCCTGTGGGACCACATAACTCTGTAATCATAAGGCTCCCCCAGCCCCAACATAGTGACTGATTGTGAGTTAATGGTTAAAATGTGCTTGTTAGTTCTGGGACATTAGATAAAATCTGTAACAAACATAGGGTTCCTAAGTGAATTACCCATCTCCTTGTTTGTCCAAAATTGATGTTCCAGACACAGCTATCTATAAGACAATCTGCAAACATCTTTTGACCATCAACATTTTTTTCTCTTTTCTGTAAGTTCTGCTTACTAACTTCCCCTGCAACCCCCTATAAGAACAGCCTTGGACTCTGAGCCAGTTGCCTCTCTAAGCTACTTTGTTTTGGGAGTGCCATCTGGCCAGACTAGTAAAGGTCTGTTTTGCTTTCCAACTTGTCCAGTGTGTTCCTTCCCGGGTGTTCTTCGCTGCAGTCAGCTTCTCAGAGCGTTTGGTAAGGCCCCCGGTCTTACACTCCCTGCATGGGAACATGTTGGGGGGGGGGTAGAGAGAGAGAGGCCGGGGATTTAGTTCAGTGGTTTGTTGCCTGCCTTGCAAGCACAAGGTCCCAAGTTTGATCCCCGGTACCAAAAAAAAAGAAAAAAAAATGTACTGTTCCAGGTCATGCACCCAGTGACCCGCCCCTCCAGCCAGGCCCCACCTCTGAACATGACTCTTTTTTTTGGTACTGAGGATCGAACTCAGGTCCTTGTGCTTGCTCAGCAGGTGGCGAAACCACTGAGCTAAATCCCCGGCCCTGAACATGACTTTTGAGGAACATTTTAGATTTAAACCGTAACAGTCTCTCTGGTGGACTGCAGAATAAGGGTTTCTTATCTTGGCCCCTCAGGTTTGTTCTGCCCCTAGTCTTGGTTCTCATGATGGGGTTGGGGCTGACCTCCCTTCTGGCTCCAGGATAGAGCATGTTATCCAGGACTACCCAGTGAGGATGCCACATTCTCTGGTGACAGTGACAGATTAAGTTTAGGCAAGTGATCACAGCAAGGCCAGTCAGAATGCAGCAGTAGCCTCTTTCTGGGGCTGTCAAGAAGGAGGCAAAGTCTTTCCACAATGGACACTGAGCTGAAGAAGGGAGGCCTGGGGCAGGTGGCAGCCACCCAAGAATGGAGAGGACACAAAGGAAAGCAGAGCAAAGGGCTATAAAGAGACATAATCAGCCACCTCATCTTTGACAAAGGAGCCAACCACCCTCATTGGAGGAAAGATAACCTATTTAATAAATGGTGTTGGAAAAACTGGATTTCCACCTGCCAGAGATTAAAACTAGACCCATACCTATCACCATGCACTAATCTAAGATTGAAGTGGATTAAAGATCTAAATATGAAGACAGAAACACTAAACTTACTGGAAGATAAGTTAGGTAGAACTCTTGAAGACATTGGCATAGGAAAAGACTTTATGAACAAATCTTCAGTAGCACGGGAACTAGCACAAAGAATCAACAACTGGGATCTCATCTTATTAAAAAGCTTCTGGACTGCAAGAGAAACCACCAAGAGAGCTAAGAGACAACCTACAATGTGGGAAGAAATATTTAGCAGCTGTACCTCATACAAAGGTCTACTATCGAGAATATATAAAGAACTGAAAAAAAATCAGACCCCCTCAAATTCAAAGACCCAATTCAAAAATGGGCATCTGAAATGAACAGACATTTCTCAGACAAAGAAGTAAAAAACAGCAAATAAATATATGAAAAATTGTTCAACATCACTGGTCATTTGAGAGATGCAGATGAAAACAATGCTGAGATTCCACCTCACCCCAGAAAGAATGGCTGCTATCAAGAAATCAACCAATAACAAATGCTGGTGGGGGTGTGGGGAGAAAGGAACCCTTCTCCATTGTTGGTGGGAGTGCAGACTGGTGCAACCACTGTGGAAATCCGTATGGAGATACCTCAGAGAACTAGGCTTAGAGGTCCCACTTGACCCAGCTATTCCCCTACTGGGTATCTTCCCCAAAGAATCATACCACAGTGATATATGTGCACCCATGTTTATAGCAGCACAGTTTGTAATAGCTAAAGCTTGGAAACAGCCCAAGTCCCCATCAACTGGAAACTGGATAAAGAAGATGTGGTTTTTTTTATAAAATAGAGTACTACTCAGCCATAAAGAATGAGAAACTAGAGACATTTATAGCTAAATGGATGCATATTGAGGCCATACTCAAGTGAAATAAATAGGACACACATGTGTAAATACCGAATAGTTTCTCTAGTGTGAGAAACTGAAAGTGTAAATAAGGATGAAAATGATTAAAATGAATAATTGATAATTTGAAATAGGAAAAGGTCCAAAGGGGTAGGGGTGGCGGGAGGGGAAGGGGAAAGGGAAGAAGGGAAAGTAAAAATTATGAGAAAAAAAAATGGAAACACTCTGTGTAAATAGGGAAGGGTGGAGGGATGAGGGGCTCACAGGTAATGGGGGAAAAAAGAAGAACCAAGATACATCATGTACAGGTACAAGCACCCAATGATAAATGTAAATGTATTGTATACCTAAAATGTACATATATATATGAGAGACATTGTCCTTAATGCGCATCTTAAAGGCTGAAATCAGTCAGCTGTGCCCACTGAAAATGCCAATTACAGGAGGTGGGAAAGAACTTTTTTTGTTCAAGGCATTTGGAGTTTGCAATCTGAAGCCCCACATTCCTGACTAATATAGTTACTTGGTCAGGTATCCGCTACATGTGATCATTTAACAACTGATTTCACTGAAGTTCAGCACCATCGATTATAATCTGGTTCTGCTCAAGAGAAGGCAGTCCTTATCGAAACGGCACTGACCTTACTTAAGACCAGGGAGAAAATGTGCCTTTCCCTCTCCATCCCATGGAACATTCCCGCTGAGAGTCCCTACCCCGTTCCTTCTCCTCAGCAGTTCCTAACTCACCCTGTCTATCACCATGTTGCTTTTTGGGGCTTCATCTCATCCACTGGGACCTAGTGAAAGGGAGCAAGTGGCTTCCGACGGCCCCAGGTTGGCAGGGCAGGGCCGGGAGCTCTCCAAAGCACGCTGGTCTCCCAGGAGCCCTGTCCCTCCTGTCTCTGTGGCTCCAGAAATTCCCAACCTGCAGTGTGAAGTGTGTCTGCTGCTCTCCCTTTGCTGATCAGAGCCTTCATTTCATTTTCAGAGCAGAGGTTAATCATTATCATGAAGAGATTATGTAACATCTTGAATATTAAAAATCTGACTTCACAAAATAAGATTTACTTTCCAAGGGTACTGCTGTTTATCAGTATCCATTATTCAACTTGCTCTTCTTTTTGGGTGCTGGGGATTGAACTTGGGACCTTGTGCTTGTGAGCCAGGTGCAGTACCTCTGAGCTAAACAAATCCCAGGCCCAACTTGCTCTTTTTTAAAAATCCTTTTTGAGAAATATCACTTTGAGAGGCAGGGGACATTCCTTGCCCCCCATGGAGACCACACTGAGAAGGCTCTCCATCCGAGCTCCCAATGTTGGCGGCCCTGATCTGTCACCTCTCCAGTCACCAAACTTGGGTGACAATTGTTGAGTCACCCAGAGTCAGAACAAGAAGAGATCTTAAAGTTTACTTTCCAGTGCTCCCACTTCTGGTTGGGAAGTGAGACTTGGAAGGACAAGTATCAGAGTGAGTTCTTTGTTAAAGGCAACCACTCCACCAACAACTTAAGGAGAGAGAGCATGAGTGTTTTTGAGGCTGTTAGGTAGCTCAGAAATCCTGGGAGGTGGGAGAAGAGGTACTTGACTATTAACAGGAAATAGGAGTCCTAGGGGCTGCCCGAGAAAGACATCACCATTTCAGTCTGTCAAGGGTTGGATGGTGTCCTCTGAAATACACACTCAGGTCCTAACCCTTGGAGCTTGTGAATGGGATCTTTGCAAAAAGTGTCTTTACAGTTGTGAATGGGTTATGGATCCTGAGATGAGGTGATGGTGGATTATCTGAGTGGCCCCCAAATCCAACACAAAAGTCCAGATACAAAACGTGCCAGAAAAGGACACAACCAGAGAAAGCCACATGAAGACTGAGGCGGAGAATAGACTCCTGCGCCATAAACCAAGGAATGCCTGAGGCCACCAGCAGCCAGAAGAACCAAGGGAAGACTCTCCCCACTGAGAGCCATACCATTCTGGGAACGGCCTCGCCACACAGCGTGGGTGTCTGATTGGCAGGGCCTAGGTCACATGCTGCATCTTGGCTACAAGGGATGCTAGGAGCATGGAAAGGACTAGCATGTAGGATGCTGCAAGATGCTAGGGAGCTCACAGTGTGACAGATATCCTCTACAAAGTCACTTACCCAAAGTCACAGCGTTAGCCTGCTTGGGCTGCTGGAGCAAAATACCACCAACTGCGCAGCTTAAACAGCATTCATTTTCCCACAGCTGTAGAGACGGAGTTGCTGGCAGGATCAGTTTCTGGTGAGACTTGTAGTTAGCTTTCTTCTTGCTGTGTCCTCCCGTGGCCTCTCTCTGTGTGTTCAGAGGGAGAGGGAGAGAGATAGAGAGAGAGAGAGAGAGAGAGAGAGAGAGAGAGAGAGAG
>NW_004624750.1:4286628-4398427 GCF_000247695.1 Heterocephalus glaber | reverse complement strand
GAGAGAGAGAGAGGGGGAGAGAGAGAGAGAGAGAGAGAGAGAGAGTCCTGGTCCTCCTCTTCTCAGAGAAACACTCATCCTCGTTGATTAGGACCCCACCTTCAGGACCTTAGTAACCTTATCACCACCTTAAAGACGCAATCTCCAATGGTTACATTGAGGGTCAGGATGGTGTACGAATTTAGGGAACACTACTCTGTCTGTACGAGTTGCACAGCTCGATAGAGGGGCCTCAGGCCTGAGCATGGGGCTCCTGACTCCTGCCCAGTTCTCAGCTCAACCCCCGTCAGACCTGGACATGCCAAGGAAACCCAAGACAAGAGCGGCAGAATGTCCCTCCACCTGGGCTGACCATGGGCATCCTCCATTGTTGTTTACTGCCTGGTAGGAAGGAGCCATCAAAGGGGAAGAAATCAGCACAAGGCCCTTAGATATTGGCAACGTGGCCACAGGGTCTCTACCTGGTCTGCAGGGTCTGCCTCTCCACCTGCACTGTGCTCTGAGTGGCCAAGGTCTTAGGTGCAAGCAAGAGAAAATATAAGTAGGCAGAAAAGGGCTTTGTTGATGATGGGCAGCCTAGGGAAATGCCAGCAGGGCTGGGTTTCAGCTCAGACATCCGCCGGAAGCAGGGCCCGCAGGAGGCAAATCCCAGACACGACCACTGCTTCTGGGTGCTGGATTTGGTTGCTGCCACCATTCAAATGGGCCTTTGTGGTCCCTGCTTCTGAACAGTCTCGCTTCTGATTTAGCGTCTGCAGTGGGTGCCTCTGACTGGTCTGACTTAGATTTGTGCAGGTCTCCTGGCACTTCCGGAAATAGGGATCATCCCTATTTCTCCCCCTTTATTACCCCCCCCTCCGCCCCGTACCAGGGATTGAACTCAGGACCTTGCACTTATGAGGCAGGCACAGTGCCGCTGAGCTAAATCCCCAGCCCCGTTATTTCCTTTATACACTGGAGGAAACAGAGACTTAAAGATGTTAGGTGATGGACTCAGCAATGGCAAATTCTGGTCTGCCTGTGTCCAAAGCCCAATGTCCCCAAAACCACAGCGGAGCCTCAGCCCCTGCTGGGGAGAGGCCTTGTTATGCCTGAGAGCCAGATGCCCCCAAAGCTTTCAGAGGGTGACTGGATTACCGACAGGAGGCAGGGTCTGGCCGGAGGGGAGTCCCTGTGGGTGTGGCCCAGAAGGGTCTGTCTCCCTCCCTGGCTCCTCCCTTGATCCCTCTCTCTGCTTCCCGTCCCCCACGCCGTGAGCAGCTCTCCTCAGCCGGGCCCCGAGCCAGGCCACCTGCCAGGGAGCCAGCCGACTGTGGACTGAAACCTCCACAAACTGTGAGGCAAGGTAAAGGTCTGCCCCTTTAAGCTCTGGGTGTCAGGTATTTTGTCTCAGTGATGAAGACAGTGAGTAAGACACCTTCCAAAGTGTTCTCCAAAGGGCTCATTTTGGTTGCTTCTCCCAGCACGGCACAAGCATCCCCTTCCCATTCCATCCTTCTCGGCACCAAAGGCAATGCATTATTTAACGAAAGTCTTGGCTACTTTGATTGACTTAAATTGGTGCCAGACTATCGGTGAGGTGGCGCATGCCTGTCATCCCAGCACTTGGGAGGCTGAGCCAGGAGAATCTCTGTGATTTTGAGAGCAGCCTGGGCTATGTAGTGGGTTCAAGGGGAGCATGTACTACATACATAGTGAGACTCTGTCTCAAAGAAAAAAGAAAGAGAGAGAAAGAGGTGTCTCACTGTTTGGTCTGCCTCCCTAGCCCCTGAACTGGAATGTGACCCTGTGTTTTATTATCTGGTCACCTCTCTTTTTGTGAAAATTCCTGTTTGCATCTTTTGCCCATTTGCCAATTGAGGCTTAGTGGGGTCGTCCTAGGTGTTCTCAGCAGCTCTTTTTACCCACAGTGAAGAAGTCAGACTCTTTGTCCTTCGCTCCTTTCCCAAGGAGTGTTTTCACCACATTTTTATTTGCAGTTTCACTTTGCTCACTTTCCTGTGACGTGCATGGCTTTACATTTTAGGGTCCACATCTAGCAAATACCCCCTCGGGTTCCCCCCGCGACACCAGGTGCTACTGAGTGCTTGGGTGACTCCTCTACTTCCTGCCTGTCTCCTGCTTGGGGTCGGGGCACACAGAGGGTCTTTTCATCTAGAAAGAGGGTCGGGTCATAAACAACTGCTGGGCCTGGCTGCTCACCGTGCCCTTGGCAACGAAAGACAAAGGTGGAGATTGTTTGCTCATCACCACCAGGGATTCTGGTTCCTGGTGGCTGCTGGGGGCGCTCGCGTGCAGGAAGGAAGGGCTCTCTGAAAGTCAGCAAATCTAGGGGCGCCAAAGGGTGACGCCCACCTGGAACCCCTGCTTGCTGGCCCTCCCCACTCAGACCTTCTCGGCCCTCTGCCCCCCACTGCTGAGGGGCTGATCCTGCTGAGAGGCCCAGAACAAGGCCCTTGCTTCAAACCCTGCCCAGCTGTGTGAATGTGAACGAGTGCCTGGGTCTTTTTAAATTTTTGATCATTTGAGACAGGGTCTCACCGTGCAATCCAGGCTGGTCTCGAATCACTAAGTAGCCCAGGGTGGCACTGAATTTGCTGTGACCCTCCTGTCTCAGCCTCCCGAGTGCTGGGATCACAGGTGTGCGCCCCCACGACCAGCTTGAGTCTCTTGATCTTTATGAGGCTGTTTGTCAGCTGTGGGTGAGGATAACATGTGTCCCGTGCCATCCACATGAGGATGGGTACTTGTGTATAATGTGCTTACTGACACCTACCACCCAGAAGTAAATACACAGTACTGCTCAGCCATAAAAAGAAATAAAATATTAACATCTCACCAAAACGAAGGGGCCTCAGAATAATTTCACTGCCTCTGAGAAGCCAGACCTGGCAGGCTTTGCACGGTAAGATCCTACTGAATAAACTTCCAGAAAAGGGAAGAAACCCTGGCAAAGTGATCCTGGTTGCTGGGCAGGGTCAGGGATGGGGCGTGACTGTGAGGCAGGAGGGCTTTCCGGGTGGCGGAGGTGCTCATGCCTTGGTAGTGGCGATGGAGGCTTGTACGTGTCTGTGTCTGACGTGAAACTCAGCCCACTTTATACTTGGGGCAAATGGATCTGTTGGGAGAAAAAGCATCAGAAAAACAAAACCGAATCTTAGCCTCTCTTTCGAGACATGCTTCTGGCTCCAGCACCTTCTGCACGGAATCACGTGGGATCGCGGTGAGTCTTATGTTGTCCTCCTCTTGTGCCCCACTAGCCACACTGGTCACCCCAGGGTGTGGCCCCTCCCCCTCTGTGGCACGCTAGCACAACACGCACCTCTGTGGCACTAGGGCCACTGTCCTAGACCCAGCCTCACCTGCACCGAGCGTCTGCATCCCAGGTGGAGGGCGGGGGACACTACCCACTGTCACAAGCCCCAGGTTCCCTTCTCTACCTGGCATGAGCTCTTCCAGAGCTGCACCTGTTTCCCCAAGAAAGCCTTTCCTGGACTCCCCGGGCTGGTAGGACAAGACCTGGAGGGCAGAGGGAGGGAGAAGAGGAAACAGGAGAACACAGGAGATGAACAGCAGTGAGTCACCCTGCCAAGGGCCGGCCGAGCCTGCAAGCCCAGCACTCAGGAGGCTGAGGCAGGAGGATGGCTGAGAGAGAGTAAGGGGCCAGCCTGGGCTCCACAGTGAGACCCTGTCTCTCCCACCCTCCCATCCATCCTGCCATGAATGTCAGGTGTGCTCCAGAAAACTGAAGTCATCCCCAGGAGCAGCAAGGGGTGAGGGATCCTGGGGAGGTGGAGTTGAGGGGGTGGCAGGGTGAGAAGGAGCACATGCCACAAGTGCTGGGGGGCTGCCACAGCCTCATGGTCCTCGAGTGTGGGAGGTGTGCGGGTGGGCAGCGGATAGGACAGGCCAGGAGGTGCAGATGCCACTGTTCTCTGCCTGTTTCCTCCTCTGTAAGAAGAAGACGACAGTGGCCCCCATCGGGAAGCATGTGGTGTGTGGCCCGGCGGGAGAGGGGCCCAGGGCTGGGTAGGAGTGTAGCAGCTGACCAGGGGCCACCAGGGAGTACCTGCACCGGAGGCTGCCCACTTAGCTGCATAACCAACAGGCAGGGAGGGGAATGCGCACAAGATTGAAAAATTACATTAAAAAAAGACAACGAGCAGACAACAGTGGGTGTTTCTCTCCTCCCTCCCTCCCTCTCTCCTCTCCGGCAGACACTGTGTCCTCCTGTCAGTTTGTGGTTTACCTCCCCAGAGGGATTTGCACCCGAGGTTGCCTCACGCTGCAGGCAAACGGTTTCCACTCCAGCTCCGCAAACACCACTTGTGCCATGCTGTCTGAGGGGCGTTGTGCTCCAGGTGCCCTGGAGGCTCTGGCTTGGCAGAGGCCTCAGCCCCTGCTCTTGGGGTGCCAAAGGGCTCTCTGTCTACTAGGTGCCTGGGCTGCTCTCTGCCGCCAGGAGCACAGAGGGGCTGCCAGCACCACAGTCCTAACAAGACGGCTCAGTGTGGCCAGCCTGGGCCTGACACGGCACAGCTCGTCCGGGAACATTTCTCCCTCTCCGTGCATTTTCTTTTTCTTATTTTTTTTTGGTACCGGGGATTGAACTCCGGTTCTTGCACTTTCGAGACAGGCAGCAGAACCACTGAGCTAAATCCCCGGCCCTCTCCGTGC
This sequence comes from Heterocephalus glaber, assembly GCF_000247695.1. Next base: position 4,393,750 of record NW_004624750.1, on the reverse strand, counting down.
ATTTTCTAAGACCATCGACATATGTGGCTTTCTCTTGCTTATGTGTTTCTGGCCCATGCCAGGTCTGGAGCTGGGCAGGCTGAGGTTTCATGGGCATGTTCTTGAGTCTGGGGAGCAAAGTGATTGAGCTGGGTTCCTCAATGCTACTGTGGGCTCAGAGCCCTAAAGGGGCAAAAGGAGTTGGGAAACCTTGCGCCCTTGTTGAGCTGGATCACTAATTGTTTGGGCAAGCCCTCCAGGGTCCCCCTTTCTGCCAGTGTTGTGACCAGTGTCGCTCTGATGGTGGCCCCTTGGCCTCACCTGCGAAAGGAACAAAGAGCAGCCACAGCTGGGTGTGGTGGTGCCCACCTGTGATCCCAGCACTCTGGGAGGCTGAGGCAGGAGGGTCTCAAGTCTGAGCCCAGTCTGTCTGGGCAATGAAATTTAATGAGAACCTGTCCCAAAGGGGGGTAGTGGTGCTGGAGAGGTAGCTCAGTGTGAAGACTTGGGGTTCAGTCCTCAATACTGGAGGCAGGGGGCAGACAGCTCCTCTGCCAGCCCACAGAGACATGTATTGGACGGACACATAAATCCTGGCTTGAAGTTGCTGACGTCAGGGCCTGTTTGTTACTGCAGCATCACTTTGCCCATCCTGACTGCACACTGGGAAGATAAAAAGCCTGGTTTTAGAGGCAGTCTTCTTACTCTCTTCAACATTTGGAAAGATAAAATCTCTCCTTCCTGCTCAGTCTCATCCATTAACGTTCTCCGTATCTCGTCAGTATTTATTAGGTAGCGCCAGGAAAGGGGTCACACAGTTTCCTTAGGCTAGGAACGGAAAGAAAGCGGTGGCTTTCCTCGTATGGATCTGTGTACAATGTGGCGAGGGCCGAGAGGCGAACCTTATCCCATACACCCAGTATGCAGACTCTTTCTTATCATTGGCCACTACCACGTGCCGTCACCAGGCCGGGCCTCAGAGAGCGACAGGAGAGCGTGGCCCAAGAGGGGCCTGACCCGGTGTCACCTACAGAGGAGGGAGGAGGCAACTTCCGGTGAGAAACCAGAGGACTCCGGCAGAGGCGGTTGATCCGCGGTGGGAGCTCTGCGCCCCCTTGTGTGGGGCTGATCTGTTCTGCACTGCGGGAACCCACGGAGGCCAGGCCTGGCCAGCGTCCGTGTGACCCAACTTGACCCTCCCGACCCACAAGGAATTCAGCTTCCGCCCTTTCTCGGGTCCTGTGGCGTGTGATTGCCCTGGGAGGCCTGGGTGCAATCCTTTCCCTCCCTGCTCCCCCGACCAGGTTAGAGCAGTGCTGGCACCGCAGGCCGGGCTTCCTGGGAGCTCTGCCCTGCGAGGAGCCCCTGCCTGGGTGCAGGAGGGACGGGTGGGGTGCAGCCCTGTCCCCAACCTCCCTCAGGGACATCGCTGGAGAGACTTTTACCAAAACAGGTTCAGCTTGGCTGCCTTTGGCTGAGACTCATTTGCAAGTGGGCTACAGACTGGCTGCTAACGTCGAGCTGTAATTGATGGTCCTGTGTCCCTTGGCCAAGGCCAGGGTGCTGACTTGGTTACTTTCCCTGGCCTGCAGCCGCAGGAGGACACTGGGGGACCGGAGGTGGCAGAGGCTGCTCGGGAGGGGCGCTTGGGGCCTGGGGCTGAGAGCCGTGGCTGCCAGCAAAGCAGGGAGAGGAAGGCCCGGGCACGACGCAGTAGGAGTTTCTCAGGTGCCCGCCTGGTGAGAGGCACGGGGAGGACGCACTGTGGCTCACGGGCTCCAGGACGGGAGCAGAAAGACTCCTGCGTCTTCACAGCACTGGGCCGGGCTCAGGTCTCCCACACCCGGCTGGCCTCCACTTCCTGGACCGTCCAGCAACCTCAGAGACCGGAACCCGACCTAGGGAAGCGGTGCCACCCCGACGGCCCAGCCGGCCCGGGCTGCCCGGCACCTGCAGCCAGGGCAGCCGAGCCTACAGGGCACCGGGCCTGCGCCCTGGAGGCGGCGAGGGCGCTGCCAGCCTCTGCCCGCCTGGGCCCTGGGGTCCCCGCCTCGGTGGCTTCCAAGCAAAACCAAACCGCCCAGCTCTGACGGTCGCCAAAGGGCACCCAGGGATTTTCAGTTCGTCGAGGTCCCCAGAGCCCCCTCGCTCCCGCCGCTCCCCTGCCCAGGCCGGTGGGTGGCGGCGCCCGGGTGCTCTCCCGGGTCTTCGGTGGAAACGCTGACGCGCTCCCTTCCCGGGCGGCCCGGGTCGAAGGCTTTGGGACCTCGCGGACGCCGCAGCCGCCGGGCGCGACCAAATCCGGACCGGCGGGGGGCGACGCCGCACGGCCCCGCCCCTCGGCCGCGGCGCAGTTGGTGGAACCCGGACCGGGGTATATAGGCGCGCGCGCGTGCAGCCGCGACCGCGAGGGCCGCGCGCAGCTCCGGGCCAGCGCGGCGGCCGCTCCGCTCCGCTCTCCTCGCACCCGCCCGCCCGCCGGCGCCCGAGGACGGACCGGGCGCGCTCGGTCCCCGCCCCGCCGCCGCCCGGTCCCGCATCCCGCCCGGGGCCCCGGGGCCGCCGCAGGTCCCCGGCCGCCCCGCGCCCGCTGCGTCCGCGCGTGGGGTCCCCGCCGCTGCGCCTCGCGCGCTCCGGACCCCGGGCCCCCGCGCGGCCGGGACAAAGCCATGAAGCCGGCGCTGCTGGAGGCGATGCGGACGAGCAGGATCTGCCGGATGGCGCTGGCCACCTGCCTGGGCTCCTTCATCCTGGTCCTCTTCTATTTCCAAAGTATGTTGCACCCAGGTAGGGGGCGTTCGCCTGGTTTCCTTGGATGTTTGCTCCTCCTCGCGCGCGCTCCGCCTGCCTCGGCCTCCTCCAGCCTCGCCTCTCCGCCCCCGCCTAGTCCCGGCCCGGGGCTCGGGGTCCCCGGCCGGGACGGGGACGGGGCGCGCCGGGCTGCGCAGGGACCCGAGCGGCCGCGGTGCTGTTTTCTCTCCTCCTCTTTCCTTTGTATGCCTCGCCCGTGGAGGTGGCTGGGAGCGCAGGGGAGCGGGTACCTCCGTCCCCGTGGGAAGCGCCGTCCCCGAGGACACCGGGCCGAGCGCCCACGTGTCGCAGAGCAGGTGGGGAGCGGCCCGGCCTTCGGCAGCGCCCCCGGTCCGCCCCGCAGTGACCTTGCGGCTGGTTTCCCGGGACCCGGCTGGTCACCCCCCCCCCCGACCCCGGGCTGGGACGCGGAGCTCTCCGGTTGCGCCCGGGCCCCGGCAGGGTGTGAGGAAAGTTTAGCCCGGGCCCGGGCCGACCGGCGGGTCGCATCCCCGCTTCCTGGGCTCCGAGCACCCAAGCCCCCCACCCCCCACCCGCCACGTGGGAGCGATCCCCCCTTGCCTCGATCCCGGGTGGCGTAGGCAGAGCCCTACATCTGAGATGGGGCGAGGACACGGATGAGGGACAGAAGGAAAGTTTGGGATCTGAGAGCGCGGGGAGCCCTGGAGCGCCCCGCTGGCAGGTAGGACTGGCCCAGAAGCAGCTCGGGTCCCGGGGTCCCCCTCCTTCCCGTCCCTCGCAGCAGACCTCCCCCGAGCCTCGCTGCCAGCGAAACCCCTTTCTGACGCCCCCGGGTTCCCTTTCTTGCAGCAATAATTTGCTTTTCTAATTGCAAGGAGGAGGGAGGCGGAAACATTTCCTTCCAGGGATACGGGTTGGTGTTTTCCATTTTGCCGCCCCTTCTTTGCCTGTGTACCTTACCCTTACAGCAGGCAGCTCCGAAGCCCTCCAGCCTGTCAGGACAGATGGCAGAAATAACGCTGCTCTCCGCATCAGCAGGCGGGGCAGCCGGCCTGGATTCCTTGACAGCCAGGGAACACAGAACCCTCTGCCCCGCGGGGCCTGCAGCCTGAGCGGCGCCCTCGCTGCCAGCCGTCAGTGTGACCACATGGAACCTCCAGCCCCCAGCCAGCCCGTGAAAGATGGCGTTTTATTCACAGCTGGGTATTTTTAGTTTCATGTCAGCAAACTAGAGCGGTGCTGTCTCCTCACCCAGACCTGTGGTTGTGAAACTTCTAAGGGAATTTAAAAATGGAGCCGGGTGCCTGCCCACAGCCAATGCTGGTTGCAGCAGGCAGGGCCAGACAGAGGACATCTCAGTGCCAGGTCCCAGAGTGGCTGGAGAGCAGGCCAGACTCTGGGGATGGGTGTGTGCTGTGTAATGGGACTCAGGCCACAGAAACAAAGAGCCTGGTGAGTTGCTCTGACTCGGGAGATGTGTCCAGACCTATTCAGGTTTGCCTGGGATGGGGCCTGCCAGGTAACTGCAGAAATGAAGATCAGGAGTGAATAGCAGCCCACGGTAGGAACGCTTTAGCTTCGTTGTACCTGTGAAGAGTCCAGAGAAATTCCCCTTTTGTGGATCCTGGGCCAGAGTTAGGAAGTAACTTTCTAGTCACATGTATTGTGAAGAAAACTATTGGCACTTTGCTAGAATTTCCAGCTCTCGTTAGAACATTGACTCGCAAGTGGCTTTCTTGCCGGCTTTTCAGTCTAGCCATGGCTCAGATCTTCCTCCTTCCTCCCACCTTCCCTTTCTTGTCCTCTTTCCTCCCAAGAAATCGTATTTGTTCAGTATTCAGACCTCTAAATGATGATTTTGTGATTTTTTTCCCCCCCAGTCCATAGCAAATCCTACTTCCAAATCATTCTATTGAATGTGGAATTGCAGATAGTCTAATTGAAAGGTCTTCCTTATTTGAAATCACACATAGGTCCACAAAAACTCTGCGTTAATAGTTTATTATTACATGGGGCATGAATATGCTTTGAAATCCATATTAAGCATTCTCTTTTTGGTTCATTTTGTTACGCTTTGGACAGGTGATGTTAAATAATTTTTCCTACTGTTAAAGAGTTCCCTCCTTTGGACCTTCCCCTCCCCTCCCTTCCTCTTTCTTTCTTTCTTTCTTTCTTTCCCTCTCTCTCTCTCTCTTTCTTTCTTTCTGATTTGGCATTTAACACGGGGTCTTTGCACTGAGTTACATCCTCAACCTTTTTTTATTTTCTGCTTTGAGAAAGGGTCTTGCTAAGTCCCTCAGCTGCCCAGACTGGGCTTAAACTTGCCACCTTCCTGCCTCAGCCTCCTGGAGTGCTGGAATTCAGGCGTGCACCATCGTATGTGAATTTCTTTATAAGTTATTCACAGCAGTATTTCTGTGACCCTTAGGGTAAAGGTAGCTGAACCTTTAGCCTGGCCCTGCAGTCTGTCCAGGTCAACCTGGGAAAGGCAGAAGGGACCCCAGCATGGCACAGATTGTGTTGCTAAAAATTTGGAGCCCTCTGGCCAGTTACAGATCCCTGTTTGTGGGATAGAAAATAGCACTGCAAAGGAAATGGACCTCAGGCCTCAGTGGCGTCTGGGGCTGGTGAGGAGGGAGAGACAGTGGGAGCTGACAGCTGGCAGGGGCTGGCCCTCCCGCTCTGATTCTAATCGGGGGCCCTTGTCTTCAGCCTTTTCTCATCCTTAACCTTGGGTCATTTGTGAAGGTGAATAATTGGCCACCCATTACCCCACGGAGAGTTTAGCAACCGCCAGGCTCGTCAGTTAGGCGGTTTTCTTTAGAAGCCTTTGACCCTCTGAGTTAATAGTCTTCAGTAAGAGTTCATTTTAGGGCGGGGACCCAGCTTTAGGCTCCCCTGGAGTCCAGATGTTTACACAGTTCCGGGCGGCACATAGTAGGTGCTGAATGCACAAGATTGGTAAAGCCAGAGAAGCAGAGCCCTCTCCAGGTTTCAGAGAGGCGGCTGCAAGGCTTGAGAAGGCTGCCTGGCTGGAACCTCTGGCTCTGGTGTCGGGGATGCTCCCCTGCCTTCCTGGACGCTGAGGTCCTCTGAGACCGGCCCAGACCATTTTCACTGTGGCCCAGATGTGACGCACCCCAGGTGTCCTGGCCTGGTTTAGCTGTCGACCTACAGAAATCTTCTAGCCAGACACACCTGCAGGTGTGAGCGACTCCTACGGGGTGAGGTCCTGGCTACATACCTGTGGCTTCCTTGCACCTTTGAGTCCCTTGGGGAAGGCTTGCTGTGGAAATTCTTCCCCTTGCATTAAAATGTCTCTCGAATACCTGCAGCTTTGATGGAGCTGTCACAGGAGCTGTCATAGGCGGGGCAGAACAGAGGCCCCCAGGCTGCATCTGAGTCCAGCCTGAACACTCTGAGCCTTCCTGTGGCTTTTGTTTGAGAGCTTCTGTTTGGAGAAGCAATATCTGCGGGGGGGGGGGGGGGGACGGGACGGGACACCTCCTCCCCTCCCTCTTTTTTTTTTTTGCAACATGTTTACTTTCCCTGTCACTTAGCAGGCTTTGTATTGAAAGATTGTAGCCTGGATGTAGCCTCCCTGCCTACCCCTTGCAGTTCCACTCAGTCAGGCAGAATATTATGTATGACTTTAAACTCATTGCAAAGGGTCAGAGAGGAGAGAAGCAGTCCTGTGGCTCTCTGGCTCAGGGCACTAGCACCTTTGTTCTCTGTATTACATAGTAGTGTATTCACAGCCTGGCTGGCCTTGGTCACAGCAGTGCCACAAGTGGAAAATCCCACACCTGGCCTGGCATGATGGGTCATAGTCCAGACAGATGAGTGGTAAAGCCCTTGGGTGTGAGGGCTCCCGAGAACTCCCAGGGACTGCAAAACAAAAGCAAAACAGAAACCGAGGCCAGATGCATTTAAAATACTGTGCAGAATCCCTTTTGGGCTGTGTAAAAGGTGCATCTGAGAGCGCAAATGAATTTCCTTTTATTTATTTACTTTTTTTTTTTTGTATCGGGAATTGAACTCGGGTCCTTGCGTTTGAGGGCTCCCGAGAACTCCCAGGGACTGCAAAACAAAAGCAAAACAGAAACCGAGGCCAGATGCATTTAAAATACTGTGCAGAATCCCTTTTGGGCTGTGTAAAAGGTGCATCTGAGAGCGCAAATGAATTTCCTTTTATTTATTTACTTTTTTTTTTTGTATCGGGAATTGAACTCAGGACCTGCTCTTGCCAGGCCAGTGTGGCACCACTGAGCTAAATCCCTGGCCCTTGAATTTACTTTTTTTTTTTGCTTCCGGGGATTGAACTCGGGTCCTTGTGCTTGCGCAGCAGGCGGTGAAACCACTGAGCTAAATCCCCGGCCCCCTTGAATTTACTTTTGTACTTGGGGGTCCATCCCCAAGATGGCTCGTCATGTGTTTCCAGATATTCTAAGACCTGAAAAAATCCTAAATCTGAAATAATTCTGGTCCTAAGCACTTTCAAGAAGGGATACCTAACATATATATATATTGAAAAAACAGTTGAGCTCATGTCACACATTCTGTATCTTGTTCGATGAAATATATTTTAGCCGAATACATCATTGTGTCGACTAGGAGCTTAGAGACAGAAAACTGAAGCCCAGCCTTTTGCTTTTGTGGACCCATGTGGTCTCCGCCCCTGCCCCGCCCCTTCGCAGGGTCCAGTCCAGTATTCGTCTTTCTTCTTTGTGTTGCTGTTGCGCAAATGTAATGTTGCATTAGAGAATCTTTCTGCTTGTGCGGAATGGTCTGGAGTTACCCTAATGCTTAGGGCCCCGTTTTGGAGTTTTTGGTGACACTTACCTTGGGCAGTTCCCCTCAGAGCCACCCCACTCCCGCGGGGACCCCTCCTTTCCTTGCCTTCTGAGATAACTGGGTGTCAGAAAGGGTGGTGTTGAGATTGTGAGCCAGGGATTTGGGGTAGGGGAATCCAAGCCCCGCAGAGATGACTGCAGTTTGCAAAGTCATTTTGCTCGCCAACGGCTTTATCAGCTCAGCCATTTGAAAACAGGAAATCAAGGGCTCCGGGCGCAGGCTCCGCCCTTTCCCTTCTAAACCCACCGAGGGTCAGCGCTGCTGGGGCACAGAGGTGCTGGGGAGCCTGGGCCGCCAGCCTCTGCTGAGGGCACACTCGGAAGAGCCACAAGTCCTTCTGCTGCTCCTTTTTTTCTTGTATTTTAGTTTTTTCTTCTCTTGAATCTTGGGACCCCATCTTTATAAAGTCAGAGGGGAGGCAGGTGCTCCTGAGGGGCCCCAGGACCAGCTGATCTGCCCGTGGAAATTCCCCAGAACTTATCATTTATGCTTCTTAGATCCAGTGTGATTGACGGGAACTTAAAAGCAGAGTGACCCCCCCAGCACTGTTGGGGACACGGGACACAGGGTCGCAGCATGTTCGCCTGCCCTCTCCAGTTTGGCTTGGAGTGGGGGCGTCCTCAAGCAAACTCGGGAGTCGGTGCCCCTGTGGTCATCAGATGGTGCTCGGGGCAGGCGGGGCGGCTTGTGGGACAGAGACCCGGTCCACACTGGATGGAGACAGCCACCAGCCACCGTGTGGGTCCCGGAGGGGCACGCGTCTGGCTGGAGGTCAGAGCGTCCTGTGAGGAGGCAGGGAGACAGGCGGCTAGAGAGGTGGGGTGAGGCTGCCTGGCTGCGGCTGCCTGGGAGGACAGGGCAGGAGGGAGGCAGGTGCGGGGCACAGGGCCTCCGCTTTGCACTGTCCTGCTGACCCTCAGGCGGCCGACAGTCCACTCCGGTAGGTAAAGTGCTCACCACCGAAATTCGACCCCTGCTCCAAACTGGGCCATTCCACTTTCAGCTTTAGCGCAGTAACACACAAATCACAGAGAGATTTGAGAGCTTTTTTCTTCTTGGAGGACGGAAGGTTGAGCTCGGGCCTCACCAAGGAGCTTCCTCTGCAGCCCTTTTTATTTTTCTGTTTTATTTTGAGTCAGGGTCTTGCTGAGTCCGTAGTTGCCCAGGCTGGGTTCAAACTTGCAGTTGTCCTGCCTCAGCCTCCAGAGTAGCTGGGATGACAGGGTTGCCTGGTTGAGGACAGTTTTAACTGAGTTTGGGGGAATTTCTTAAACTCTTCGAGGTACACTCCATGGAATAAAAATATCCATAAACAGTACTAGGCTTATGCAGCACTTGATAAAATGTCTAGAGATGAAATGAACCGACGAGTTGGGAGTAGAAGACTCGGGTCTCAGGCCGGGTCCCCCCACACCTGTCCCCATGAGCAGTTCTGCTTTATGACACCCATGCCGTCATCGATGGCATCTTCGCCACATGCTACCTTTCATGGACAGCCTTTTCTTTCTCAGAGTGAGATGAAGTAGCTGTGTCCCTGTCTGGTGACGCTGCCCAGGCCACCTCTGTGAATTGTGCAGGTGCCTTTTGCAAACCAGGGCCCCTTGGCTCCTCCGGTGGGGACGGGGAAGGCTATGGTGGGGACCCCACCTGCGCCCCGGAGCCTGTCCCAGTGTGGGGTGTCCGCCTAGCCTGAGCTGTCGTCAGAGCCCCGGGCTCGGGGTTGGCGTCTGTTTTGGTTGAACTTCGGGAAGTGGAAGGAGAGAAGGCCTTGAATTCAGGATTCCGCCTGGAAGTTGTGGTGGAAATAGCCATGGATCTGTGTGCTCGTCCTTCACCTGCTGGGGGCTTCTCACGGTGTTGAGGGCACCCCCAGCCTCTGATCCTGGCCTGAGAGGGCTTCGGGGCCATTTAAAGAGGAAATAAGCAGGGGCTGGGGATTTAGCTCAGTGGTTTTGCTGCCTGCTGCTGTGCAAGCGCAAGGACCCGAGTTTGATCCCCTGTACCAAAAAAAAAAAAAAAAGAGGAAATAAGCAAATGTTGCAGACTTTTTTCCAGTCTCCCCACCCAGCTGCTGGTGTGACCCAGTGTCTCCTCACCCTCTCTGTTCCTTCCGCAGTGGCTCAGGGCCACGTGAGTAAGCAGGCTCGGAATTAGGGCTTTGCCACAGGGAATTTGTGAGGTTGTTGGGGTCTGGAGTGAGGCCCGGCTTCAGGAGTGACTCCCGGCTAATGGCACGGGCTGTGTAATGCTCCACAAGTGGGAATATATTGATGCTGCTCTAAACGCCTGACTTACCAGCGCTGCTGCCGCCTCTCAGACTGTCTGGAAATATTTACTGAGTTCAAGAACAAGCCAGACATGGCAGTGCACGTCTGTAATCACAGCATGTGGGAGGCCGAGGCAGGAGGATTGCAAATCCAAGGCCAGCTGGGATCATTTACTGATGTAGCAAGATCTTTTTTCAAAATAAAAAGAATTAAAAAGGCCTGAGGATGTATAGCTCAGTGAGGGTGACAGGTTGGATGGGGTGTTTCTGACAATTTTCTTTTTTTGGTTTTTTGAGTCAGGGTCTCACTATGTAGGTCCATTTTGAACTCACTACGTAGCCCAGGCTGGCCTCAAATTCGAGGTGATCCTCCTGCCTCAGCCTCCCCAGGGCTGGGATCTTAGGCTCGTGCCACCACACCTGGCTGCAATCTTCACGTAAGTCACATTTCATTCCCTCCCAGAGCCCTCTGAGGTCCAGTGTCCCCTGGACTTTGGAGCCCAGGCCTAGTCTTGTCTTCAGTGTCCCGTGACGGTTGGACCCGTGTGTGTCACCGTGGGCAGGAGTACAGATTAACCCGGCGCTGCTGGTGGGGAGTCGGCTCTAGGTCAGCGGCAGGGAAGAGCCGGCGGAGACGGTCGGAGAGGAGTCTGCTGAGCCACGCACCGAGGCCCGCTGCGTCTCTGGCCCTTGTGGTTTCCTTCAAAGCTCTGGGGAGAAAACCCAGGTAGTGGAGTGGGCCGTGGCTGCTCTCAGTGAGCAGTGCACTTTGGAGGCTGCCGGAGGGGATGCAGAGGGGCCTGGAAGGCAGCCCCTTCTGCCGCGCTGCTCCCGGCGCCTTTCGCCTCTCTGGCCCCAGCCACTGACCGCTGTGAAGAGAGCGCAGAGCTTGGCGCCCCGCGAGCGGCGTTGGGGACAGCTGCCCACTGAACCCAGGTGACTTCGTTCCAGACGCACTGGTGCAGGCGCTGGGACAGCAGGTCTGCTGGGGAGACAGAGCAGAGGCGAGTGTGGTGTACGGTGTGTGGATGGCCCTGACGGTATCACGCCCGGTGTGGCACATGCTGCTACTGCCACCATTTCCCAAGCACAAGCATCTCACCGGCTGTGGTGGACCACATACCTCTGGGAGGCTGAGGCAGGAGGATCGCAAGTTCCAGCCCAGCCTGGGCCGCTGAGTGAGACCTTGTCTCTCAATAAAATAGAAAAAGGTCTGTGGGTGTCGCTCCGGGCAGAGGGCCCAGGTCTGGTCCCTAGACTGGGAAAAGAACATTACAAGGAGTGCCGTGCTGTCAGAAGGGCACCATGGCCACGTGGCTCTGTGTCCGTGGCCCTCGCTCGGGGGTCCCTGCTCACGCCATGCTGTCCATCGGCGCTGTTGATCCCAGCCCTGGGGCCGCTCCGTCCACAGTCGCCACGAGGCCAGGGCCTTCCTGAGCAGGGCGCCGGCCTTCTTCCCGGCGTGGATGGGTGTCCTGTGTGTCGTCGTGGAGCGGTGATGGATGGACGGAGGACAGGGGACGAGGGACCACTGGCCATCGTGTGGCCGCAGGGTCGGCTTCCTCATCCTGAGTCTTTTTTCGGTACTCGAGCTTGAACCCAGGGCCTCCACACCGAGAGAGCCACACCCTCAGCCCTTTTACAGTTTTTTAAAATTTTGAGACAGGGTCTCCCTGAGTCACTGACTTGCTTAGGCTGGGCTCAAACCTGTAGTCCGCCTGCCTCAGCCTCCCGGAGTGCGAGCCCCACCAGGCTTCTGCACAGAGGCTTGCTTTGGATTCCGCCCGAGGCCTGGGTGCTGTTCGAGCCGACTCACTGTGTGATACTGGGAGACATTCTGCTGGGCTTGGGCCTGGGTCCTGGGACGATCGTGGGAGTGCCCCAGTGTCCCTGCTGTGTCCCCGCTGTGCCCGGCCGGCCTCTCTGCCCCCACCCAGGCTTAGCTCTGCAGCTGTGGCCATTTTGGAAAAGCAGAGTTCATTTGCAATGGAAGAGGTGGGCTCTGTGCTTTCATGGTGACTGCAAAGACCACGGCTCTTTCCCCGGTGAGGAATAATCACCCTGGGCTCCTGGGAGCTTGAAAAATGAAACAGCTCAGGGCACCGGCAAGGCCGCCTCTGAGGCTGAGCTAGGAGGAGAAAAACAGTCACTTCCGCTTCTGAAGAGCAGCCCCGGGTGCTGAGGGCCGAGGATTAGCTGCCTGGCCTCTGTCCTCCTGGGCACCTGTGCTGTGCTGAGCAGGACTTGACAGGAGCTCCGCCACCCTGCTCCTTGGCTGCAGGTGTCACCGGGTTTCCTGTGGGCGGCCGTCCCCCCAGGCCATGGCCCGTCTCTGCCTTTGTCACCAGATCAGGTACTGAAACTTGGTTAAAAGAGTTGTAAGCTGGGTGCAGTGTCACACACCTGTTACACCTGGTGTCCTGGAGGCTGAGGCAGGAGGATCACCAGTTGGAGGGCAGTCTGGGCAACTTACAAGGCTGGGTCTCAAAATAAATCAAAAAGAAGCCAGGGTGCTTGCCTAGTGTGTGTGAGGCCCTGGACTCTTCTCCAGGACTGCAAGGGAGAAGAGGAAGGAGAAGGAGAGAAGGAAGGAAGAGAAGAAGGAAGAAAGGAAAAAATATCAATTCTGGAGCCCTGATTTGGGCTGGACCTAAAGGAAAGATAAACTGAGAGAGAGAGAGAGAGAGAGAGAGAGAGAGAGAGAGAGAGAGAGATTGGTTGATTCTGGCCCTCTGACCAGGGCTGCACTTGTGACCTTCAGCCTGGGCCCAAGGGCATGTGCTGGGCTTCGTGCTCACCTGATCCAGGGCCCAGTCCCTCCACGCTGCAAGTCGCTGTCACTTCAAGCACGCAGCCCTCCCAGCCCGATTAATTTGAGGCCATTGCTTCTCTCCCTGCAGAAGACACACGGCCACGCCTGGGGAGGCCTGGGTGTCACCAGTGGCGGGACAGCTGCTGGCCTCTGGGGGGTCAGGGCCCCTCTGCGGCCCAGCACAGCCCAAGCTGCTGTAGTGCCAGAGTTTCCAGTGCGGCGCTAGAGAGTTGGAACAGGATCCGAACTCGCTTCCAACCAATACCAAGGACGATACTTTTCACCCCGCCGCCACCGCCGCCGCTGCCGCCTGGGCTTCTTGCTCTGGATTTCACTTAGTGAGCGCGGGTGCTGATTGTTTTACCTGCAGTGTCCCCGTGGAGCTCAGCCCCTCCAGGGAGCAGTGCTGTGGCCAGGTGCAGACGACATCATCTCTCCTCACGGGCTGTGTCCCGTCCACTTCCTGTGCTCCCCCCCGGGGACCCCTCCTTCTGTCCCCTCCTCCTCTGCACCCAAAGGTGCCACTGTTAAGAAACGCCCCGGTCTCCAGTCTTCCGAGCTGGGCCACCGCACCCCAAACCTAGAGTGCCTGGCACACAGCGGCCGCCCAGGGGTGTGTGGGAAAGAATGGCGGGAATGCGGGTGCCAGAAGTATCCTTGCGATTTGATTTTCAGTTTGATTCTACAGCGAGCTGTTGTTTAAGAGAACCAAGAACAACTGTCTTTTGTTTGGTACTGGGGATGGAACCTAGGACTCTCACACCGAGCTACCCCCCACCCTCCTTAGGTTTTGAGACAGGAGCTCATTAAGTCTTTAAACTGCCCAGGCAAGAGTCTAACTTGGGATCCTCCTGCTTCAGCCTCCCATCTCTGTGCTGGGGTGACAGATGTGCACCACCACGCCTGGCAAGAACAACCCTTACCCTTGTGATGCCTTTGCTAGTTGTAGATTTGCCAGAAAGGGAACACATGGGACAGCGTGGGCAGTCGCAGAGCTGGGGCCACTGTAGGAACACGTGTGTCCCAGGGCAGGCTGGGCTGATGACCCACTGAGAAGCAGCAGAAACACGCGGCCAGCTACCGGCAGAACGATGGGGAAGGCGTCAAAAGGAGCAGGTGGAATTAATATCTAAAATAGGAAGATGCTTGTCAACACCACGGCTGCATTTTAGATCTTGTCGGTCCTCAGTCTTCAGGAGCCCAGTGTGACAGTTCGCACTTACGGGAGTCTCTGTCCACACAGCCACCTTTCAGCCACTCTGTGGCCACTCTGGGTAGGGGGGCACAGGGGACGGGGACCTGGGCTATCTGGTCCCCGGGGCCCGGGCTGGAGGGGTGGTGGCCAAGGATCCCAAGGCTGCCGAGGGCTCTCACGTTCGGAGTTCGTCTTGGGATCTGGGGAGCCACAGAAGGTTCAGGTCTCTGTTTTTCAGACAGTGACATTTAATCTCCATTTGAAGTCTCTCGTTTCAGCAGAAAGGCAGAAGTTTTAAACTCATTTTCTCCAACTGAACTCGGGCTGTGCTGGCGAGGTTTTGGTTGCCTTCTTTTTTTTTTTTTTGTGGTACCGGGGATCAAAGTCAGGACCTTGTGCTTTCGAGGCAGATGTGGTGCCACTGAGCTACATCCTGTCCCTCGGTTACCTTCTTTAGTGGGAGGGAAGGTTATTCATGGATGGGCGCCGTGCAGGGTAGGAAATAGCCTAAAAGCACCGGAGGGTGGGATTCTAAATGTTGCCTTGTGGCTGCGCCAGCAACAGACAGCCCGGGGAAGTCTCCGTGTCTTGGGGCCAGTGATGCCCCTGGGTTCACCCTCAGGAGTGGCAGGAGGAAGGAAAAGTGGGGCTCCACACCTGTGAGCTGGGGTGCACCTCAGCCGCCCTGGGGCCGGGTGTGCGCAGTGGGGGGAGCCCAGACTGGTGGGCATGGCCCTGGTCCGCATCCTCTTCCTGTCCAAGGCTGCCTGCTGAGCGGCATGGGGTCCTCAGGCGCTGGGATGTCTTCTGGATCCCTTTTATTTCCCCATTAGCCCCCATCCGGAGGAGCTGTCCCAAAGGGGTAAGTGAAGGACAGAGACAAAACCCAGTCACTCACAAGCGTGTGCACCACACATGCATGCACACACCCCGGACAGGGCATCCCGGGCACCACCTCTGCCTGTACCCAGCTCAGGCCTGGACGTGTTTGGATTTGATCATTCTCTTGCACATTTAAAAACCCTTTTTTCCCTTTCAAAAAACCATTTGTGATGGGCCGGGGATTTAGCTCAGTGGTTTCTCCACATGCTGCGCAAGTGCAAGGACCCGAGTTCGATCCCCGGTACCAAAACAAAAAAAACTATTTGTGCACAGATCTTCATCCCACGTCATTTGGGGTCACGGTGGAAGCAATCTTGCGGGTTGGGAGGCTGGGCCCCTCAGGAACAGTGGTGGGTCATGGGCAGTTGGACCACACCAGTCTCCCACACGCTGCAGGCCAAGGGAGCTGCCCGGCCCTCGAGCTGCTCCGTGTCGGGATCCTGGAGTGGACGCCATCCCTGTCCATCCCGTCCTGTCCAGCCTGACTTCCCAGCAGCCTGGCTGCGGTGGCAGCGGATGGGGGAACGAGACAAGGTCTAAAATAGCCGGCAGTGGTGGTGAGGTTTCCTGTTAGATAGGATGTCGTCAGTTAGCTTCGGTATCTGCAAGCCGGGCTCAGCGCCTGCCCACAGCTCAATATCCAAGTACCGCAGAGCGCAGGCTGAAGCCAGATCAGGATCCTGGGGACCCAGGGAGCCCCCCCCCCAGGCAGTGCCCAGGGGGTTTAGCCCTCGGGACAAGGGTGGTGCTGCCTGTAGCTTTCGGAGTGCCAGGGAGTTTCCACAGCTTGGAGGGCAGTTAGGACCATAACCTAATGTGGTCCACGGTTCTGTTGTTTGTAGGGGAGGCACGGGGCCGTTTTTCTATTCTAGGAGGTTGTAGAGTGGTGAGGGAGTCTAAAACTGAAAATGACGACATGGAAGGAAACCGAAAAAATCAGTGTGACAGGCAGGGTCCAAGGCCTCCGGGGTCTGATGTTTCAGCCGCATTCCTGTTCCTCTGTCCTCATGGTGGCAAGATGGCTGGCAGTGTCCACCCAGCCTGCATCCCAGTGTTGCAACAATCCCAAGAAAAAGAATCTTAGAGCAGTTTTGTAGTTTGTTATGCAGCATGTCAACTCCAGGAGGGTGGGGCTTTTGATGTTCTGTTTACTGTCCTGTCCCAGCCCCTCCTAGGTACTGGCGATCATGTTACAGACTCAGCATGCTGACCCCCGTCCTGATGGGGCTTTAGAAATGGCATGTTTTGCTTTTTGAGACAGGGTCTCACTATGCAGTCCAGGTTGGCCTCAAGCTCTCTGCCATCCTCCTGCCTCAGTCTCCCGAGTGCTGGGGTCACAGGTGGGCGTGGGCCACCACACTTGGTGCAACTGCACCTTATAGATGGCTGGTTTTTTAACCTTGCACTTGAGCCAGAGCCCAGGACTTCTGGGAACTGGACGTGGCCCATGGAGGTGGTATTTGAGGAGGGAGGAAGAGAGAGAAGCCCATGGCTATTGTTGTATTAGCCTGGGGTGCGTGGTGAGTTCAAGGCCAGCAGGAGACCCTGTCTCAAACAAACAAACAAACAGAAAAAGCCAACAAAGCCCAGGAGAGGGATTGGAGGGATGCTGCTGTTTTATTCTGTGCTAAGCCCTGAAGCTGTTTTTGCTGAACGCTGGCCCAGGGCATTTTTGACGTGGGAGGTGAGCTTTCTCCCGAAGCCTTTGAGGAGGACGGGCTCCTCCAAGGGCCGATGTTGCTGAGCAGTGAGCATGGGCCTGGGGGTGCAGTCAAAGCATCTGCAGATCTGGGGTGCAGTGTGGGAAATGGTGGGACAATGACCGGTGCTCACAGACAAATGCAGGGGCCTTTGCCGAGCCTTCCTGGTGTTGGGGTCTCGGGCTTCCTCCGATATCCATCTTAGCCCGGCACCCGTGGGATTCCTGATGTGCACCACTGCCCCTGGCTTATTTTTATTTTTAGTCTTCTGAAATGATGTCTTGCTGTGTCGTCCAGCTTGGTTTTGAACCTGTGGGTTCAGGTGATGCTCCTGCCTCAGCCTCCTAAATGGGGCCTGGGACTGCTGGGACTGCAGGCACACATTGCAGTGCCCGGTAGGGATTCTTTTTTAGCTTTAGCTTTTGATGATTTCTCTGTGCTTGTGGAACAAGGTGTAGCCCTGAGACGTTGCCACGGAACAGGGCATCTTGGTGTGGAAGGTTATTTGATTAAGATTGTGCTGCTGAGAACTCCGGATGTAACTCAGGAAATTTCAGGTTGAAAAAAACCACTTGCCCTTGTCAGTCACTGGATTTCTGGCTCTCAGCCAAGTCGCATATTCTTAACTGTGGTTCTTTGTTTGTTTGTTTGTTTGTTGTACTGGGGATTGAACCCAGGACCCTGTGCTTGTGAGACAGGTGTGGTGCCACTGAGCTAAATCCCCGGCCCTGCAGTTTCTTAACCAAAACAAGATGAGAAAATGAAACAGGTGAAGCACTGTTTGCTGGCCCAGTGGTTTGCTGGCCACATGAGTGGACTCTGAGGTGCACAAGACCCACGAGGGAGATGTGACCCTTGCAGCCCTTGGGTCCAGTGCCCCAAGAGACCGGACAGGGTTGCTGTTTACAGAGAGAGGGACTGAAACATGAGCTTGCAGCTTCATGCCCTTGTAATCTGCATGAGACCATTCTTTGAGTTCTTTTCTTTTTCCTTCCTTCCTTCCTTCCTTCCCTCTCTCCCTCCCTCCCTCCTTCCCTCCTTCCCTCCTTCCCTCCTTCCCTCCTTCCCTCCTTCCTTCCTGTTTCAAACAGGGTCTGGCTCTGTCGTTCAGGTTGACCCGAAGTCACTGTGCAGACCAGGCTGGCCTCAAACTCACAGAGACCCTTCTGCCTCAGCTTATTGAGTGCTGGGCCTACAGGAATGCACCACGACGCCTGGCAGGAGTCCCTTCCGGGGCAGGGCCCTTGTGGCCCAAACACCCTTTATTAGGCCTCGCTTGCCTTTCACACTGTGGCACCAGGATTACCAGTCCCACATTTGCTCTTGGGGCACCCTGTGCAGCGTGGGACCCCTCCCTTAGCGCTTCCTCCAGGGCGCCAGGCCAGCGGTCTTAGCAGTGCAGCAGGAAGCTGTTGGTGCAGCTGCAGTCACCAGGGTGATTCCCCGAGTGTCCTCTGGGTCCCCCTGGAGGAAAGAGCTGGAGCCAGGGCTTTTGTCCCTCCACTGCCGCCGCCTGGCTGCTGGGGTCCTCCTCACTCCGGCCCTGACCTCTGAGAAGTGACAGCAGGGCTAGGGGCTTGGAGGCTGGGACAGGTGAGTGAGCCGACTCTCCGGGCAGGGTTTGGCCTCACAGCATGAGCAGAGTCCAGCACTAGGGCCGGGGATTTAGCTCAGTGGTTCCGGTGCTTGCCTTGCAAGTGCAAGGTCCTGAGTCCGATCCCCAGTGCCAGAAAAAAGAGTCCAGCACTGCCTCCAAGCAAACTGGATGCAGGCAGATCAGTGCTCTGAGTCCCCCCAAACTCACAGACCCCACTGTGGGGTGGGGCTGGCCGGACAGCTGATTTAGACAGATTTTTAAAAGTAACTTTCAGTGTTTAAATTGTGGAATTGGCTGTGCGGGGCTGGGGCAGGCTGGGTGCCCCCACCCACTGTCTCTGCCCCCGACGGACGTCGCCCTGTGCCCACCTGCCTCAGCTTCTGGCCACAGCCACTCAGCTTTCTCTCTCTGAGTTTGATAGTTCAGGCGCCTTGTGCGGGCGGGGTCACGTGCTGTTCCTTTTTGGTGTCTGGCTCACGTTGCTTCGCCCGATGTCCTCGGCCTGAGTGACCTGGTTTGTGTCCACAGGGCGCCTCACTTCTGTGTTCACCAGTCCCGCAGCGTGGGGCAGCTCGCAACTTGGCTGCTGTGTGGCGCCACTGAGCTGGGGGTGCAGAGCTCCTCGAATCTGGCTTTCCATCCTTTCGGCTGTGGACCAGCAGTGCAAGGGCTGCACTGCAGAGCAGCTCTGCTGTCTGCTCCAGGGCCACACTACTCCGCTCCGTAGGGGCTGTGTTCATTTTCCTCCCAGTGGCTTGCAGGGCCCTCACACCCTCCCCTTTCTGATGGCCCCAGTCCTGAGGAGTGTGTTCCGATTCCGCCTTGCGGCTGGACAGTAGAGTTTTACTGGGCGCGGTGGCGCAGGCCTGTAATCCCAGCACTCTGGAGGCTGAGGCAGGAGGATCACCTCCAATTCAAGGCCAGCCTGGGACAATAGTAAGACCCCCGCTTCAAAGAAACCCAAAAAACTAAAACAAAACTCAAAACCCTGAAACAAACAAAACCTGGTTTTATTACTTTATACTTCACATTATAATCAATACATAAATTAGTGCTGTCCTAGTAAAATGTAATAGCTCCCTTTATTGAGTGCTAAGTACCCTACATACCTTGCATGATTTAATAAATTCTCACTACAATTCCATGAGAAAGGTTCTGTTTTCACCCCACTTTGCAAATGAGGAAATGGAGACTTTAGGTAACTGTGCCTGTGCTTGGATTTGAACCAGATGCCTGACGCCAGGGACGCTGTACCCCAAGTCTGCCGTTTAAAATTCACAGCCAGAGCTGACCCACATCAAGGAAGGATCAGGCCAGGACCAGCTCCTTCCCCCAGGCGAAGCAGTTGGGGCTCGGGGTCCCCTCGCCCTGTACCCTGGGGGCTAAGAGATGCTGCACTGTGGTTTGCCTGCCCCTCAGGTCTTGTGAATAGTAGGGAAGGTGAGGAACAGAGATGTGACCCTGTTCAACTCCTGGATTTGGTTTTTTTGTGGAGGGAGGTGCTGCAGTCAGTGAATTATCTTTACGAGAGAGGGTTCATTCTTACAGTGCCGGGCTTTCTGTTAAGCCGTGGTTGAGCTGGAATGCCTGCGAAATAAAAAATTAATGGGAAGGAGTTGGGGGATTTTGTGTCCACCTTGATCATATTTAATTTTGCTTTTGGATTAGGTCAGTAATAGTCGGGTCTGCTTTAGGTGCTTTAGGAATGACTGCCAACCACAGTTCCCCGTCCAGGTTCTGATATTTGTAGTTGGATTATTGTATTAACAAATGCTTCAAATTGCAGTAGGGAAAACTCGGTACATTATTCAAGTCAGGGGACCAATTGGTCTCTCAGATCTGTTAATCCTATCAGCAAACAATGGCACAGGGCCAAGGGAATGGACCTGCTCAGGCTGCAGGGCTGCCTCTCAATCTTTGTTTTGTTAACATTTTTTCTTATTTTGGTTCCATAAAATGAAGTCCCCATTAAGAGCTCGTCTCCCAAACTAATCCCTAAACTGTGTGACTAAGAAAAAGAAAAAAAGGAGAAAGAAAATGTGGCATGTTGTTTCTTGGCCCCAAAGCCCAGACCGAGTTTGCAGGGTGTTTTACAGTGTGCTCCAAGGATGGGGGACGGAGGGGTTCAGGAGAATTCACCCCAGAAAGGCTCCTCTGGACGTGGAGCGGGCCGTGCAGGTCCCTGCAGTGCCTGTGGTCCTGGGTAACTTCGCCCCTGCACTGAGGGACAGACAAAGGGAGCTCGGGACGAGAATCCAAGTCTCCTGGGGGCTCCCTGGTCCCGAGTTTAGCTTATCACCGTGTGATTGGCACTTGGCGATCACGTATTGCCGCCGCTGTTGGTCACACTCATGTGGGAAAGTCCCTGGCCCCAGGACCTGCTGTGCCTGTTGGGAGAGGGGGTCTTCAGAGGAATTCAAATGACAGTGACGCCACTGGGTGGCCCAGGCCAGCGCGGGGTCCTCGTCAGAGAGGACATTCGGATGCACCAAGGCCATGTCGGACACAGCATGAAGGGGACACTGCCGGCCAGCACGGGAGGAGCTGCAGCCTTGGCCTGGACACTGCACTTCCGGGCGGGTTTTGTTACTGCCCCTTCCGGAAACTCACACTGCCTGGCTCTTTCAGCGCTGTCCTGACTTCTCCTGGTCCTCGTTCCTCCTGTGTGAAAGGGGTTCCTGTCCCGATTCTCCACCAGCATGCCCCAGAGGCCCCTCCTGCGCTGTGCCTGCCTGGCCCCCAGTGGGAGTCCCCCTGGGTCCGCGGGCTGTGGGCACCTCCTGCCCATCTGTGGCCATCGCTCCTGGCCGTGGGGCTCTGGCTTTCCTGCTGTGATGTTTGCCATGTTGATGCCTCTCTGCTCTGTGAGGTGAGACCCCCTTCCCCAGCATCTGGGCCGCTTTGTGTGAAAGGCTTTATTGCCAGCCCTGAGGAAGCCGGAGGAGGAGGAGGAGGAGGAGGAGGAGGAGGAGGAGGAGGAGGAGGAGGAGGAGGAGGAGGTGGCGTGGTCAGACTGGGCCTGACGGGGAGCTGTGCTGCAAGGGACAGGGTTACGTCAGTGCGTGGTCGGCCAAGCCGTCAGACGCTCTTTTTGGAAGCATCCCTACAAAGTCTTTGCACTGAAGTTTTTGACAGATTTCATGTTTGGGTTACGTGACATGGCCGGAAGGGAGCTTGAGTGTTTGTGCAACTTGTGATGATGTCCAGGGTTCTCTTGGGATGGATTCCGGGACGGTTCAGTGAGCCTGGACACTCGGGTGCCTCATTGCGTTTCAGGGTCTTCTGCAGCGAAGGCGCTGCTAGTGTTTCTTAGCAGGGCGTGGTGGCGCACACCTGTGATCCCTGGGCTTGGGAGGCTGAGCCAGGAGGATCGCCTCAAGTTTGAGGCCAGCCTGGGCTACTTAGTGAGACCTGTCTCAAAAAAGAAAAAAGAAATCTATTGTGAACATTTCTTCTAGGAACTTTTTACAGTTGCGTATCTCTTATTTGAAGTACTCGGGACTGGAAGGGTTTTGGATTTGGGAACATTTGCATATCAGTGACAGGATGTCTTGGGGTGGGGCCCAGGTCTAACGGGGAAATTCACTTGTTTCCTTGCTGGAAATTCTATACAGCGCTTCCAGTGGTTTTGTACACGAATGTGCATGATACGAGATTTTCCCCTTGTGGCGTCAGTCGGCACACCGAAAAATTCCAAGTTTGGATTTTGTGTCAGGATTGCTTAACCTGTCACACAGCAGCTTTAGGTGGAGGGGTTGTTTCTGCGTCGTGTTCTTTTCAAGCCTTGAAGAGAGGCGATTTCGTTCTGCATTTCCTGTGACCTGCCCTGAGTCCCTCTGCCCCCTCCCAGCCCAGCCACTGCTCCCCACGCCCAGCGGAGGCTGCCCGGAGCTCCCGGCCCTGCTCCTCCCAGTGCTGGTTTAATTTAGGTCTCACCCTCTGGGGTTTACTTTCTTTGCAGCAGGCACCATGGCTCTTGTTTTTCAGTTTATATTGATCTTAAAGTATGCAGCACTCAGCAAGCGCTTTTTTTGTTCTTCTTTTGGTTTTTGGAGACAGTGGTCTCCCTATGTAGTTCAGGTTGCCTTGAATTCACTGTGTGGCCCAGGCTGGCTTTGAACTCTCAGCATCCTCCTGCCTCAGCCTCCTGAGTGCTGGGATTACAGGCATTGCTGCAGGCGTTGCCGCCACTCCCGACTAGCAAGTGCTTCTTGGATGAGGTTTTTGGGGAAG
Source organism: Heterocephalus glaber (assembly GCF_000247695.1). The sequence continues at coordinate 4,371,460 of NW_004624750.1, read as the reverse complement.
GAGAGGATGCTGGCTCCTTTTCTGATATGCGGAGCTGTCTGTGGAGACCGAGGCTGGGGTGTGTTTGGGTGTGGGCAGAGTTGGGCAGAGTGAAGACAGTGCCAGCTGCCACAGCCCCGTCCTGGTCCCTGCCAGGGTGGGCGGAGGGGACACACTGTCCCTGAGTGCAGGCTCCTGGCTGTGCTCCAGCCACCCGACCCCGGGCAGGTGAGGTCGCAGGCCATGAGCTCTGCTCCCTGGGCCCAGGCTTTGGCCTTTCATCCTTTATGGAAAACAGGAAGGTGAAGGACTGGAGCGCTTTGTGCATATAAAGGAGTCGTTATTGTGGGAATCAAAGGACCACAGGGCTCCCCGGCCTGGGAGGGATCAGAGTAAAAGAAAAGGGAGAGAAAGGGCGGGAGGAAAATACTCACAGGGTCCTCTCAGGCCTCGTCTTGTGTCAGTCTTGTGTCACGCTGCTGCTCAGTCCCCTCTCTGCTCCCAGGGCCACCAGAGGGCCTGGGGCCTTCCCTCACCCCCTGCCTGTGCCAGCCCTCCCCCAGGCTCAGGGGGATGCGCTCCACAAGTGTCTTCTGATGACGATAATGAGATTCCTGCGGCTCTGTGGTGTGCACGGTGGACTTTTATCCTGGACCGTGAGTGACCCTCGCACTGTGTTTTTCCTGTGGCCGAGTCCGAGCTGCACTCCTGGGCTGCGATCGTGGTTTGTTTCCTCCCTTGATTCATCGGATGAGAGGCCCCTGGTCAGCCTCCCCTCCGCGAGCTGCCTCCGCTGCGCTGCTGTCGGGCCTTCTCTCTAATCCTTGGTGTGAATACCCGGCAGCCCGAGCTCCATCTTGGTTAATCTCTGTGCTGTGCAGCACCATGTCCCCTTGTCCAGGCCAGGTGCTTGCTAACGGGACGCTGACCACCTGGTTTCCACCTTGGGAGGTGACAGGTCAGTGTGTCTGCCTCAGCTTAGAGATGTGCACTGGAGAGAATTTTAATGGTTTATTTTAAGGCCCGTGACTCCCGGGGCCAGAGGAGCCAAGCTTTGCAGAAATGAAGAAGAAAGGGGGGCGGGAGCTTCTGACTCCTCCCTTTTGGTGTTTTGCCAGCCCAAGGCTGCCCTGCCCTTCTACGGTTGGCGACTTGGAAATGGGTAGAAAGCAGGTTGTGTGGCCTCGAGCCCCAGTAGTTGGAGGCAGCCTGTTGAAGTGAGCGCCCTGCACCCCCGGCTGTGATAGAAGAGGGTCCCAAGCCCCTGTGGTGGGGATGGGGTGTTCAGTGCTGGCCCCTGGCTGGTGTAGGGCTGGAGGGAGAGCAGCTCCAGCTGTCGAGCGCTGGGCAGTGTGGCGGCTTCCGGGGAGCAGCGGGGAGGGAGCTCCCGGCTCTGATCCCCAAGGGCTTCCTGCCTGCCCAGCGCACAGTGGAGCCCTTAGGTTCCCTCCCCAGCTCAGGCCGCATTTGCTCAAACGGAGCCCGTAGTGTAGGCCACTTGGTGATGCCCTCTGTCCCGGACCATCGGGGCCTCTCTTGTCAGGCCCGTGGGCTGGAGAAGTGGCTAGAGTCCGGGAGCAGCGCTGAGTGGGTGGGGAGGAAGATGCTGAGGCATGGGTTCTCCCTCCGGTCTGCAGCTGCCCGGCTGCCCCTGGGTTCCGCAGGGACAGGTGTTGGGCCACCTCCTGGACGGGCACGTGCCCGGGGTGCAGAAGTCACAGGGGCCACTGCCTGGTCCTGGACAAATCACCCAGTCTCAGTGGCCAGTCTTGGGGAAGGGTCCGGATCCCGAGTTCTTTCTCCCTGCTCAGGAATGCGATCTGGTGCTTGGGGTTCCAGTCCTGCCCAAACCACTTAGATGTCTGACCTTAGGCAAGTCAGAGTCAGAGTCCGGTAAGATGGGCTCAGGTGGGCACCTTGAGCACCTGCTAGGCATCTGTGAGGGTGAAATCGGTTCACATAGGGGTGGTCACCAGCACTGAGCCTGGAGAACTGGACTTGCAGTCACAGCTGGGCTGGGCAAAGTCTGCAAATCCTCAGCTCCGGGTCCTGCTAGCAGCCAGACCATAGTTGGCGAACTGGAAACCCTGGTGCCAGTCGCAGTGGATGTTGTAAATCCTACCACGCGTGGCCCTTGTGGACTCCAGGGTGGAGCACGGCTGTGGCAAACCTCTAGCCTCTTCCCAGACTCCTGGGGCAGCACCCCGCCATCCCAGTGGCTCCACCTTCTTCTCCAGGGCCTGGTGTTCAGAGTGGTCAGGGAATCATGGCCAAAGAACCTGAGCACTCCTAGGAGCACTGGTGGGACCTGCTAGTTGCTGTAGGCAGAAGAAAGGAAAACCAGTCAGTGGGGAAGGCAGTGGACTGAGGTAGTAGCGTGGGAATGGTGATTTATCTCTGTCCCTCTGCAGCTAGCCGTGGCCCCTTTCACCCCGTGTGAAGCAGTGTGTGAGTGAGCGGGGAGACAGCACCCTGCCACGTTGGGGAGCTGACAGCCACTTGAAAAGCCAGTGAAGAGAAAGGGACCTGTGTGGGGTGCTCAGGAGCCTCAGGAAGTGGCTCTGACGATGCAGTGACCGAGGCCCAGGAGAGGAGAATGCACAGAACGGTCCCCGTGGAGTCAGCAGCAGGATCTCATCAGCGCTGCTCAAACGCAGCTGCCGGGAGAATCCCTGAATTCTCGTTCGAGTGTGGGTCTGGGTCCGGGCCTCGGGCAGGGCTGCGATTCTGCCTTTCGCACAGTGCCTGGTAAAGCTGGAGCGAGTCCCGAGCGCTGGGTCTTCGGTGACACAGAGGCCAACGGCTCGCCTGTAGCCGATGTGATTAGAGGTATTAGCACCAGAGGGAAGGAACTGTCGGTGAGTGGGCAGATCCCCGCTTTCTTTCACAGGGTGGCACTGCGTGGGCCGGTGTTCTGACAAAGATCAGCTGCTTCCTAGCTGTGTGACCAGGAGCCGGGGCTGTGGTCCCCCCACAGGTGCGATGACGATTCCCGATCAGAGGAGATCCACGCGGGTGCTGGAGCAGCCAGCCTGGCGCCTTTCCTTTCTCTGGCCTGGGAGCCAGTCTTCAGACTTACAGCTTCCAGCCTGGGGTCCCCGTGTCCCTGGAGCCCTGCCACACTGGGGACCCGCCTTCCACCTGTGCTGCCACGATTCTCGCTGCATGTCCGCTCACCAGCATGTGACAGTCAGGACCCAGTCCCCCTGCCTGCCCCAGACGCTGCTTTGGAAGCTGACAAGAAAAGCCACAGAAGGGCCGTGAATGAACAGAGGGAGACTCCCCGGGGAGAAGAGAATTTTGTGGGACGAGGGGAAATAGTATGGGATAGGCTCTTTCGTTAAACTGGTGATGTGCTTTTGGGTTCCACCAGGCTTTTTGAGCTCGAGATGCTCACACCCTGTTGTGCAAAGGGTCTCACATGTTAGATGTGCCCTAGAAGCGTTAGCTTTTTTTTCTGCCTTTTCCCAGAACTGTGGATGGAGGAAACCGAAGCCGGAAGTGGTTGACTCTGGCTGTCCCCCCGAGGCAGTGGCGTGTAATTGTCGTCACTTGGGGAGAGTTGGTGGCTGAAAGAGGCTCACTTTGTACCACTGTGGTCTTGGGGCTGTGAAGTCCCACGTCCCACATTGCCTGCACCTGTCAGCAGTGCGCCCTGTGCTATAAGAGCAGCTGGCGTCTGGGGCAGCTCAGGCAGCGGCGGAGCTGGCACCAATCCCGTGAGCACCCCGTGCCTGCAGTGCCTCCCAGTCCCTTCCCTAGGTGCCCCTCTGTGTCTGCATCTGGATCGCAGTTGTGGCCCCGGGGCTCCTCGATGGCTTGGCCTCCTGAAGGCAGCTGTCACTCACACGCGTGGAAGAGGAGGAGCCAGGCCCTGGGTTGAGTTCAGGGACTCGGGGCCCTGAGAATGTTCCGGTGTGGTGCTTCCTGCCCGCTGGGCGGGGCTGGGGTGATTGGGGTCTCAGGACCTCTGTACCCCTCCGGAGGATCTGGTTCAGTCTGCTGGGTTGCAGTGGAGCCGCGTCCATCTGTGTTTGTCCAGCAGGTGCTCCTGGTGGGCAACGAGAAGCCCTGCCGTAGCCCTTTGTGTGCTGATGCCAAGGGCCAAAGCTGTGGTTCTGTCTGTCTGTCTGTCTGTCTCACACACACCTGCTTCCTGAGGGCTGGAGCCGCCCTTGACCTCATAGCCTCCTTTTCTCTTGGCTCCCAGACCCCGAGGGGACAGACCCCCAATGGTCTGCACGCAAACCCCTCATCTCTGCCAGAAGCTTGGCCAGGCAGGAGATTGCTGTGTCTACGGCGGCGGCTCCGTTGGGCTGTTCTCCCTGGGGACATCGGCAGTGCTGGGGACAGTTTTGGCCCATGGCCTGGGCAGGGTGCTCATTACTGCTGGCCCCGCTGGGCAGAGGGCAGGGTGCTTCCCTTTATGGAGACCGATCTCCACATAGACAGACTCCTGGGACCCACCTTGTCGCCCTCTCCCCGTCTTAGATCTGGTGAGGCCTGAGCTTGGCCTGGCTTCCAAGTGACTCAGGAAGCTGGATTGGCAGCTGCGCCTTCACCCACTTCCTGTTACTTGTTAGCATCTTTCTCTGGTCTGTCACATTTGCCTGCTTTGTGTCTGATGCCGGGGTGGGAGGGGCGCTGGGTTCTCTGGGTGACGGCTGTGATGAATGGCAGCTTCGCTCCGGGGTTACCCCACTCTCTGGCCCCAGCCAGGCACTGAGGCTGGAGCAGGACCGAAGTCAGCTCTCAGGGAAACATTCTGGGAGGTGGGGTGTCACCTGGTTGCCCTTCACGCCCCCGACTTGTAGTTAGCTGGTCTGGGGGTGACCGAGGTCCTGTGTCCGTGCTGCCCTCGAGCCTGTGCTGCAGCAGGGCCTGGCCCACAAGGTCCTGAGATGTGGCGAAGGCACAGCGGGTGCTCTGGGAGCACTTTGAAGCACGCTGCCCAGTGCTCACTGGGCACCCAGGTCGCAGAGCGCGGTGCAGGGCGGATGCCAAGGCGGGGCAGACCCACGCCCTCCCCTGCTGCCCTTCCCAGGATGGGGACCCCAGTGGCCACCCTGCGTGGCCACACCCTGGGGACAGGCCTGCTCCTCCCCTCAGCCCTGCTCTCCTTCTGCCCAGAGCCCCACCTGCTGCTCGCTCTGCCCCTGGGTCACCCCTGTGCTGGGGTTGGACAGCTGCCGTTCGAAGCCCCAGTGCGTTGCTCTGGCGACCGGCAGGCTCCTCACCTCTCGGGGCAGTTGCTTTGTGTGTGTGGTTTGTGTCCCTGCCTTTCTTGCTGGCTGCCAGGCAGTGCGTGGATTCAGTCAGGAGAGACAGCGGGGCTCGGTGGCAAATACTTGCAATCCCAGCACTCGGGAGGCTGAGGCAGGAGGATTGCTGTGAGTGCGAGGCCAGCCTGGGCTACATAATGAGCTCAAGGCCAGTCTGAACTACACAGCGAGACCCAAAACAAAAAGAAAACAACAAAAAAAGAAGAGCCTGGGAGAGGGCCTACCCGTGCCACGGACAGCCTTGAATGCGAGCAGGCTTCACACTGCCACTGAAGCAAGTGCGTCGCACGTTAGCAAAACAGAATAACCGTTGCTACCTTGAGGTGCGGCAGGAACAGCGGGGCCACTGTCTCACTCTGGTCCGGAGTGATCAGAATCTTTGCCGGTCCCGTGAAGCCGCAGGACCCCAGGCGGTGTCAGCCCTAACTCTGTGGCTGGAGCAGTGTGGGTTTTGCAGTCGTGTGAGGAGATGGGTTCCAGCCCGAGGCGTCTGGGTGATTATTTGTGTGGCCAGCCGTCTTCCGCGGAGCTGACCCCTGAGCCTTTCTGCAGCCACACTTTTGTCTTTTCTAAGTGCTTTTTCTTTCCTTCTGCATTGCTGCAGCTGTTCCTCCTGCAGCTTCCCCGTGACCTCGGCACAACCAGAATAATTGCTCTCATCTCCAGGGTCTTGGCCAGGCTGGCTTCTCTTTGATGAGTTTCCCAACCCACTTCCCCTGGGAGGAAGGAGCTGCTGCTGTGTGTGCCTTGCACGCGCCTGCGTCGTGTAACTCTGTGTTGCTGTTTGCGGGTCTCCTGCCTGCTGCTGTGTATGTGGGCGGAAAACGCGCCTGTCCCTCTGTGGCTAGAGAAGGGCCTGGCACTGAGTGGGTGCTAATTGCTACCCTGTAATGCCATTGGCAAGGAAGCTTCGTCTCTGTCCTCTGATACCCTTGTTCAAAAACTAAAGCTGGGGGGTGCCGATGGGTGCAGCAGAGTAGAACTCACGTATGACACGGGACACTGCACTCTTGTGACAGCTCCTGTCAGTGAGCCCGGTGCTCCTGAGCCGTGCTGCCTGTGTTATCTGAGGCAGTGGGCTCCTGCAGCGAGAACCCCCAAATCCAGGCTGTTTAAAACATGCGTGAAGCTTGTTTCTCACTCACCAACAGTCTCACCAGGTTGCCCTGGCTGGACAGCTGCTGTAGTTTGGAACTTAAGGGCCCTGCTGAGGTCTGAGTGACAAAGGCTGGCTCCCCAGGGAGGTGCTGTGGGCGGCAGTGCAGTCCTCGAGGTGGGGCCTGGTGGATTTTCTGGGGCAGTGGTGGTGAGCCCATGGCCCGCGTGCCACAGCGGGCTGTTTGTATCATTGAAAGCTCTAGAAGGTTCGCCGTCATACTGGAGGTGTGTCACACGGGGACCCAGGCCTGCGCTTTCCCTCCTTTTCTTCCCTGGGCACCTAGGGAGCAGTTGCTCTGGCTGCCATGTGTCTTCAACACAAAGTGACGGGGCCAGTCGCTCAGGGCTAGAACCTCCAAAACATGAGGCACGAGAAACCTTTCCTCTCTTTAAGTTGATGCCCTCAGATATTTGTCATAGCAAGGAACGCTGACCAGTACAGCTACACCCCTCATTCTGTTTCAGGGACCCAGGCCCCTTCCATCTTGTGGATCTACTGCAAGACCCACAAGACCCTGAAGGTCATCTCCTTTTTCAGCAGCCGGCTCGGGGGAACCAGGATGTTGAGCTCACTAAGCCTGGAGGGTACTTGGTCTCACGGGGCTGTGAAATGTGCCATCTGCCTGTTTGCTTCTGTTTAGTAGGACTTCGTGGCAGTCTTCATGGGGGACACAGCAGCCTTGCTCTGCGCTCCTCTGCCTGGTGGTCCAGTTTGCGGCCAAGCATCACGGGCAGGGGGAGTCGGAGCCATCAGCACTGTGTGCAGCTGATGCATGGTGACACAAGCGCTCGGAGCCTGGTTAGTGCTCAGGCCACCTGCGTGGCCTCGCTGGCTGCAGCTGCGGGGATGCAGGGCCCCTCTTGCCTGGTTAAAGCCTGCGAGATCAATGGGGGCTGAAGTGCTTCCGGGGCAGAGTTGAATCTGCAGGGAGTCGCTGACTGTTGAATGCGAGCACTGCCGCCATACTTCGCTTCTTTCTCATCGTGGAAGTGCTGTTTGTGCAGTGTGTCCTCCCTAATCAACACGAGGGACACGGCGACAGGCCGAGAGGACATCTTGTGTGGCGGACAAAGCCTTCCCTGTTTCCTGGGAGAAGTTGTTAGTAGTTCTCATAAGGTTATGTGAGGGACTTTTTCTTCCCTGTTAATAGAGGAGTCAAGAACCCATCGTATGATTGTAAAGTATTTTGGTAGCTTGTAATTTGAGAAATGTGCTCATGAGACCCATAATTTTATAGATTTTGGGAAATTTGTACCTACTTTCAAATGGGTAGGTTGGAGGAGGGACTTTAACCATGAACATCTTAGTTTTTTTTTTTTTTAAAGGTAAGACTGTGGTTTGAAATTCCCATCCATGAAGGCATCATGGGAGATGAAAGGTGTAGACTTTAGGTACAAAATTGCACCAAGAAAAAGAAGTTGCACACAGTGCAAAGAATTTGGGACAGACGTTGCTTGAATCTGTCTGTACCCAGGCATTTGTGGCTTAAATTTTCTTCCCCTGAAAAGGAATTTTCATCTATTTTGTTCAGTATTGGAATCTCTTCTTCCTCCTCCCTGCCTTCCCCTTTCAGGAAAACAGGGGTGGGCTTAGGAAATACAGTTTATGGGTCTCACTTGTGCAGGTGACCAGCAAAACTTATTTGGAGCTTGGATGTCAAGATGGTTATTTCTGTTCTCCTGCTTCCCTCCAAGCAGAGGAACCCACTGTGTGTGGTCAGAGTGTCGTGGGCCTTTCTTCTGGGTCTCTATTTCATTAGCAGCCACACAATGGAAGAGGAAGTGCAGTTTGGCAGTTCCTGGTATAGTTGGACCGCGTGTGGCCAGTTTCATGGCTTTGTATGGTTTGCTGAGTGCTGTGCTATCTTGGCTCGGTCATGACGTGGCTTTTAAAAATAATGCTTTGGAACTGAAATGTTCTGGTTGGTGAGTTTTCTGGCCGTGGAAGGGAAAGACCTTGGGGAGAGTCTGTGACCACGGGTGAATGATTTATGCTTGTTGATCCTCCGTTTCTTCACTTAGAGACTGGGGTACTAGTGCTGTCTTTATCAGGGTTGCTGGGATAATGTATCTGGGGTTTCATGTGTGTTCTTAACCTAGGCAGCACTCAGTGAGTGCTAACTACTATTAATTATTATTGAGTTATACAAAGTCACTGTTGGTAAGAGGTTTTTAACGTGGTACAGTGTATAAATAAAGTGAAATAGAATATCAAAAACAGTGATTGGAGGGGCCGGGGATTTAGCTCAGTGGTGCCACCGCCTGCCTTGCAAGCGCAAGGTCCCGAGTTCGATCCCCAGTACCAAAAAACCCCACAAAAAACCAGTGATTGGTAGGATTTTAACTTGTAGTGATCACCAGGACCCTTTGTAGTGGCATATTCATTGTATCTGGTACTTATCATAGCATTCAAGGCTCCTGTTATTTACAGATTCAATTCCATAACCAATAATACTGATTATTGAACACCTGTGGTGTCTCAGGTACTATGCTAGGCACTGTTTAGTTGAAAAGTCCAGACTGACAAAGTAGGGCAGGGTATTCTCTCTCCAAGGCTTTATAGTAGGGGGACCCAATGCCTCAGGTTGCCCTGGACAGTCCTGGTTTATATTTTGGGGAGCCCTTTTTGTTTCGAGGGGTATTCTGATTTGGGAACCAATGATAAGTCACCAGCATAGGCTGTTGTTGAGATGAAGGGAGTTTCTTCAGCCAGGGACTGTTGAAGGAAGGAGCAGGTAAAAATTATTATTCAGGTGGTTTGAGCCAGGCTAAACAGTAAGCTGTAGGACTAGAGGGAAGAAGGCAGACGGAGGAGGTTTTGGAAGTAGAATAAGTGTTGTGCAATATGTTGTGCAGAGCCAATTGGAGGCGCCATCTTGAATTCCAGAGCAGGATGCTCAGCCTCTGGTGCCCAGGCCTTTTGGTCTAAGTTTCCCCGGTTTGCAGGTCTCACATGTTTTCAGTGAGACCTGACATTAAGGGTTTAGTGTTTGCTTTAAAAATTCCCCCACAAGAGGATGTCGGGATTAGAGAGCAAGGGAAGGCGCCTACCACTTGCCTATCAGACAGGGAGCTAGGTCATTGGTTTTTATGGCCATTTCCTTTCTGATTCTGGGGCCATGGGCCTTGGGGGTGGAGTTCAGGGCTATTTTGGTATTTCTGTCCGTGCTTCAAAATTACCTGGTTCCTATGAGGAGGAAAGCAGGGGAATAATAACCCTTCTTTGGCTCTGAAATTTTAGGGTTTTGTTTGTTTTTCCATGCTGTGCCTCCCATCCGCTGAGAGAATATTGCTTGCCATAGATTTGGGAGAGTTATAGGGTGATACTTTATATGCTCAGAGGATATTGCTAAGTTCAGATCTCCAGATTTGGGATGTGAGTCTTTCCCCCCTGAGCGTTTGCATTTGCTGTGTCTTAATTACCATTCAGGGAACATTGGATGAAAAAAGTCAGTCCTGGCTTAGGTATTAAAATACAACCCTGTGTGTGTATTATGGAGCCTTTACCTTTAGGATTCCCATTTCTAACCCTGGGCAGCACAAGCAATTTTCTGTGTCATTAACTTCTTTTCTCTGGAACAGCGAAGGGCTGGGAATGCGCGTCTTCTCCCTCCGAGGCGAGCTGAGCGAGCTTCTGCATGGTCAGATGGATGCCACAGGCTGGCCTTTTTGCTGTGCTATTTGTGTTTCTGTGCAGGAGTCTTCACAGACTCTGCAGCTCATTGGAAGGCTCCCTACTAACTCCCGGCCAGTGATGAATTGATCCAGGTCTTTGCATCCATTATTGACAAGGTTTTGCGACACTCTGCTGGGTGCAGTAGAGCCAGCAGGACAAGGCCTGGGGACCTCCTCTGATATAAAGAGGGGCATGCGGAGCCAGCCTCCCAGGGCTGTTATGAGGGGGGCGGGTGAAGCAGTGCTCAGGAAGGGCTCTGAGTTGTTCTGATGCAACGTAGTCTGATCCAATAAGTCATCCACACACAGGTGGCTCTGGAATAGAGGGAGGCGAAGCATGCATGGCCCAGGACCAAATCTAGTTCATTTCCTGTTTTGTATGGCTTAAGGACTAACAATTGTGTTTACATTTTTAAATAATTGAAAAAAAAATCAAGCTGGGTGTGTTGGCAAACACCTGTAATCCCAGCATTCGGGAGGCTGAGGCAGGAGGATCACTGCGAGTTCGAGGCCAACCTGGACTACATGGCAAGGACTTGTCACACACACACACACACACACACACACACACACACACACACACACCCCAAGAGAAGAAAATTTCCTAACCCTTAAAAATTGTATGAAATTCAAATGTCAGTGCCCTTAAAGCTTCACGGAGCTCAGCCTAGCTCATTGGTTTGCCTGTTTTCTGTACATGTTTGCACAGTCATGGCGGAATGGAATGATTGCTCCAGAAATGGAATGGTCTGCAAAGCCGGAAACATTTACTGTGTTTTCTATGGGAAAAATATGCCAACCTCTAGCCTGGCATGGTGGTTATTTTAGCAAGGTGGACCAGGTGCCACCCTGAGACCTTGGCCTCAAGCTTGAGCTTGAGAAAGCTAAAGCTCTTGAATTCCTGAGCAAGGCAGCTGAGATCATCCATCTGTCTGTCAATTCTTTTCTGAGTGCCCACCATGTACCAGACAGTGTTTGGGTGAGTGGCGCAGGAGAAAATCCCCGACTTCCAGAGCTTACAGCACAGAGGGAGGGGCAAGATCACACACACGCAAGAAGCCCTGGCACCCCAGGAGGGGGCCGGCTATGAGAGGGGGCCGAGGGTGGGCACCGCAGGGTGGACCTTGGGAGGAAGGTGTCGGCTGACGGGCAGGAGGCCAGGTGTGAGCCCTGAGCACATGAGACAGGATCGGGGCAGGGGACAGCTCCCCAGGCAGAAGGAGAGCAGGTTCAAAGGCCCTGGGGTAGAAGTCGGGAAGAGCAAAACACACAGAGTTTTTTTAACTTTCTGCATTGCCTACAGAACTGCAGTAACCTGACTTATTCGTGGTCTTGTCCTCTTCAGGAAGCTAGCAACCAGCGAGTGTGTGGGGCTGGGTAAGGCAGCAGTTGTAGGCGGACAGGAAGAGCTGCTGTCCTTGGCACTGTTGGCATTTGAGACCAGGTGGCTCCTGTACCAGTTCCGCTGAACTCGGTGAAGGCACCACAGAGGACTCCGTTCAGGTGGGGACACATAGGGTCCAAGCGTGGCATTCCGGGAATCTAGAAGGCCCCGTCCGATGCCTGGTCCAGTCTCCACACCCTCTGCCGCCTCGCTGCGTGGGCGGTGTCGAGGGGAGAAAATGGGGACTGCAGGATCATTTGGTCACCAGGCAGGAGAGGGACTCAGGCCCACGGGTGGCGTGGGAGGCTGTGTGGCCCATGCAGTCTCCAAGCTGCACAGTGCATGCAGCCTGCGTCAGCTGGGACCCGGGAGGGCTTTTATTTGTTTAAAGCTGTGATCGGTATTAATTTGTCTTAAACAGAAGAAGCCATTTCCTGTGTAATTCTGAGGTTTAGGGTGTTTGGACTGAGCCCTTTCATCTTTTGCAAGATGGTGTTATGCATTTTAATACAAATTAATTTCTCAAAAAAACTTTTAAAAACTCTTTCTTCTCCTCCATCGAGTGACAGCCTTGCAGCTCATGTCACAGTGAGCCTGGGGCCCAGGACAAGACCTGGAGCTGTGTGCGTGCATGCTTTTCTTCCGAGACCCAGCTGTAAACAGAGATGCGGCTCGGTAGTTTCTCGTGAACCAGGGAGCTTTGTGGCTGGCAGCGGCACAAACTGTATTTGACTCGGGCTTCTGGGCCACGTGTGTGGCATTTGGCCACACTGTCAGCTACAGATTCTGGGAGGGAGTCCAGGAAAGCCCCTCACCTCGAGAGTGCAAATGAATGTTTTTCCACTTTAATTACGGGAGTTTTAAAAGGAAGCACCTTTCAGACTTATTGAAGCTCACTTCCTTCAGTCAGCCGAGGGCAGAGTGTGCCGGGGAGGCCTGCCCCGGGCCATCATCCGCCTCACTGGAGGAGGGGCAGAAGGTTTCATGAGGGCGCGTGGAGAAGCTAGTGGCTCCTCTTAGGGCTGTCATCATGCTGCTCAGTGACCACGTCTGGGTCTTCCAGCAGTGACCCAAGCCGCGGAGGGTAACGACTGTTTCTGAGCCTGGATTCCATACCAGCAGTTTGCGCGGTCACCTCTTGGGTTTGCTGTAGCATGGAGCACATGAGGGAGTGGGGTTTGCCAAGCCAGAGATGCCCATTCGGTGGCAGCCAGGGCGGCTGTGCCCGAGGTGTCTGGGCGAAGCTTCGCAGTGGGCTGCCCTGGAGGCTTTCTGCAGATGTCGGCTGGTTCCTACAGGCCATGAGCCTGGTTTTCCTTGGAAACTACTTATATATGTGTGTGTCTAAGTGCAATTCAGGTGGCCCAGCTGTGGACGGAACTGGACTCCAGAGGGAGCAGGGTCTGGCCGGATAGCCTGCTGGTTAGTGACTGCTTAGCGAGGAGAGTGGTAGTTAGTATGGGAAGAGGCGTAGGCAGTACTGTGTGGGTGGCGGTATAGATCGGGGCACCATTGCTGCTGCTTAGCCAGTTGCATGGCCATTTTTTTAAACTCTGAGTTTACAGTAGGACAGATGGTTTTGTTGCCTGTGATTCCACATCGCTGGTTGAAGGGGATTCCGAAGATGTCTCATTCTGTTTGGTGCTAGCATCTTTGTCTTGGCCCAGGCCTGTGTCTGGAGCAGCCCCAGGGAGGGTTGAGGCCCCTCAAGGGCCCGGGGCCTTTCTGCTGGCAGCTGCAGAGGTTGCACAGCCTGCGACCAGTGCAGCGTGTGTCTGCCTCTTCTGTTTTCTGGCCTTGGAGACCCGGTTTGTGTTGAAGTGGACGCTGATGTTCCTCTGGGATGTATAAATCAAAGGGGAAAACACAGAGTGAATTCTGAGTCTTGCCGGTGGACTCTTGTGTCACTTAATTGGGCGCTCTTTGTTCCTCCATCTGCTTTAAATAAATAATAACCACTGAGGGGCAATGGTTGACCTCAGTCTAGCTCCCTGTGCAGTTGCTTAATACATATTTATCCAGTGAGCGGATGGATGCCTCCGAGATCTAGAGGAAGGTTTGGAGGCAGAGCGTGAGGTTCCAGTCTTCCAGCATGGCCCTGCACTCTGGGTCTCTGCCCTTTCCTCTGCCCACTCAGCCCTTTCCTCCCTGTACAGTGTGTTGCCACATGGCGAGGAGAGCCTGAGTGGATGGAGCTGCTCAGCGTCTGCTCAGTATCTTGGGGTCAAGTCCCTGGCACACTGTCCCACCAGCCCGCAAGTGCCTTGGATTTCATACGTCATTACCGAGGCGGGGAATTCAAAGGTGACTACGTTCCACTTCTACCCGGAGGTGCTTTGTCCAGGAGCACGCTGGCCTGTGGGGTGGCCAGGCAGCAATCCAGGCCTCCTGACTCCTAGCCATGGCCTGATTCAGGTCCAGGACTGTGGCTTCCACAGGCCGAATGGGGGCGTCCTGTGTAAGGGGGATTGGCCTCCCTCACTGTTCCCACACGGCCCTTTGGACACTGAGGGAATGGGTTGGCATCGCTGCACTGCAGGACTGCAGTGGCTGTCCCTCCCCAGCGCGAGGTCCCTCCCTGCCTCTTCCCTCAACAGCTGCAGGCTAAGGAACTTGCCCGCCTGGGTCCTGCTTGATGGCGTTTCTAAAATGAACTCTCCTGGAGCTTGGAATATTGGGGTGCCTGTTTGTACTAGTGTTTCTTTCCCAGCTCTATTAATAAGGTGAAATTACAGAATCTTTTTTTTTTTTTGATACCGGGGATTGAACTCAGGTCCCTGCGCTTGCACAGCAGGCGGTGAAACCACTGAGCTAAATTCCTGGCCCAATAACGCGAAATTAAATCAGTACATTCCTTGTCCCAAGTGTGTTTGTCTGTGATCTTGCCTCTGCTTGGTGCTTTTCTTCTGGAGGGTTTTTTCCTGCACAAGTTAGGAACAGTGCAAGTTTTCTTGAGAGAGCTGAGGAATCCAGACCTCAACTGTGCGATGTTGGTCAAATGAGGAAGACTCGCTGTGCAGCTCCCCTCTGTAGATGGGTGTAAGGGCGCCAGCCATCACCCTGGCATGACTGTGTGGGGCTGATGCAGGGTCAGCCGAGGGCTGGGCAGCAGTCACCCACGGGGCTTGAAGATTCCACCGGCGCCAGACACCTGGCCCCTAGGTCACCTGCCCTTCAGAGTTGCCACAGTCCAGCCCTCATCCTGCCATTCAGAAGGGACTATAGCGTTGTTCCAGATGCCTGGCCACATCTGGAAACCCCTGCAGGGTGGGCTATATTTTTCTCATTGTGTAAATGATTTGAGGGCTTAAATATTCTGGCCAGTTTTGAAGGCTTGCTTTTGGGCTGTTTTACAGCAAGTTATGTCTATTTGTTGGGATGGATGGGGTGGGGGGATGGGGCCAATTAAGAAAATAATTACCTAACGAGAAGAATAGTGATGCTGGACTCATTAGAAATGGACGATTTGCCCCTCACAGATATGCTCTTGATAGTCCAGGGTGTCTGCGTTGGCTCTGCTCAGGCCACCACAGTCCCCCTGGCCCAGAACTGTCTCCGAGACGGCTTTGGGATGAGGTGGTGAGCCCAGCTTGCCGTTCCTTATCTGTCTGCGTGCTGGGAGATCTCTTACCATTTCTGGAAGGCTCACTTTGCTTTGAGTCAGGCAGGTAAGCCAGCTGAAACCCTGGCTTCGATTCTTAAAAGGCTGGAGGTTGCACAAAGATGGAGTCTGTGCCCAGTTTGGAGTTTATCTGGGTGCACCCTGGCTCCGAGTGAGGCCTAAGTGTTTCTGTTGAGCAAGGAGAAATGTATCCAACTAGGACGCAGAAACCCCAGTCAGGAAGTGTGCCCTCCCAGTTCCTGGTCCTGTGACCGTGGACAAGTCCTTGAACCCGGGAGTCAGTTTTGGTTCCCTCATTTGCTAAAGGCCACATTCGTGTTATTTCCTTAATTTTTCTCCAGTGAAGCATTATTTCATGTGAAATTGCTTTGCAAAACCAGAGCTGGGTCACCCTGCCTGTGAAAGGGAATGGTATGTTGCTAGAACCCGGCACCGCCTCTCAGTCACTTGGCCACGAGCCTGTTGTCTGCGTGGAGCATGGCAGATTGTATGTGTTTACATTTCTTTTTGATTTGTAGTCATCTGCAAGGCCTGCAGTGCCCAGCACTTTGGAGAGGGGTCTCAGAACTCTCAGCTGGCTTTTTCCTCCTGGCTGGGCCATCTTTACAAGTCCATCCAGGCCCGGTGTTTGCTGGGAGGAAACACAGTGGCCGCCTGTGGGTGCTGTACCACTGGCGCCTGGGCTCAGCACTCACGAGTGCCAGACAGCTCTTTCTTTCTCTTTGCTTCATGATTGAAGTGGCATGGTGCTGCCGCCAGGCCAGAGTAGTCCCTGGCCCCGCCCAGTGTCTTTCTCACAAATGACTGCGCTTCCCCCGAGGTGACTCAAGGGTGGGAAGGACACACGGAGAGGATTACACATGTATTTTGGTGCCAGCACCCAGGGCTGCCTTCCAGAAAAATTCTTTGCATTCAGCATGTGTTTGCTGCCTGGGCACTTGTAGAGTGTACACCTGCTGGAATCTGTGTGCCTGTCCTTGGGGAAGGGGATCCTTCAGTAGCTGCCCACATGTGGCCCTGTAGTCACTGCACCAGAGGGATCTGCAGCTAGTTCGTGCTTTTATCTGAATCCAGCAGAGAATGTTTAAAAGTGTATCTGGACAGAAAGCAGGCTTAGACCCAGGAATGTATTGAAATAGTCTCAGTACTTAACCACTGGTATACGTATACTTTCATCCAGCCTTTCATCCATCCACCTGTCCATCCTCCATTTTGGCCTGTGGTTGTTGAGCACTTACCACGTACAGGTTCTGTGCTTGGCTTTGGGAATAGGAAATCAAATAAGACACGATCTCTGTCCTAAAGGTGCCTGCAGTCCTGGGTGCAGGGTGTTTCCCTAAGTTTGAAGTCACATTCTTACTTGGGACATATTTGTTTGTATTTTGTTTTGGTTCTCATTGCTTTTGAATTTGGGAAAGGGACACATGGAGCCATTGTGACATTTCACTTGTTTTTATAATCCCAAGTCCTGGAGTTGGGTTTCGTGTTTTGCATAACTCTAGGCAGTGTAAGTGCTTATGTCATTAAACAGAGAAAAGAGGGAAGAAATGACAAGGCAGAAAGCCATCAAATCTTATGACTAAAAAAATATATGAAAGTGTCCCCTAGAATTCTTTTTTTTTTGGACTGGGGATCGAACTCAGGTCCTTGTGCTTGCAAGGCAGGCGGTGGAACCACTGAGCTAAATCCCCGATCCCTCCCCTAGAATTCTTAAAGGTTATTTGAAGCTTTGTAGTAGATAACATTCAAAATCGCTCTCTGAACCTTGAGTGAATTTGAATGCCCCAAACACCTGCTGAATCCTGGGAGGCCAAGGGAAGCAGAGCTCCTGGCTTCCAGTTGCACAGGGATGGCAGTTAAAGAGAGTGCTGGTCAGCTTGGGGTTGAGGTTGGCAGACCTGGGTCTGTGTCTCATTTTGTCATTCTCCAGCTGTGTGATCTTAGGTGAGTTACTTAACTTCTCTGAGTCCCAGTTTCCCTCTGTAGAAGACTGTGATAGCAACAGTTTTCATTGAGAAAATTGTCACAAGGTTGGAGTGAGATCAGAGGCCTGCAGAATGCTCAGCGCCGTCTTGACCTGTAGCAGGTACACTGTGGAATTTTGATTTATTAGGGGCAGAGAGATTTCATGGTTAGTGAACAAAGAGAAAATCGAATACAAGTTGAGGGTCCAAAACCCAGAAATCAAATCCCAAAAGCTCCAGAATCTCGGAGTGCAGACGAAATGCCACAGGTGGCAAGCTCCACACCTGACCTTAAGGGACAAGCCACCTCAGAACACAGGTGCACTGACAATTCCGTGTAAAGTTCCCTTCGACCAGTTTGTGCAAGGTTTGCATGAAATGTGACTGAATTCTGTGTTTGGACTTGGGTCCTGTCCCCTGGATATATAATTATTTATATGCAGATATTCCAAAACAGAAATAGCTGAAATCCAAAACATTTCTGGCTGACACTTCCCATCAGGGATACTTAACCAGTCCCGGCGACTGGGGGGATTTAATGGGGGTGCTGTGCCCCCTGGATAATCCTGAGGAATTAGTGTACCCTCGTCTGCATCCCTGCCAGAGCAGTGCACAAGCCTGTTTTCAGGTCAGGGCTGCTTCGATGTCTGTATTTCAGGGGCTGGGGGAGAAAGCGAGCCTGGCCTGGCAGTGGCGTTAGCGTCTCAGTGGACACCCTGCCTTTTCACCAAGCCACCAACACAGGGCAAAATCCACATCTGAAATTAATTTTGACACATCACAAAGTCAAATCGGCAATACTGCCTGACATTATTATTATTATTGGTTTTTTTTTTTGGTACCGGAGATCGAACTTGGGTCCTTATGCTTGCAAGGCAGGCGGTGGAACCACTGAGCTAAATCCTTGGCCTATTATTGCTTTTTTGAGTCAAGATCTCACTATGTAATTCAGGCTGGCTTTGAACTCACCACATAGCCCAGGCTGGCCTTGAATTTGGGACAATCCTCCTGCCTCAGCCTCCTGAGTGCTGGGTTACAGGCATGCACCACACCTGGATCCTATTACTGTTTTTTAAAGGGCAAACACATGCAAGGCAGCAAGTTCAGTGCAGTGAGAATTATTTTCACAAATGGACAATTTTCCTAAAAAATAAAAATGTAAAGGGGAAAGGGGGATTTCTCTTGGTGTTTTCCCCATGGAAGGTCTTTCTATACTCTCTTCATAGTGGCCTTGATCCTTTGTAACTTACAGGGCCCAGTTGGCCTCTGTGATAATAAACCAAGAGCCATCTGGGGTCAGGGAGCCTTAATTTATGGGCCGCCGCCTTTCCTGAGGTCAGCCAGGCTACTTCCTGGGCTGGCCCCGTGACCCCTGGCTCTTTGTGGTCTGGGGCTGCCGGTCTGGGGCTGCCGGGTTCTTTTGAAGTCTCTCCTGGGGGCCTGAGTTTGCCTCTGCCGGGTGTTAACAGGCTTTGTGCCAGGCTTTATTTGTGGGGGTGCTTATTAGAGGGGGCTCAGGGCTCAGGCCTGGACTGTTCGCAGATTCCCTCAGCCCGCTGCTCTCCAGGCCATTTGCTGAGCTGCTGGAGCTCCTAGGAGCCCGGGGATAGAGGGGGCTGTGGGTGATGAAGCCCCTTGGGAACCTGCTGGAGGGCGGTTTGAGGACCCCTGGGGGCTCCCCCCAGAAAGGTGCAGCAGGGGTGCCCAGAGCTCGCTCTCAGCAAAGTGGGCAGCCCTGTCCGCTCTGGTCCCCAGGGCAGCGGAGTCCCTCCTTCGTCCCCTCTGTACCCGCTGCCTCAGCCCCCCTCCCGAGTTCCACCCCAGCCACCCAGTGCCCCTTCTGCACAGAAACCTGTCTGTTAGCAGCCCGGGTTGTGTCCCCTCAGAGTCAGGCCCTGGAGCGACAGGGCCTCCACAGAGGAACCGGGTGAGATGGGAGAAGGGATCAGGACACAGTGAGGGGCCCTCAGGGGCGCCACCCAGACACCTTATCTCCTGGCCTCCTGGAATGGAGCCGAGCAGCCTCCGGCCTTTGCTGGAGGTTTTTGCGGTGATGGAAGGGCATTTGGGATGCTTCCAGCCCTGGGAACAGGCCTCTCGAGGCCTCTGGCTGCTTTTGCGACACTGGGCAGAAACCCTCTCTCCCTGGCCTGGGAGCGACAGAGGACTCTCTCAGGATCCATCCCGGTCAGGCTTGCTGGATGGCACGGGAGCTGACCCTGTGTTTCTGTCAGCGGCGTGGACCTTTGCCGATCGTCTCCACTCTTCTCGTTAAAATGCTGCATCAGGAAGTGGCATTTTCTCCTAGCAAGAACCCGCTCGAGGAAAATGTCCTGTCTTGTTTCTATCACAGGGCTGACCTTTAAAAATTAGAGGCTGCAGCTAGGTGTGTAGTTAGGAGGATCACAGGTTTGAGCCCAGCCCGGGCAACTTAGTGACATGGAGACCCTGTCTCAAAATTTAAAAATTTAAAATGTGCTGAGGTGCAGCTCAGCACACAGGCTCCGCCCCCACACTGGGGCGTGTGGAGACCCCGGATTGGGAGCCTACCCTGGACACCGCAGTCGGGGCCGTGGGGTCTTCCTTGCCCCTCCTCCATGATGCTCTGCTTCAGGCCTGCCGTGTCCCTTCCTCCTCTTCTGCTCTGCCACACACACGGTCGCCCAGCTCAGACCGGGCCCCGGGTAACTCAGTGCCCTTCTCACGGAGGAGGTGGACAGGGGAGGTGCCTTCGAGCTGCACGCCGGCTGGGCTCAGCCTCTCCGTGCGTCCTCTGGCTTCAGCAGCAGGACCCAGGCCCCTCTGTCTCCTCCCCTGTTTCAGTGATTGCCGTGGTTTGGCCTCAAGGTGGAGTTCACAGCATCTCCTCCTCCCCTTAGCTAAGTGAGCCCGAGGCAGTGCTGTGGCTTGGCCTCTGGTTTCTTATTTTATTTTATTTTTGGTTTGTTTGGTGCTGGAGATTGAACCCAGGCCTTCACAATGAGCTCCATCTCCAACCCTTCTTTGTTTTTTTATTTTGAGACAGCGTCTCGCAAAGTTGCCCAGATGGGTGGGACTCAAACTCTCAATCCTCCTGCCTCAGCCTCTCCAAGTACTGAGATGACAGGCATTGTTTATTTCTACACGACAGCCTGGACCTAAGGATTCTCAGAAATCTGTATGCACCAAATTCAAATTTTTACACGTCCAATTACTTTTTTTACCTAATTTTTCTTTTTTTTTATACCAGGGATTGAATTTGGGTCCTTGCTCTTTTGAGGCAGGCGGGTGGAACCACTGAGCTAAATCCCCAGCCCAATTACTTTTTTAACAAAGCCCAAGCAAGCAGAATTTCAGCACTTGGGGCCAGCTTACATTGCATAGTGTGGGACTCCACCCACCGTCTGCCGGCCTTGGTAACATGGCAGCTCCTGCTGCGACTCACCGGGTCCCCTTTCCACCCACCCCCCCACCAGGCTGCTCCCTCTGCAAGGTGTCCTGTGTTCACCTTGAGCCCGTGAGTGGCCTCATAGCATCCTCCAGGACATCACCAGTTGTGCCCTTTCTGTCCTCTCTTTCCTTGACCAGCCCCAGTCACTGGACCCCGAGCCCTCTGGTGTGGCTCCAGTTTTCTTCCCTCACGAGCTTCCACCCCTTGAACCTGGCTCCATCTCCACCCTCATGGCACTGTGCCACCCGGGGCTCGGACTCCACTGTCCCTGTTCAGATTGGAGCCTCGGGATCGAGAAGGCCCAGGAGTCCAGTTGAAGGGAACTGAATGTGGTGGGAGCCGGTGAGTGTGGTCTGGGATCGGCCAGGGATGGCAAATCGAGTTGTTTACTTAGAAACCACGAAATCCTTTCAAAGAAAGCTCCTGACCTCGAGGAAGGGCGGGCGGGGTGAGCAGAGACATATTTTTTCATAGGGAAAGAGAAAACTAAAATGTGGTTTCCCTAGGCATTTGGCCAGGTTCATTTGGAAGAAAGCAACTGAGCCCTTTTTCCTTAACACGATTAGCGTAATAGTGCTGCAGAATTTTAAGGATTGATACATTGATTTAGCAAGTAGACATATTCAAGATCTTTGTGATGAATTCAGTTTCCTAGCTCGGAATATGGTTAAGGAAGGAAAATGGCAGAGTGGATCTTAGACTCTTGCATTTCGGTTTCATAGCAGGAGACAGATGAAGAAATCCAGCCTGAAACACCCCAAGCCTCTCCCTGCTCCCCCCAGAGCCCGTGAAATAGGCAGAACAGTGTTTTCCAAGTTGCGTGACTCACTTGCTGGTCATGGCTCCCCCTGAAGGATCTCATTGAGTGACTGTTGAATTTGTTCTTGTCACGTTAAACTGTGCACCTGCAGGGGGAAGGACTTTAGTGGGCCCTGTTGGGTGGGTGGGGAAGTCACTCTCCCCTAAGGTGCCCTCCCAGGAGGGGAGGACTCAGTGCATGTTGTGTCCTGGGTGGGTCCTGGGTGGCTGCTCGCCCCGGAAGCTCTTCGAATCCCTCTGCTGGGAGCGTAGCTCAAGAGGTGGAACGCCTGCCTAGCACACAGCTGCCAGGAGAGAGAAGAATCAGCAGCAAGGCCAGCTGTGGGTGATTCATTTGCATACTCATTTATTAAGTGCCAGAACATGAAGGCTAAAATCTTTTTATTTTCTTTGATGAAGGAGCTCAGTTATTCTTTCACGACAGCCAGGTTGCTGATTAGTTATTCCACCTATCTTCATTAGGAATTTAAGATGGGAATTCTGCATGTCTTAGAAGGCAGCCGGCTACAGTGAAGTGTGGCACGGTGGCTTTTCCGTGAAGTCATCCTGGGCTGTGCCATCGTTCCTGGCTGGAGCTGTCTCTTCACGTTGATGTGAAAAGGCTGCTCTCGGGTCTTCGGATGCTCTTTCCTTGGGCCTCTCTCACCTGTTTGAGACCAGGGGCTGAGTTTCAGTTTCAGTTCTTTTGTTAACACTGCTTGTGTGAGTGCCTGTCTGTGTACGATGATCACATTGCTCACGTGGAGACGGTTCATGGAGACGGTTCATGCACGTAACACATCTTCGCTCGTTTTTTTATCCTCTTCCCTCCCCTCCTTCCCCTCCCTCCATCCTTGCTCCCCTTCCCATCTCTAAAAGGTTCATCTCCCTGTTTCCTACTATCTATCTTTAATTTTGCTCTTTATACTTTGGGTTTCTCATATAAGAGAAACCATGAGATATAGTTAAGCTAGTATGTCTGATTTATTTCACTTCACATTATGGTCTCAAGATGCATCCATTTCCTACTAATGACTCAAGTTTATCCTTCTTTATGGCACAGTAATACTCCATTGTGTATAATCCACAGTTCATCTGTTGATGGACATATTAGCTGTTTCCAAGGTTTAGCAATTATGAATTGTGCCGCTATAAACATGGGTATGCTGTTGACATTCCTCAGAGGGACAGGCATATCCTCCTGGATGTCAGAGCTGAATAAGGCTGGACAGTGGGGTCTGAAGATATCCGAGTCTGACACATCCCCAATCCGGGAGCAGCTTGTCCTTGGGCCTGCATGGGCCACAGTGCACGGGGCCCCCTGCAAAGCTTGTCAGAATAATCGGGTCCTCGTAGCTGGGGCTTCTGGGAGTTCTGCTCTGTGGTCCCACTGAGGTTGGTCGGTGTCCTCGCAGCCCTGGGGTCAGATCCCAGAGCAGGCGGCCGCTGCTCACCTCCAGGAGCAGGAACTGTGCGTTGTGCACAGATGCAGGGCCCCACTGCAGAGGAGGTGCAGTGTCTGCTGGAATTAACCCGTCAGGACGGGTTAGAAAGCACAGTGCATATGTGTTGGCGATTATGTTCTGTGAACTGGGGCAACCTCAGAGTTGTTTCCTAAGCAGTATCAGGCGTTCGTGTATGGACCTAGAGCAAATGGAATTTGTACACGAATTTAAACAGATGTAGGAAAGAGAGCGTAGCTGCTGCGGGTTTGATGTGAATAATAAGCAGATTCCTTCTGGAGTCTGCTCAGCATGACCTTGAAGGGGAGCCCTTTCTATTCTGTGGGATTCACTTTTAGGACGGCTGTGAGTTCAGCTCTTACCGAAGGCAGATCAGCCGAATTCCAGGGTGGCCGTGCATAAGAAGTGATGTGGGGCTAACTTGATGAAAGCTGTCAGTTCCATTTGTTGTTTTCTTATACAAAGTTAAGACCAGGAAGCTGGACAAGTCTCCTTGCCTGGCAGGGCCATCCTGAAGGTGGACGGGGGGACGTCCTAGGCACAAGGGCTCCCCAAGGCTGAGCAGCAATGGGTTGGAGGACATAAGCAGGGGGCATTTTCTCACTGCACTGGGGCAGATTGTGGCCCCCGATCTGCTTCAGTCCAGTTCTCACGTTCGCAGAGCCAGGCTTTCAGTCGAACGAGGCCAGCCTGTCTTCCTGTGGGCCTCCTGTGTGTCGATGCCGCTTGGTGCCCAGGAAAGGCTTCCCCTCCACATGTGGCCTAGGGGTCATGAGCTTCGGCTCACAGCCAGGAGATGTCAGAAATGCAGGGTCCCCTCGTGCCTCCCTCGCCCGCGCAGTGCGCTTGTATAAATCTTCCACGTGTCCAGTTTGCTGTGCTTCCTGGCTGCCCACGTTATTCTGTGACATCGTGCTTTGCTGTGTTCCTTTGATCTGGTGGCGTGTGGCTTTTGGATCGTGACAGGACTGCGCCCATCCTGGCTCAGCTCCTGCAGTGACTTCACCCCTGTGCCTTGGTGTCCACCTCTCTAAGTGGAGACATGGAGAGCAACTTCCCAGGCTGTGGAGGTGAGTATTTATAAAGCATCTCGCAGAGCCAGCCAGGCGGGGGCGCTGGTTGTTATGGAGATGGGTGATGTTCCTGTCCTGCCTCCTGATTGGGTGAGGCCTCCACCAACTTCCTGCCTGTGTCCTCCGTGACCCTTCTCTATGCCCAGATGGGTTTGCTGGCTGATGGGATGGCTGCGTAGCAATCAGACTACAGCTTCAGGTCCCTCCTTGGCCTCTGGGTTCTGTCTGAGTCCCAGGCAGCAGTGCTAATAGGCTTAGCGAGTTCTAGAAGCTCGTAAAGGAGACCAGTCCTTCAGCATCAGATCGAGCAAGGGCATGGGTACTTTTGGCCTTTTGAGCACCTTGCACGTGGGTGTGTGGCCGGAAAGGGACCAAAGCCAAGCCCATGTGAGCCACTCCATCTGGCTCACAATATCCTTCATCTCATTCCTTTGCAATGCGGTGGACAAAGGAGAGCCCAGAAGAGCTCCACATGTTGATCACCTTGGCTTCTCTGCTGTCTCGGCAGGGATGTATGTGGCCGTGAGAAACAGTTAAGCCCTGAGTTGGTGGCCAGGGCTGCCCACGGACACAGCCATCCTGCTGGTGCCTCTGTGCTGCAGATGCCCCCGAGTGGCTTCCCACCACACCAGGGACCTGGTCAGCAGCCCGGTTCTGGCTCCTTCCAGCGCTGGATCGAGGCCCGTTCCACCCCTTCCCTCCCACTCCGTGGGCCTGGGGTGGATTTACACCCACTGTGCTCCCTGAAGTTTCCAGTTGGCTGTGAAAAACCTTTCGGTGCATTTAAACTTCGGGAAGGCCTAGGTGTAGAGAAGAATTGGGCAGGTGATGGCACTCTAGCGACCCCTTTCCAGTCACCCTTGTCAACGTCTTCATCCCACCGGTAGGTGTGTTGTGACTAGCGGGCCAGCGTCGGTCCATGTTACTCACCAGGTCCGTGCCAGAGAGGCCGGGCTGCCCAGTCCATCCTGTGAGGGTCCGAGCTCTTCCTGTGAGTTATCTCTGGTGTTCACGCTGATCCTCCGGCTGAGTGGTTCGTGTCCGTACTGGGTAGTAGTTAGTGTCGGTAGTAGGTAGTAGTTACTGTCGTAGAACTGCACTCTCCTCTTTCCGTACTGTGCTGTTTGGGAGGAAGTCGTTATGCAGCCACCCTCAGTGTGTCCCAGGGCCTTATCTCTCCCACTTCGCTGGCCTTTGTTTAGCACTTCCTCTATCCCACATCCTATCAATACCCGCTCTGTTTCCTTCCACACTGGATTGTAATTCCCTCATCTGTGCAAGCGGTGCAGGTTGATTGGCCAAACTGAAATGCATTTGGGACCCCACCCACTCCACTTTCCAGGCCCTGCTCTCCTTCCGCATCATGGCCTCAGCCCGGCCGTGTCTGCTGGCTGTATTTTGAGAAGTGCTGGTTTTTAAGCCACTGGGCCCAGAGTTTGAGCAGGAACGGCGGGGAGGGCGCACCCAGGTCCTTCTGCCATGGGGTTGGTGTCCGCACCTGGTTAATCCACACTGCAGAGCGGCCTCCCTGCAGCAGGAGCCGGGTCGGCTGGTTTCACAGGTGTAGACCCTGAGGGCAGTGGCGAGAATGCTGTGCAGAGCAGCCCGCCCGTCCGGCGCCCGCATTCAGAAAGTGGGATGTGATGAGCGTGATTTCTCACTGTCTCCCTGCTCCTGCCAGGGGCTGACTCGTCACTGTCCCGCAGAGACCGGGCTGTGGAGCTCCAGAACTGAGTGCGTTCCCGGCAGTGTCCTTGGCAGCTCTGCGAGCCTGGCAAAGCCGCTTCAGTCCCCTGTCCCCGCGTCTGTGGAAGGAGGGGGCATGGCGATCTGGCACCTGGGGGTGGACAGGCTGCGACCTGGCCCTCGGGGTGGCGTGGGTCTCACCCCTGGACCGTGCCTCGACAGCAACTCCTAGGAGACACCAGCCGGGGAGCTGCCGTTGCCTTTGCAGACTTAAACAGTGGTGTAAATGCAGCACTTGGAGTCATAAATGGAATTAATAATAGAGCCTGCCGTTAAATTGACCTATGTTTTCATTTTTTCATTGGAACTTGGGAGCCATAAAAGGATATAGGGAGCATCTTGGATTTAGGGAAAATCACCATTTTTAGCTAAGAGCCATCAATTAGTAGACTTTAAAAAAATTTTACCTTCTTTTCATAGCTCTGGGAGGCAGCTTTTTGGGGACAGCTGTAATTTTGCAAAGAAAGACTGAAAGTAAGAGAGAAGTGTGTGTGTGTCAGAGATCGGAACCCTGGCCATGGGCCCCGGCAGACCACTGTACCCCTCTCCCGCCTGCATCGGCCCTCACCTGGAGGATCGTTTTAAAAATTTTTAAATGTTCATTAGCACATTCCGCAGTCCGTGATTACACTCGGGAGCTGGGACGCACGTGATGCGTCTTCATTCTTTCTCCCCTTCCGTCCTCCAACCCCTCCATCTCAGTCTCCTTCCCATCTGCAAAATCACCCGGAGGACGTTGGCTCAGGTCCCTGCCTCAGCAAAATCAGAAGCACTGGACTCCACGTCAAGGGCTGCCGGGGACCCTTGCAGGTGGGTGTTGGGGCTGGAACACTCTGGCTCCGGGCTCTGATGGCACCAATGAGCCAGAGGCGGGGCCCCCAGCTGGCCTGGGAACATTGTGATGCCCTAGGTGGAAGCAGTGTCTGAGCTGACCGTGCATGCGTGTGCGTGTGTGTGTGTGCGTGTGAGAATAGGAAGGGATGGAGCAGAAATTAAGTCCCTCTAAGATGTTACTTCCTGAGTTTAGGTTGAAGTTGGGTCAGAAAAATGTTTGATTCCTCTAAAGTGTTTTGGTAGCAAAAGCCAAGGGCCTGTGTGAGAACTTCTGAACAGCTTTTAGAAGGCGGCCCAAAGCCCTGCGATGTCCCACTCACATCCCTTGTTGTAAGAACGAGGATCCAAACAGGATGCTTAGATTTTTGTTCCACAGAATGTTTTCGGAGTATGACAGAGGTCTCCAGGGTTAGCTCTAGCAAGTCTTTAGAAGAAAGACATGTGCCATGGTGTGCACGGACACACACACACACACACACACACACCCTGACTGAAAAGGTTCCATCCGCCCTGGCTGTGCTGTCTTCCTTTGGTGATCGCCTCGCAGACTTTGGTGTCCATCACAGTGTGGCCCCGCTTCTGCCGTCACCGTCTTAGGTGACAGCTGGCTTGACAAGAGACCCTTGTCATTAAATGACCCATGCTCGGCTTGGGTGCAGTTTCTGTGCAGTTCTTTTTTCTTTTCACTGTAACAAACATAATGGTGCTGTTTTCTCTCTCTCTCTCATTCGCATTTTGTTGTGAGATAAGGCCTCTCTAAGCTGCCCAGGCTCACCTTCAGTCAGCTTCAGTCACCTTGGCGTTGATGACCGCACGGCCATGTGAACGCATTCAGTGCTGTACACTGAAAAGTGGTCAACGAGGCTGGCTGCGGAGGCGCCTGTGTGCGCTCCCAGCGCCCCGAGCTGCTCGGGCAGGAGGGCTACGAGGAGCTTAGCAGCTTAGCAAGACCCTGACTCAAAACAAAACAAAACAAAACAGAACAGCTGGGGGAGTAGCTCAGTGCAGAGGCCCGAGGTTCAGTCCCCAGCACCACACACACACACACGCACACATAAAGGATAAAAATGGCCAATTTTATGTCATGCAGACTTGATTACTATATATATATATATATTTTTTTTTTTTGCTGCCGGCGATCAAACTTGGGGCCTTGCGCTTTCGAGGCAGGCAGCGGAACCACTGAGCTAAATTCCCGGCCCTACCACAACATATTTTTTAAAACGCCCACATGGACCCACCCACACCCTCATCTGAGCCTGGAGGCTTTGAGCAGCACAAACACAGCCTCGTGCCAGTAATGATGAGCACAAGCCAGTGTTCCTGCAGAGAAGGCTCTAGAAACACCTGGGAAGAGAGCGGCTGCCAGGCAGCAGGTGGGCGGGTGGAGGGAAGACAAGACCCTGGCTGTGTGTGTCCTTTGGGGTCATTTGGTTTTGTACCATGCAGCTCAAAACCCATTTGTACCATTACCTGCTCAAAAACCAGCTGTAGCCCTTTAGATCAAGTGGTGGTGAAGAGGGGAGGAAGATACGGATTCCTTTGGAGGGTGTGCTCAGCCCTCTGCTAAGCGCTCCACCGTCGTGACCCCAGAACCCCCTCTTCCAAACCACCCCACTGGAGATTTTAGCATAAGAATTTTGGAGAGAGGCCAGGCATGGTCATTTGTAATCCTAGCACTCAGGAGGCTGAGGCAGGAGGACTGCTGTGAGTTTGAGGCTATCCTGGGCTATATAGTGAGTTGAAAGCCAGCCTGATCTACACAATGAGACCCCATCTCAAAACAAAACAACAACAGAAAAGAAAGTGGGGGATGAAATAGCCCAGAACTTACCATGAGGAGCCCCAGTGGTCAGTGACTTGCCCAAGGTTGTTGAACCCCAAGTGATTGGTTTTATCTTGTTATATCTGATTGATCAGGGCTGATATAAGATTTAATTTTCTTTCACAGGTTCTGGTCAGCTATCATAGCAGGGGCGTTCTGATCAACCCAGTGGGCCCATTTGGAGAGCTCTGGGTTTTACTGAAATGCATACTGAGAAAGGGATTGAGAAGTGGGTCCCAAACAAATGACAGGTGCAGCACCTGGCGACATTTCCCGGGAGGAGAGAGGTTGCGGGCCCAGGCTGCTCCCGGTGGGTGTCTGCAGCTGCCTGGGCCCCAGCGCCTCCTTCTCCCTTGGGCCAAACCGAAACAAAGCAAAAGAAAAAGTTCAGAAACAGAAGTCGGAAGACAGCAGTGGGGCCGGCGCGTGGGTTCCCTTGGAAGCCTGGCAGAGGCCCAGGGCTCTCACCCAAACGCACTGCCACAGAGGCAGCCCCAGGCTGTGCCTTTTGGAACCTGGGCAGGCAGTTAGAGTTAAGTGGGGCTTAGAGTTCCAAGGCAGATGACTCTGCAGAGCAGGCTTTCTGGCCCTGGCATCTTTCATAGAAGTAAGAGAAACCGAAGGGAGAACTCATGTTTTGTAGTTACAGATTTTATTAATAATAAAGAACTTGAGGCTTCCGGCCTCTTGGAAATACTGCTGTTTTCCTCCCGCTGGAAACAAACACCAGTTTGCAGTGGATGCAGCAAGCTTGGGGTTCTTCTGCCACTGGGAAGTCCCCCCAGGTGAGCTGGTCCCAGACAGCGGAGACGCAAAGAGGGAGGTGTGCGGTGTCTGGCGAGGGGCCAAGGAGGAGGTCCGATTGCCTCCGTGGGCTGGAGCTGCTTCTCCAGGCCGGTAATTAGAGCAGGAAGCAGCCAAGCGCACGCCTGCTGACTCCAGGTGCGCTGAGATTTTCCGTGCAGGGTGGGTGCCTGAGGGCTGGTCCCCTGCCAGCCAGCAACCCCGGCACCTGTACGGTGGTGGGAGGAGCAGCGTGTGGGCAAACAAGCAAATGGGGCTTCCATTCCCGGGCGACAGGAAGTCCCAGACTGGAGCACAGGGGGCGACAGCGTGGTTCAAGATGGCGCGATCAACAGTAGCCTGCGTGGCTTTGCTTCCCCTTTGCCAGCACCTCTGTCCTGCAGTGCGGGCTCTAGAGACACAGTGCTCACTTGGGTTTATATTTGGCTCCTCAAGCTCTGTGGCCTTGAGTGAATTATTTAATCTTCTTTGGAGTTTCATTTCCATATCTTTAAAATGTAAATTGGTATAGTATCTATCTCATGAATTTGATATGAGGATTAAGGTTTTTTTCTTCCTGAATAAAGATAAAGCATCCTTTTGTTCCTGCTCCTTGCTTTCACGTGCAGTCTGGATGGCTGGAGCTGTAGCAGCTCTCTTGTGCATGCGAGGTTCAGAGGGTGAGGGGGAAAAGCTGCTGTGGAAAGGACGGTGGACAAAAATGGTGGAGCTGCTGGGGTCCTTGAAGACAGCTGGTGGCCAAGCCAGACCTCCCTCCGACTTTCCTAGGTGGGCCCTGACTTGCTGTTATCTGCAACCCAGAGTGTATGAACTGATTCAGCTTTGTTTCCAGACTGTGAACTCATTAAAGCCACAGCCATGAGTATTCACCCTTGGGCTCCCAAGGAAAACCGAACACAATGTGCCGCACACAGTAGGTACCTGATGGTTTATGTTGGGAGATGGATAGTTGGAAAGAGGGGAAGGAAGGAAGGAAGGAGTTGTATGCTGCTAAAGGATGAACAGCTCTCTGGGAAATAAAAACCTTTGCTTTGTAGCATTTGCCAGTTTCCGTGGTGTCAGAATTTCCATTATGGCTGGTTTCAAGGTACTGATGTGGTAGTGCTGTGCTGAGTACTGGGAAGAGGCAGCTCTTGTGGCTCATTGAAGCCCACTCCAGCTTACCACCAGGGGACAAAGGACAGAAGGAGGGGAGAGAAAGGAGACAGGAGAGTCCATTAATATTAATAACTAATAGGGGCCGGGGATTTAGCTCAGTGGTTTCACCGCCTGCTGCCAAACGCAAGGACCTGAGTTCGATCCCCGGTACAAAAAAAAATATTAATAACTAATAATGAGAACAGCATTAGCAGTAGTAGTGCTAACATTCATGGAGAGCTTCCTATCTCTGTAGTCTGCTCCAAGTCCCTCCCCTTGTTCTTTTCCTTGCATCTCATTGGCCAGCACTGGTCACATGGTTGGCCTAGCTGCAAGAGAGGCAGGCATAGGAGGTTTACGAGAGGAGGTAATAAGTGCCTGACTGCTGAGAGCAGCGCCCCTTCCCTCCCGAATTCAGGCAGGGGCCTGCCCACGAGGAGAAGGGCTGTGCAGGGGCCAAACAGCATCTAAAGAGGTGAGGCTTTTCAAATAGAATGGATTAGTTTTCAAACTCAAAACTGCCTTTTCAGCAAAGCTCACAAGCCCCGTTGTCATCAAAATGACAAATTGCCCCCTGCTTGTTTTCCTTTCTGTGGACAACACTGCAGACGCAGAAACCTGCCTGGCCTATCAGGTAGAATGGTTGTTTCTCTTAACCAGCTACTAAGCAGAGTGAAAAATGAGGGGAGACAGAAGTATGCGCAGCTCGTGAAGAGAATAAAGTGCCTAGGACTGGAAAGGAGCGCTCCCAAGTGCAGATTCACCAGTGTTCCTCGGGCTGTGCTGCCCTACATGGGTTTCAGGTGGGGCCCAGGCACGGCTGGAGTGCGGTGGAGAGGACACGGTGCTGGGGCTGCCATCTGCGAACTCCCTCCTTACAGGTTGCCCAGCCTGCACACAGCTAACAGGCCAGCCGCTCACACTGGAGTCCGATGCTCCTGCTTCCTGCCAGGTGGAAAGCAGAGGTCAAAAGCAAAAGATGAAACTGGGTCCACTGCCCATCATCTGCAGAAATTTTGTAAATTTTGTATCCTGGCGTCTGTTTCCTAAAATCCTGCTTGTGGGCGATCCATGGGTTCCGCCTCAGACCCTGGGCTTCCTGTCCTGTAGGAGATGATAACGGTGCAGCCGGAAGGAGGAATGGAGTTGAAAGAGGCTGCTGTTCCTCAGCACGCTGCAGACATCTATGGGCGTCAGAGTCCATCCCTCTTGACCCCTTGGGCAGGCTGTTAAACCCACTGCAAAGGCACCAAGGCTGTCCCGAGGGGCGTTGGTGGAGGTGCCCCATCCTTTGGGTTTTCCATTCCAGCACAGTGACCCGCTGTGCAGGAGTGGTTCACTTCCTTGTTTGACAGCGAGTCCCCTGGTTGTTGCTCTCGCTCACCCGCAGGGTTCTGAAGGCCAAATGTCTGTAAGTCAGCGGTCAGGGGTTGGGTGATCAGCCACCTGCCACACGTTTTGATCTTTCTTGAAGCAGAATGGAAATTGCTTTGCAATGCCCAGAGCATTGCTTGCTCCTAAAGTGGGGCTGAACTTTTTCTTAAAGGGCCACTTGTGGATCTTCTGGGTTTGGCAGGCTGTAGGTAGTTTCTGTTGCCCTGGCCCAGCTATGCACGTATAACACGAGGGTACCTGCAAGCAACAAGCGGGTAAGTCAGCATGGTTGTTGTCCTGTGACTCCACACAGGAGGCAGAGGGAAGGATTTGGCTCTGGCCATTGTTTGCCAACCTTGGTTCCTCGGGTCTTGGGTGGACCAGAAGAAGCCCCTCTCCTGCCATTGTGGATTGGGGTGCATTGCAAAATCAGCCTGTGCTTTTGCTAAGAGATCCTTCCCAGCTGGAAATCATGGTGGAGAGTAAAGGGGGTGGGGAAGCCCTGTTCCCCACTGGTGGGGATGGCTCGGTGAAGAGGCGGAGACAGTGTTTGGGCCACTGAGTGTATGTGTGAGTGTGAGTGTGCGTGTGCGTGTGTGGGCTCGCCTGCGTGGTGTGGCCTTTGCACTCCCCCATGGTGGCAGGGGCACGTTTCCTGGCATCTTTGTGTTACCGGGCCAATATTCAACTCCTGAGACCTTGTGCTCCTGTTCCTTTCTTCTTTGTAATAATCTGGAGTGAAGAGGAAATGTGGCTCGTGCTGTCGGGCCCCTGGTGCCACCCTTCCGCTGTGGCTTAGCCTCGTTCAGGTTTGGCCTATTTCCGAGGCCGCGCTCCTCTGACCTGAAGTGTGGTTGGGATTCCCCAGCCTCCCGGCTCTCTGAAGAAAGGAGCTCAGTTTCCAGTTCCGCAGATGCCGTGGCCTCCCCGGCAGCCGCTCACAAGAGAGATCAGCGTGCAGCTTTGCGTGGCACCGATCTGTTTTCACGTTGCGACCCGGGGAGCTGCAGGGCCAGGTGGCGGCTGGGGACTCACGCGCCGGGTCCACGTCCCCAGGACTGACCCTGTGGTTCCTCCGGGAGGGGGGCAGCTGGTCTCCAGTGCGCGCCCGGTCTGCTCGCTTGTACGTGGGGGCTGGGTATCGATCACCCCGCTCACGTGGCTGGCATCAGCTGCTCTGGGTCCCTTGTAGGTCTTGCAAGGTCCGCGGGCTCCTCCCTCCTGCCTGCTCCGTGCCAGCCGCACGGAGGGCAGGGGCAGGGTTTCCTTATCCTGCTAACTGCAGCTGTCAGATTCCTCCAAGGGGCTGGGCGGTGCGGAGGCCTCACTGCGAGGAGTGTGTGTCAGGGCCGTGTGGGTCTGGTGGCCGCTCGGGGACAGTGACTGAGTCTGGAGCCGCGTGCCAGGCTGTGCGGACCAGGGAGAGGCGGAAGGGGCCGTAGCTGGGAGAGAAGGCGGGGCGCCGGGCCGGGGGCGGGGCTCCTCTCTGCTCGGGCCGCCTTCCTGCTGCCGCACACTGGGCACACTGGGCGGTGGGGTGCCCTGAGGGTGGACTTGGAACTGAAGCCGCCTCTGCAGAGCCCGCCCGTCCAGCTTCTTCCCTCCTTCATTCCACTTGTGTTTTGAGCAGACCTGTGTTGTCGTTCTCCGCGTAGCATGGCTGTAAAAAAAAAATAATGACAAATGGTGGCAAGGATGTGGAAAAAACTCATACACTGTTGGTGGGAACTTACCTTACTACAGCCACTATTAAAAGCAGTATGCACACCGGGCCTGGTGGCACATGCCTATGATCCCACCACTTGGGACGCTGAGGCAGGAGGATCTCCCCGAGTTCAAGGCCAGCCTGGGGTACACAGTGAGTTCAGGGCCAACCTGAACTACAAAGTAAGACCCTGTCTCAAAAAAAAAAGTATGGAAGTTCCTCGAAAACTGAAAGTAGAGCTATTATAGAATCCAGCTATCTTACTCCTGGGTATATAGCTGAAGAAAATGAAAGCAGCATACAAGGAAGACACGTGCATACCATGTTTATTGTGGTGCTGTTCACAATAGCTGAGCTGTTAGACTCAGACCCGGCGCCCGTCAGTGACGGTTAAAGAAAATGTCCAGACTGCATCTCTCCAAGGCCTGGTCCCTTGTGGGTCCCTGGTCTTTCCCAGCCCCTCCAGCTCCAGCTGCTGCTGGTGTCCTCGGGGAGCCTTGGCTGGCAGACGTGTCCCCCAAGCTCTGCCCCATCTCCTGGTGGCCTCCCGTCTGCGTGTGCTACATCACCTCGCCTTCCTGACCCCTCGATGGCGCTGGGCCCTAATTCCCTTCTCCTGAGAGAAGAGCAGTTACTGGGGTTAGGGTCCCTAACCCAGCATGACCTCACCCACACTTGGTTCCTGGTGCACAGTCTGTTTCCAGATGAGGTCGCGTTCATGAGGGTAGGGGAGGAACGCACTTGTTCGCGCCTCTTTCCGGCCAGGCTGAGTCAGTACTTCAGCCTCTGTCTCAGCGTCCTCATGGAGTAAGTCGAGGAGCGAGGGCCTCCTCTGCCTGTCAGCTGGGATGGAGGAGAGTTCCTGACACCAGCCCGAGCTCTCTCCTCGCCCCCGCCTTGCCCTGCGCTTGCTGCTTAGAAGGTGAGGTTGAGGAAGGTCTCTTGGAAGATGTGGCTTTTGAGCTGGGACCTAAGGAAGGTGAAGGGAAGAGTCTGTGGCAGAGAGGACGTGGAGGGCAAGGCCCAGAGGTGAGAATGTGTTCAGCATGGTGGTATTGATCTCGATCAGTGGTGGCGAGCCTGTGGGACCCGTGCCGCAGTGAGCTGTTTATATCATTGGATGCTCTAAAAGGTTCTCCATCCCTGATCTAGATGCACGCCAAGGGTCTACAGAAAACTCAAAAAGGGCAGCCGTGTTAATATGCTTTTCCCCACCCGTATTTGCATTTCAGTCTCTGCTCACTTAGAGGGACAGTTGATCTGGAATCCAACACGGCAGAGCAGTGTGAAGTCTTGGTTCAGCCGTTAGTGGAGCGCACAGTGCCTTGTAGGAATTCAGAGATGGGCGAATTTGATGGCTGCTGTTAAAACTCAGAAACAGATCAGCACAGGACAGCTTTGAGACGGGTTAGGGAGGGATGGTCATGCCCCAGCAGGCAACAGCTCTACTTTATATTTGGGTAGGGTAAGCACCAGACCTGCAGTTGGAGAATTAGGGTTCCCCTTCAGGTTCCCCATTTACTGAGTGATCTTGGATTGGTCCCTGAGCTCTACAGCTTAGTGTCTGCAGCTGATGTCCTCGTCCTGTTTGCCCGCACGGATTTAGAGCCCTCTGGGAACCGTCACCACCGTGTCCCCCGCTGCAGCCCTACAAGGGCTGCGCGCCAAGCGAGACGCCACAGTGCTCAGGTGCTTGTTGTGAAGTGCATTGTGCGGTGGGCAGCGTGTGGCTCAGGGACGCACCCTCACACAGAAGTGCCTTGCAGCCTGGAGGAGGAGCCCGGCATGGGGCCAGGATCCCAGCTCAGCCTCTTGGGGGTGTTTGTTGTCAGACTGGGGCCTCATCTCCCTGCCTGTGAAATAGGCGAGGTGACCGCCAACCCCACCCGGTTTGCGGGAGGACCGATGGCAGAGAATGTCCTGGGTTATCCTCGGCCCCACAGAGCAGGGCGCAAGGACAGTGGAAGTCATCTCACAGGACAGCCCCAACCAGGCCTCCATCGCTGCTCCGTGGTGCCAGGGCACCAGCCCGTGCTGCTGGCTCTGTTTCTCTATGTGGACCTTAGCCATGTGGTCCGGCACGGGCCCCATCACAGTGGGCGGATCCCCGGCAGAGGGCACCTGTGCTCACATCCCACTGGCCAGAGCAGGGTCGCATCTCCCTGCAGGGGGTGGAGAAGCCTCATCCTTACTCTAGGTGGCGGGTGCCTGACCCATTTTGTATGCTGTGGAAGAAGGTAAGATTTAATTTGGGGAAACAAGCCAGGTCTCTGCCTCTGCGGAATAAATGCTATTTCTGAACCCTGAAGTAGAAATGATTCAGGGTCACCCACAGCTTGAAATGGAAATGATTTTACCTGGCTGGAGTCCAGTCGAACACGTTCCAAGGAAGGGAATGTGCTGTGTGCCCTCTGCCGTGCCGAGTGAGGGCTTTATGTACCCTGTGTCCTGTTAATCCACACCAGAAGCGAGCTCCAAGTTGCCCACTTGAGGGGGGCACTAAGGCTTAGAGAAGTCCAAGCAGGACTTGAACTCGGGACTGTTGGACTGGAGACCAGTGCTCTTGGTGCCTCAGAAGCCCAGTCTGCTGGATCCAGTTCGTTTTGTAGCTCTGGGTGTACCTGGCCCCTCCTCTGCCCTGTCCATGGCGGGGGGCCTCACCTCTTCGAAGCTGAAGGGGACACTGGCTGGGGTTTTTCCAGAATGTTCTCATCACACAGGATGGACTCTGAGCTTTGGGGCTGGAGTGGCCCAGGTGGGCAGGAGAGGCGTCAGGTCCCACAGAGGAGCAGGGGAGGGCCTGAGCACCAGCTTCTGGTGAATAGATGTGACCCAGAAGTACACCCTTGGGTGTAGACCCGCTGTTGCCTCAGGGCTCACTTGAAGCAACGTAGAGGCGGCCACTTTGTGGGCTTGAGTCTTCTGACAGCAAACCAAACTTCAGGCCTGAGCTGGGCCCATGCCTTGCTTGGCCCATCAGGGCTCCCGTAGCCTGTGCAGGCCTGTATGACTGCTTTCCTGTTACTTCGCAAATAGCTCAGGCTTAATGTGTTCAGAATGCAGTTACATTCGCATGTTTCTCGGTGATATAAAAATCATTATTCAGTGAAATGTGATCATATCCTGGTTCAGCTGCAGGATTTTAAAGCTCAAGGAGACTTTGGCATCGTT
This sequence comes from Heterocephalus glaber, assembly GCF_000247695.1. The sequence goes on along the minus strand of NW_004624750.1, from coordinate 4,335,036 downwards.
CTTACCCAATCCTTGTCCCCCAGAGGACCAGGGAGGGACCTGGCCTGTCGCCGGCCCCAGCATGAGCAGGGTCAGTGCCCTGTGAGATCTCGGAGGTGACAGCGTGTGACAGCCAAGAGTCTTTCCTGCCTGTGGCCCCTTCTTGGACTCCAGGAAGGGCTGGAGAGGCGCTCTGGCACTCTGGCGCCTCGGTCTCCCCAGCTGTAAAATGGGCTTGAGAGTAATAAGCCACTGTTGTGCAGTTTAAGTGAGTTCATAGCGTACACTGTGCTAAACCAAGTGCAGTGTGAACACACACAAAATACTCCGTACACCCTTCCCTCTGGCCTCTCTGCAGTCCCGGTCCTGCTGCCTGGTGCCCCTGGAAGGGTCAGGCTCTCTGTCTTCTCATCTGTGTTTGTGTCCTGGGTCCCACCGTGAGCCCACAGCCCTTTCTGTCCACCTCCCCGGTGCTCCAGTGATCAAACAGCCTCTCCGTCCACCAGCCTGAGTTGGCTGTAGCCAGACGGCAGTGACTTACTCCGTGATTCACCGGTGACAAACACCCCCCCCCCCCCGCCCCGGGTGTGGCTGGGCTGGTGACAAATGTGTTCCGGCTCTGGACTTGGGGGAGGTGGCTGTGGACGTCCTGTCTGATGTTTCCGGAGCACAGGAGTGCGCTGTCTGGGGTGACAATGGGGAGGGCATAGGCGGACTCTGCCCACCCTGCTGGATCACTGCCGAGCCATCTTAGGGTTCCCGGTTGTCTTTCAGCTTCGCCTAGTGCCTGGTGCCCCTGGAATCTGCTGTTGGGGATCTTCAAGGTAGAGACTGAGGAGGTGCCAGGGCTCTGCCGCGATGCCGGCTTCCCGTAGCACCTGCTCCCTGCGGCTCCGAGGCCAATTACACCCCAAGTCGGGTCCCTAGTGGGACGCCGGGAAAGCCCGCAGGGCAGAGTCCCAGGCTGGGCCAGAGCCCAGAGATGAGCCTCAGCGGACAGAAGCCAGAGAAGCGGATGCCACAGGGCACTTGGAGGTCCTGCTCAGCAGTCCCGGGAGAGGAGGCCGCTTCTGGTCAGGTCCTGGGGATGCAGGCGCATGCCTGTAATCTGCCAGGGGCAGCTGAAGCGAGACCCCAGGCCATGCCACAGGGGGACAGAGAATGGCAGCCTGGAGTTCTCGGACTCTCTGGGGAGAGGGAGCAGCAGAGCAAGCGGGGGTGTGGTGGCCCTGCAGCGAGGCCAGCCTGCTGGCAGCCACCCTGGGCGGCGTCCACGTGGTGGCTCTGAGCCTCGGTGTCGCCGTTGGGGCCTAGAGAGCCGCCCAGACAGGCTCTGAGGCCCGTGCCCCTCTGCCTCCTCCCCGAGTCCTGTCTCACGTGCCCCGCGAGCCACGGCCGTCCCTTTGGGACTCTCCTTTCTCCCTTCCTCTTCAGCTTGCGAGGAGGGGACTTGTCTGTGAGGTGAAAGCTGCCTGCAATGGAAGTGGTGTAGACTTGGGCAGCCTCAGGGTCCACGCCACAGCTGCCCAGAAACGCTTGCTTTCTCCTTCGGGGACTCAGGCCCATTCCCCTGGGGACGGGGGAGCGGGGACATCTCGGCTCCACCTGTGGCCTGTGGCTTGCAGGAGCCTTCTGCACAGCACGGGGCCTCCTTCGAGCCCTGGGCTCAGTGTGCAGAACTTTTGAAGGAGCATCGAGCTGATGGTCCTAAGTTGCGCTCTGCTCTGAAGCCCGCCAGTGACCAGCACCTCAGAGCTCCGGGAGGGGAGGGTCGTGCGGCTGACGTGGGTACCGGCACCTGTGCAGACAGCGCTAGCGGAGCCCAGCCCCATCCTCCCTGCCGAGCCAGAGCGGATCCTTTTCATTTCCCGAGCAGCTGCTGAGAAAGTTCATTCCCTGGGCTTATGGACCTGCAGACCCGGGAGCCAAAGCATTTGGCTCAACACTGGTCTTGTTAGGTGGGTTTTGTACACAGACAGACACACGCACGTGGACACACACAGGCCTCTGTGGGCAACTGTTGCATGTTGCTCCTGAGGGAGAAGCTCAGACTTACAGATCTGTGTGATGCCGAACACCTGGAATCTCAGCACTCAGGAGGCTGAGGCAGGAGGACCATCATGAGGGCAGCCTGGACCGCACAGTGAAATCCTGTCTCAAAAAACCTCCACCACCAACAATGATAATGTGATAATAGTGAAAATAAAGGTCTGGGGGAGTTTCCTGTGCATTTCCTGTGTATTCCAAGTTCCCTCCTCCTTGGAATCTGAGGAGCTCTGTGAGCACCAGTTTGTGGAGCTGGCGGATATCTCTGAGGAGCGAGCATCCTGTCTCACTGATGCAGGTGGTTGGGTCACCCGGGCCACCCCTCTTGGAGAGGCGGAATGAGCCTGGGATTAGGGACAGCCCAGTATCCTGGCACCTTGCAGGTGGCGCAGGAAGCGCCATCCCGCTGGGGAGGCCGAGGAAGGTTGGTTTCTCAGTGGTTTTCATGCTTGGGGTGGAACAGGCGCTTCCTGGGTGGTAGGTGGTGTCGCTGTCCCTCTTCTCCAGTGCCCCGTCCTCTAGGATGCAGCCCCTCCTCCAGGAAGCTTCCCCGAGTCTCACCCTGCGAAGCACCTGATTTCCACTGAGACCTCCCCACTTGTGCCTGCTGGGCAGTATGGAGCAGGGCTCAGGTTCAGGTTGACCAAGCAACTAGGTTGTCCTGGCATTTACAGCATGACCTTGGGGACTGCTGTGCTCCCCACTTTGGAAATACAGCGACAGCAGTGAACGGCCCTGCTTTGCCATCATTTGTTAGGTGGCTTGAATTTCTGAACTCCGTGAAGGCAGAGGAAGGCACTAAAGCTCAGAGAGGTTAAGTGATTTGTTTTACATTCTGCATTTCATTCAAATCCCCCCACTGATTGGTTGATTGAGACAGGGTCTCCCTGTGTGTTCTAGGCTGGCCTTGAACTCACTATAGTTCGGGCTGACCTCAAACCCTTAACGATCCTCCCACCTCAGCCTCCTGAGTGCTGGTATCACAGGCGCGTGCCACCTCTCCCAGTTTACACCCTCCGTTTTAAAAAGGCACATAACAAAGAGAGGCCGTTGAGTTGGTTTGAAGGAACAGGCACCGGAATGTGTAGACAGTGGGTCCACACACCCCTGTCCCTTGAGCCCCAACGTTGTTTTCTGAGCAGTGACCCGCAAGCTTAGAGGAGGCGCTGGGGACGCCTCTACCTCGGTGCCATCGTCGGGGTGGAGTTCACGGCTGAGGCTGCTGCACTGCGTGGGCTGAAGCAGAGTTGTGAGGCTGGGATGAAATGTGGGGGGTGGGGAGACCCCGGCTGGGGTCTGCGGTCTGCACACGAGGTGAGGTAGCCCTCCGAGGGCCCTGGCTCACAGGCCGCTGGGCGACAGCGGGTGGCACTGAGGGTGATGGCGGGGCGGGGTCGAGCCACTGACTGGTGTGGGACCTGCCCTCCTGATCCTGCCCTGGTCCCACTCTGCAGTTGGGAGAAGAGGAGAGGATGCAAAGTGAGGCGTGGTGGTGCACAGCCGTCATCCCAGCACTCGGGAGGCCGAGGCAGGAGGATCGACTCAAATTCAAGGCCAGCCTGGGGCACTGTCTCAAACAGACAGACAAAAACAGGTAGGGAACTTCTCTTGCTCTGGCGGCCAAGCTGGGAGAAGAGGGCGTGATTCCAGAAGGGGCTTCCTGCCTGTGCAGCCAGAGACCTTGGTGGATTCAGATAGAGGTTCATGTGGCCGACAGCCCGAGAACCGACACGACACCACATCCCCGGGTTTGATGCCCTGCAGAGTCCGAGGAGTCCGAACTGAGCCCCTGGGGGGACAGGCTGGCAGTGGACGCCTAAGGGTCAGGCCCCCAACACCCGGGGGCAGTGCCTGCCTCTCCCATCCGCCCCCCTCGGACTTGACTCCGCCTGCGTTCGCAGCTCCCCTCGCTTGGCAGCTGTGTGAGCAGCAGGGACCTCAGCACCTGTCCCCGCCACCTGCAGCCAGCCCCAGGCCTGTGCCGCCTGAGTGTCTGAGTCTCGTGGCCTCTCCCAGTCAGGAGTCAGGCTCCCTGCTGACGACGGGGACCTCAGAAGGAGCCCCCCCCCCGCCTGGCATTCGCTGACGGGGTCGGGGAGCGCAGGGCGGGTCCTGGTCCGCTTGGGTGGCTCGTGGGCCCAGGGCACAGTGGTGCCTGCTGGCATTGGACAGTGGCAGAGCTTGCCCTTGGCACCCATGAGGCCCTGGCTTCCATGAAGCACCAAGAATGAAGGAATGGTGTGTGCCGGTGGTGTCGTCCAGTGCTGGGAACACCTCTGCGACCCCGGGAGCTTCCTCCTCTTGGAGGGGAGACAGTGGCAGGGGGGAAGGTGACCAGCCCGCGTCACCCTGTTGCCGAGGACGATAATATTCTTATGCATCGTGTTTATTGGATGCCTGTAAAAGTAGCCGGGCGTGGTGGCGCACACCTGCTATCCCAGCACTGGAGGCTGAGGCAGGAGGCTCGCTGTGAGTGTCAAGTACTTGAGCTCACTGGCTTTCATCCCCCTGAGGGTGGCTTGATCAGAGAGGGCCAGCGCTTGCTCAGGATGCACAGCAGGAAGTGACGGCTTAGGACTGACAGGAGATGGGTCTGAGTCCAGAACTGTCTGGCTCCTGACCCCTGGACTGCATCACTGTGATCAAGCGAGCCACCTAGGAGAGGGAGAGGCCAGCTCTGGAAGTGGCCATGGGACCCCGGGGTGGTCTGGGTGGGGTCCTGGTGGAAGCGGCTGGCAGCGGGACAGTAGCGCTGGAGGGACCGAGGTCCCTGCTCTGTGTAGCTCCAGGCGTCTGTGGGGTGCGGCCTCTCTGCCGGCAGCCTGGGAGGCCAACCCTGATCCTGGGGCTCTACCGGCGTTTACGGGGTGTCCCCGGGCCCCTGCCCGTTCTTGGAACAAAGCGCGGGGCCGGAGTCTCTGCGTGTTGTGCCGTCACCTCCCAGCCCAGGGCCGGGGTCGCGTTGGGGCGCGTCCTGGTCTCCAGCGCAGAACCCTGGGGGCGGGGCCTTGGCCCTGGCCCCTGCTGGCCGCTGTCCCACAGGGTGAGCAGCGCCTTTGAGAGCTTGGTTTTATTCCTGCTCGGAGGAGGTGTGAGCCAGGGAAGGCGGAGCCCGGGGCCTAGGGTTGGATGGCAGAGGTGGGGCCGTCTCTGCAGCAGCCAGGGCAGCGGAGGGGAGACTGAGGCACGGGGCAGGCCAGGAAGTGTGTGGGTCAGTGGGCCCCGGAGCCTGCATGTCCGGGAAAGGCGGGGGGCTGCAGGGTGGGCCTTGCCGGCCCTGTTCGAGGCTCCTGGAAGTCAGGAAAGCCTTTGGGGTTGTTTCAGGCCCGCGCCAGGGATGCACCTGTTTGCGCCACACCCCTTCTGCTGTTTCTCCCGCCCCTCCCAGGCCCCAGTGGGCCTCGTGAGGCAGGGTCTTGCTGCCCCGGGCCTGGGAATCTGCACTGACCCAGGCCCCGGGGGCCCTCGATGGGGCTCAGCACGTGATGCTCAAACCCAGGCCCGGGGCTGCCCTGGGCCGGTGGAGGGGAGAGCGAGGTCCCATGCGAGGCTCTCAGGGCCGTGCTGGGACTGCTGTCTGCTCTGCATCAGTGTGGCTGGGGTATTTGGGGACCTCCCTTTGTATAGTTTAAAAACTGGTGGTAAATATGCATAACAGAATTTACTGTTTTAACCACTTTAAGGGTGCAGTTCTGGGGCATTGAGCATGTTCTTGTTGTGCACCCAGTCGTGGACCCTGGGAAAGAGGAGAGAAGGTGTGTGCACAAGGTGCCTAGTGACTGCTTCCCCTTGACAGCAGAGGGTGGGATCGGTGGGTGATGGTACATTCTGCGCTCTTCCTTTCTCTCTTTCTTCCTTTCTCTCTTTCTTTCGATAGGGTCTTACTGTGTAGTTCAGAGTTCAGGCTGGCCTCAAGCGCTCAGAGATCCCCCTGCCACAGCGTCCCCAGTGCTGGACCTCAGGTGGGCGCTACCACGCCCGGCTCACTCCTGACATTCTTGTGAGTGAGGCAGGCCCAGGGGATGCCGGGGGGCTGTGTTTAACACTCGGGGTCTATTTCCGGGCAAAGCAGGATGGTGAGTTCACTGTGTGGTCAGTGCCAAGGGCAGCCTCCGCACATCCTGGGTCCCGGCAGAGTGGAGCCCATCGGTGACATCCCGCCTCTCCCCAACATGAGGCTCAGCACAGCCGGGTTGCTGGCTGGGGCTGCTGACTGCAGGCCGACCTGCTGGAACAAATGGGCCTTTTTCTACTTCAGAAGAGATTTTTTTAACCGTGTGTCAACAAAAGGTCCATAGATAGCCTCGTTCCACATTCACACTCTGACTTCACGAGGGTGGCGGACCGGGTCCCTGCTGCAGTTTCGGGAGCATTTGGGTTTATGTCTGTGGTTACCAGGCACCGGGGAACCACAATAGCTGGCCTGTTCGTCGAGGAGCGCGGTGCCAGCGGAATTCTGGTGAGCATCCCAGCGGGGCAGGGAAGACTTAAAATCAGCGGCGGACTGAGTCGCCGAAGTATGGAGCTTGGCAGGGATCTTATATAAACTGCCCTCCTTGTTTATGATAAGGAGGCAGGCGTGAGGGGCGGGCCTCAGGCGAGGTCACTGCCAGTTAGGAATCCGGCCGGCCGCGGCAGGCTTTCTGTCCCTTACCCACTGACTTGTGTCCCCAGACTCTCAAGTTACCGAGCCCCAGGGCCCCTGCAGATAAACTTTCCTGGATCTGTGCTCCTCCCAAGCGCTGTCCTATGTTCTGTGTCTGTTTCTGTTCCCGAGTCTGGGTGCACTCGGGCTTTACTTCCCAGCTGACCTTTCTACCGAGTCTCCTGGCTGCTGCTGTCCCGCTGGCCACAGCCGAGCCGGCTCTGCCCCTTAGCCTGGGTGCCCAGGCGTCTGGGCACCAGGCACAGCTTCTGGGCAGGAAGTCCTTTCCCGGGCGCCCGCCTGCTGCTCGGCGTCCAGAGGTTGTTGTCCTTCCTGTCTGAGAAGCGATTTGCAGCCAGCTGCAGGGTGCACTCAGCCAGGCCTCTTTAGTGAGGCCCCAGGATGGCTGTCACTTGCAAGGACACATCTTGGGAAGCCCTGGGCACTTGTGTGCACCTGCCTTGCTGCAGGGCTGGCTAATTCCCAGCCGATATTCGAGGTCAGTTTTGTAGCTGACACTGCCCCAAGTAGGAGATGTGGAAGGGAAACTGAGGCTGCGTCTGGCACAAGGAAGAGACCAGGAGGAGGCACCCAGGTCCCACGGGGCCTGGCCCCCCTCTCTGGCATCCTTGTTACCCTCGAGGGAGGACAGAGCTGTCAGGGAAGCACCGAGGTTGGGCCCTCCTAGCCTGGCGAGGGTTGGCCGTGCCCTGTTTCTTTCCTGGCCCGGTACACTGCGGTGCTCAGTGGCGTGTTTTCCTGGTGCATACCCCCTCTTTTTAGAAAACCACATACGGGAGGCAGCCATCTGCAGAGGGCATAGGATCGGACTTGGGTCTGACAGCCCTGCTTGTGTCTCGGCCCTGTCGCTTAGCTCTGGCCTCTGGATAAATCCCTCAGCATCCCCAAGCCCCAGCTTTGCATGGGGAATGTAGAGATGCCAAGGGTTCATTCTGCAATCGAGGGTGCCCCGTGCCACCTTGGCAGCAAAGATGAGCAGAGGACCTGGGAGCAGGCAGGTAGCAGAACTGGGGCTTGTAATTTTCATGCCCTTGGCTGGATCAGGCACGTTCGTATTTCTAATATTCAGGAGAATGAGTTCATCCCAACACAGGTAACTTCCATCTGCTGTGCGCAGTGTCTCCCTCCGGTCTGCACCCTAGACTTCCTGCCTGACTCTGCCCCTCCCCCCGACCTCCTAGCCAGCCAGCACCCCCAAGGGGCAGCATAATTCGACCAACTCTTAGGGTATAGGATGTAGAAGCCAGAGGTTCAGGGTCCTGCCCAGTGCCAGGCTGACTGGAAGTGATGTGCTGCTGAGTCACTGAGATCAAACCCACCCTCTGCTCTAGCTCCAATCACGGAGGGGTGGTCAGTTGGTGGAAGCATTACTTATACATGAAAACTGTGGCTGATAGTCACATAAAATCCACCCAGAGGTCCCTGTCCCTTTCATTCTGATGGGCATTTGAAGAAAAAGGCCTGAACTTTCAGTAAAATCACTCACCTTTTGCTTTTGCTTTCAAGCTCTTGTAGTTCTTAGAGGACTGAAGCCAGAAATCATCTGAGACGTTTCCCCTTTAACATTATAGATTTGAGAGATAAAATGTCTTTTTCGTGGTTTCTCTTAACAAGAGGGAAGATTCTAGGCTTAAGCCAGAATATGAAAGCAAATTGAAACTACAACTAGTTTCTGGATTTGGCTAAAGTTTCTAATACTCTTTCGCCACTGTCAAGTGAAAGACGTTCATTCTGTGCATGGGCTGATACAATACAGTAAGGCGTGGCGAGTCTATAAGATAAAGGGGATCATTGAGTCAATTAGATGGGGCCTTTCAGACGGAGTTTTAAACCTTCCTGCTGGGAAATCTGTAGCTATGCCGCCTCCTCTACAAGGCTGGGCTTGCCTTCAGGACCCTCCCGGGAAGTTTTGAGCACGATTCTGCTTTCCTCCTAGGAGTTCCATGGTTGGCTTCTAGGATGTAGTGGGGCCAGGGAGATTTTCGTCCAGCAGTGGCCTGGCCCTCTGGGGCCCTTGCTTCCTTTGGGAGGAAGGAGGATTTTCTCATGTCTCGCTGGTGTCTTCATTTAATTGGCTTGAGCAAACCACTTAGAATTTTAGGTTCCCCCAGACTTTCTGTAAAAAGCTAGCAGCAAAACCTTGCACATTGACATTTATTGAAATTAGAAATAAAAGACAAAAAGTGGATGCCTTTCTCCCCTTCCGTGTTTTCTGTGGCCCCCTGTTCTGCCTTGATTTCCCCTTCTGGGCCCTTGACCTGGGACATCCAAGTTACCCTTCTCCCCCATCCCTTTCGGTGGAGAACCTCTCACAGGTGGCCCTTCCTGCACCCTCACTCTTGGCGGTTGGGTCCACCCCAGGGGCCTGACCTCCCTCAGCTTGTCCAGGGGTGGAGCCCTGAGCGGGCTATGTGTGTGTGGGGTCCCCTGGACTTGCAGGGATGGCCGTGGTTTGAGTTGCCCCCCATAGTTCACGTGTTGGAGACCAAGGGCCCAAATCTGAGAGATCCTGGTACTTGAAGGCCAGGCCTTGGGGAGGAAACGGGTCAGCTGAGTCACGAGGCGGGGACTCCTGCCCCTTCCACCGCATTTTTGGCTGATAAAAGGAAGACAGGCCTGAGATCGCCCTGCCTGTCGGGCTGACCCCTCCACCCACTGTGGTGCCACAAGGCCCTGGACAGAAACGGAGCACATGAGGCATCCTTGGCCTCCCCAGCCTCCGGAGTCCCGAGCTAAGCAGATGCTGCGGTCTTTATAGATGACCGGTCTGCACACCCGGGTGCGGCCACAGCTTGCAGATGGGACACTGTGTGTTACTGTTGAGTTGTGCACAGTCTGCATGTCGCCTCTGCATGTCCATTTGTGTATGATTCACGCATGTCAGCTACTTACCAGCATTTATCTCGAGAACTGAGAACATCCTACCCCATTTGCTTTTGAATGTTGCAGTTTTTCAGATTCTGAGAGGCTGGTTATGCCTTGGTTTTAGACAGCGGAGATTAGAGGCACCGGAACCATCGGCTGCCTGGCTTTCTGGCCCCTCAAGGGCTGAGGTGGTCATTTGGGGGAGGGTCTCAGGATGGGGGTCTTTCCTGGTCCCCACGTCCTCCATGTGGGACTCAGGACATCAGGGCGGGGACCTCGGCCTGGTGCCCCGCCCTGCCTGTCTGCACCCAGGAGCCTCCTGTCTCTGTCACCCTGGAGGTGTGGGGCATTTCATGGCTGTGGCACTTGGCTCTTGGACTGGAGGATATTCGTCCTGGCTTGGGAAACACACCTTTAAGCCTCAGAGATGAAATGAGGGGCGGAGCCGGGGAGAATGAGCACGCGGTCGGGCGGTTGGGCTGCAGGAGGACAGAGGGATCCGCGCGGGGATCCAGGGCTGCTGTTGTCGCCATCACCTCCTCCTCTGCTGCCCTCTGATCCTGGCTGGACGCGGCTGGGAGACACCGGGGCACCGCCGGTGTAGCGGGCACTGCTCAGGGACTCACCCTGCTCTTAATACCTTATAAGGCGCCTCTGCTCCCTGTTCCCGTCTTATTCGGCACAAGGGGTCGGGAAGTTCGCGGCCCACTGGCTGCCAGGGGAGGCCCGGGCTGGATGCGGGACATCGGACAGCCTTGGCGTCTGTCCCGCTGTGTCACACAGACTCGGTGCCTGGAGCTGCAGCCCATTTCCGACTTCCAGGTTGGGGCTCTCGCATGGGTCGGACCTGTGGTTGGGAGCTGCTGTCCCTGTGTTTCCTGACCTTTCGATCCCTGCCCCGGCTGCCATCAGGCAGCTCCTGGTGCCCAGAGAATAAAATCGGCCTGGAGACTGTACGTCACCAGCTGTGCGCCTTTTGCAGGAGCCTGGTCCTTTCCTGTGAGACAGAAAGGCGAACGCGTCGCAGGCTGGTAGCCAGGGGAGGTCAGGTGAAGTACGTCTGCAAGTTCCTGGCATTCCCACTGCACTTCCTCCCCAGGCCGACCGGGCAGCCAGCTTGGATCTTGCTCCAGGAGACACTGCTGCCACATCCCCAATGCAGACCGCGGGTGTGCGTGGGTCCTCTGCTAGGCACCTCTGCCGCAGACGCCTTCCCTCTCACTGCTCTCATTTGCCTGCACAGTCAGACCCTGCCCAGCCAGCTTTGGAAGGATTTTAATATCGAGACACAGCGCGAAATGTGTGTTCGACTCCGGGAGGCCGGGCCTTCCTGTGATCCTCGCTGTGCGCACGTTTCTCTCTTTCTGGAGAAAGCGGAGGCTCTATCTCTCCATTTTGCACATGCTTTTTTTTTTTTTTGTACCGGGGATCGAACTCGGGTCCTTGCTCTTGCAAGGCAGGCAGCGGAACCACTGAGCTAAATCCCCGGCCCTCACACATGCTTTTTTATTTTCATTAAAAGAAGAAGAAAGTTGAAAATGCTCTGCATTGGTCCTTTCTGTCCCTCTCGGGTTCATCCAGGCGGGCGGTGTCAGAAATCCAGCAAAGGCTTAGCATGCGAGAGGCCCTGGGTTCAAGTCCCCAGTCTGCAGGGGAACAAAAATCTTGGGGAAAAATAGCCACCTCCATGGGTGCAGATAGGGTGTTCGGTTATTTTGGGTGAGATTCCCAGTTTTTGTTCAGAATGTCTTGGTTTTCAGGAACCTCTTGACACTTGGAGTTGGTCCGGATCTTGTGTTATTACGTCCACGATGATGAGATTCTTGGTGGGACTAGAGGATTTTAGGAGGGCTTTGAAGTGACCATGACATGGAAGAATGTGTCAGAGTGATTCTTGCCCTGCATGATGGCACAGGCCTGGAGACCCAGCAGCCTGAAGGCTGAGTCAGGAGGATCAAGGCCACAAGCCCAAGCCCAGCCTGGACTACACAGCAAGACCCCGTCTCAAGAGAAAAACAAAACTAAACCAACACAGCAACCCTTAAGGATCATTTTCATTTCTCTTGCTCTCTCTTACATGTATGTGTTTATGTAGATGAGATCCTAATAGTTGTATTTTGAATTCTCTGCCCCAAAGCCCATTGCCCTGTCTTTGAATCCTGACTTCCTAACAGGACCATCTTTTGAGTTGTTGATGTAGTGTGATTTATTTACAATGTACCTAAATGACCCGATTTATGAAATTGTCCCTCTGCCCTGGATGTCTGAGCACGGAAGGGAAGCACTGTAGTAAACATCCCGGTGCACAAACCTTTTCCTTCCTGTTGAATTATTGCCTGCTGTCACTGCCTGAGGGAAGGTGCTGGGTCTGCAGCGTAAACACACCAGCTCCACTGGCACAGTGCACATGGGCGTGTTTGTGAAGTCACTGACACTCTGGTGGCATCTTGTGCCAGAAGCACAAGTCTGAAGAAAGTAACACAGGGAACAGTTGGAAAGGTGGCTCCTGTCTTTAACCCTTCTGGACATACAGAAATGAGGCCAGGGTTTGGGCCCGTGTGTGGTGGCCTCAGAAGACTCCCGCTCTGTGTGATGGTGAGCTTGTCTTTGAGACAGGTCTTGCTATGCAGTTCAAGCAGGTCTTGAACTCACTATGTGGGCCAGGCTGCCTCAGCCTCCGGAGTGCTTTCGTGACTGGCTTTAATAATCCCTCTCTGATTTGTGAAATCATTTAGTTCCCACAGATTGACATGTTTCTGTTATGTCCACAACAGTGAGATTGTTGTTGGAATACAGGAGGATTTTGAGGCACTCTCTTGAGGAATAATTAGAAGAAGGAGCAGGGACATGAGGGATGGCAGCTAATTATCTCACACTGAGCCCTTACTCTGGGCCAGGCCTGCAGTGGACACTCGATATGAGTTGATTTGCCTGGTCTTCCTGCCAAGTGCATTAGGCAGGCCTCTCACCACCCTCACTTACAGGGAGGGAGCTGAGGCAGAGAATTTTATCAAGGCCACTGGGATGGGGACCCACGTGTATCCGGTTGCTGGGGCCGCTGTGACAACTACACCAGTGGGCGGTCCCCTCGGGCACACAGGAGGCAGCAGGGCTGTTTCCTTCCAGGGCTTCTGTGTGGGAGGCTCTGCCTTCTCTCCTCCTGGCCTCTGGGGCTCCTGGCCGTCCGTGGGGTTCCGACTCGGCTTCCCTCCTGCTCCGCCTCTTCCACCTGTGGTCTTCTCTCTGTGTGACCTTTCCTCCGCTTACAAGGACACCAAGCTTGGGGTTAGGGCCACTCTAATCCAGTGTGACCTCGTCTTTATTTCCCTAGAATTATCTTTGGAAAACCCTATTTCCAAATAAGGCCACAGCCCAAGGTTCCAGGTGGGTATGATTTTGGGGTACACTTCAACCCCCTATGTCACGGTCTTAGCCGGGGGTTGGGAGGAGAAGAGGGAGAGAAATCAGAAGCCTGGGGAGGCTCAGGGATTTCCAGCTGGCCCCGAGAAAGACCCAGGGTGCTGACAGTCCCTGCGGATATCTCAGAGGCCACATGGCAGGCAAGAGCTGGGGCCACCCTGCATGCAGCTGAGGGGCTTCCTGTTCCCCTGGGGAAGGGCTTGGGGTTCACTGCTGCCGCTCTTGAGTGGCTTCAATGAGGGTGACTCACACAGCTTCCCCTCACCTGCAGCCATGTCCCTCTGTCCTGGAGGGTTGGGGACATGGGGCAGACATCAGCACGTCCCGGTGGTCAGCTTAGACGGCGCCCCAGACCCGGGCAAGAAAGTATGCTGGTGCCTGAGCCTCGAGCCTGCAGAACAAGTCCACAGGCCTCGGGGCAAGGCAGGGTGAGGCGGAAGCTCAACGGGCAGGAGGGGCCCTGGGAGGGGGCTGCAAGGCTCTGAATCGCACCTTTAAGCTGTGGGAGATGCGATTCCGATCCGATCCGTATCACGTGCTGTGTCTGGTTTATCAAAGAGAACACAGTGTAACGTGGAAGGGCTTCCCTGGGTTAAGTGTGAACGGGCTTTCCGCAAGGTTTTGAGTTTCTCAACAATGAAATTTCTCTACCACTGCAGGTTCTCAGGGACGGGATCTGTGTGGAGGTTTGGGGTGGAAGCGCTTCTCCTCCATCAGCCCAACCTGCACCCTAAGAGCAGCCCGCAGGTGCACGCACTGCCCATCCTCTCTGTTAGTGCAGTTTTCCTGTCATTAGGGTGGCAGTCGTACACAGAAAAAACTTCCAGAATATTAAAGCCCCACATCTTGGAACCTATCTTGAAGCTAAAAATCTCATTTTCTGCCTGTAAATCCAGTGGATTTCACCAGTGTCTAGGAGTGGCCTTCGATGAACGGTTGGCCTGAACAATTCTAAAATCTGAAGAATTTAAAATTTAATATATTTAAAATCCATTTTGGATACTTCAGTTGCCTGATGAACAGACAAATATCCAAGGAACACAAAGTTAAGACTTAGATGGTACATTTTAAGTTTCTTAAATGTGCCAATATCATGTATAAATGAGAAAGTTTCAACTTACAACCTCAATCAAAACAATTTTTCAGTTAAACTTTTCATGTTGGTATTGCAAGACAGATCTCTTACTCACAGAGGTCAGAATCATGAAAATATTAATATTAGGGAGGGGTTTTACTGTCAAAAGATATCTGTTTGTTTTTTGAAACAGCCTCCCTGAGACCTCGTGTGTGGAATCCCCCACTTCCAGTGTAGCATCTGTGACTGGGTGGAGCCACAGAGTTGTGCAAACGGCACTGCGGTTGGAGCTGGGGACATTTCCCTTGCTCCAGAAAGAAACCCCTGGCTTCTACTGTTCTCCCCACTGCCCCCGGGCCGTGGGCAGCTGAAAATCACTTCCTGTGGCTAGATTTGCCTTTTTTGGGCATTTTCTGTACTTAATTTGAAATCATCCTGGGTTTTTAAGGAAACAGCTTTGTCCTCACAGACAGTTTTGGGGTCACCTTCCCCTTTCCCTGCACTCTGCCTCAGTATCCCCAGACCTTCTGAAACAAGAATCCCCCGGGGCCTCAGGAGACTCACAGCCTCCTGGCCATTCTGGGGGCCGGGATGAGTGCTCCTTCCCTCCTTGGAGTTCAGGGGCTCAGAAGGCAGTGGGCACAGGTGGCTGTGGCTGGCACCGGGTTCCTGCTCTGGGGGAGGGGAGCTCCTCACTCATTCATTCGCTGAGGGAGCCTTGAATGTGGTGCTCTTGCTGCCCGAAGCTGTCATGGAAGATAGGACCATCCAGCTCCCTGTGGCCAGCAAAGCATTGGAAATAAAAAAGAAAGGAAGTGATGAGAGCCTTGAAGAACAAAGCAGAGCACATGAGGGCCAGAGAGAGAGGGGTGCCCCAGGAGATGTGTGAGTGCCTGTGTGTGTGTCAGTCTGTCTGTCTGTCAGTCTCTCCAGGAACTGACAGGTGGCCAGAGACACAGGGAGAAGACAGCAGCTGGGGGTATCGGGAGAGAATCCTAGGCGGCTAGAGCAGCACATGCAAAGGCCCTGTGGCTGACCTAGTGCTCTGAGAACCAGCAGGGTGACCGGTGTCTGGTGTCTGGCTGGGCCAGGTCAGGTGGGGTCTCCTGCACCACGCAGAAGACTTGGGATTTTGCTCAGGATGCCAGCAGGGCTTGGAGCAGGGAGCGCACTGCGATGTGGTGCACATTTCTAGATTATTCTGGGGACCAGTGGGGACTGCAGAAGAGAGGTCAGGGTGGCAGCAGAGGGACCAGGTTAGGGTGTTCAGTCCAGCCCGAGGTGGACAGGCTGGGGGGTGAGAAGGAGTCAGACGAGACCCCTGGGTTTGGGGACATAGCGGGGGTGCTGGGCATGAGGCCGGGCATTGTGGGGGGAGGTTCTGGACGTGGCTGCCATGAGCTCTTGGTATCGGGTCCAGCATGCTCGGTTCATTGTAAGCTCAGACTGAGTGCAGTGGACACCGTTAGCCTGTCCTGGCCTCTCAGGACACCCCGGGCAGGGCCTCCAAACTGTGTGTCATGATGCATCGTTGGGCTCTAAATCCACTTGGTGGATTGCAGCTGCATCAGAGGGAAAAAATGGGTCGTGAAGATTAGCAAAGCTCACTTCTGGGTCTGGCTGGGTGGTCATGGAGGTGTGGCCTTCAGGTCTGTATCTGTCCCCTGCACCTTCCTCTCTGGCACTGTTCCTTACTGTGCTTCCTGGCCTCCATGATGTTTCTGCCTTGGAGTGAATTAACCATGGACTCAATCCCCTGAAACTGTGAGCCACATAAACCTCTCCTCCTTTAGCTATGAGGGCTGGGTCTTGTGTCCCAGCAACAAGAAAGCTGTCTTACACATATGTCCCTTTCAGTCCTGGCCACCTGTAAGAGGTAAACAGGGTTTCTTTGGGGAAGGGTATTGGAGGAGGAGTACAGGGTTTGAGTCCGAGGAGCGTCTGAGTTCCAGCTCTGCTCCCCACTAGCTGTGTCACCAAGTAAATCCCTCAGCTTCTCTGAGCCTCCATTTCCTTGACTGTAAATGGGTGTGACCCCACCTGCATCCAGTGTGGTCACAAAGACTAGAGGAGGAAGGGGACTGAGGTTAATGTTTCTTGGGCACTTAGAGACTTGTAAGGTCATGGCCCCAGAAGAGCATGTCGTATTAATTTTGCTTTATGTCTTTGTCTTGACTACTCTGGCTAAGAAGGCTGATAAACATTTGGAGGAAGAATTGGCTAGGGAAGAGGCTGTTAGGAGAGAGGTAACTAAGTCTCTTCTTTGTTCCCTTGCTGTTAGTTAAGTGCCCTCAGAATCTGCATCACTGGTTAAATCCTTGGCTTGCTTGACCTGGATTTTATTTCTGTTCACTGGTGCAAAGGCCCTGAGGCCGTGCTGAGCGCTGAGCACTTAGTTAAGTGCTGGTGGTAGAGGGGCCACCGTGACCACCACCAGGGGGCCTCGCTGAGGGGCCTCGGACTGAGGGATTGTGGGGCCCTGCCCTGAGGTCTTTGGCCATTCTGTCCCCTTGCTGGGCCTAGTTTTCTCCTCTGAATAATGAGCAGGAGTGGCCAGATGAGGGTTAAAAACCCTTCTGATTCCGGACATGAGTTTGGATTCAGAGCCCCTGGACTCACTGAGATAAAATGATACCAGGTCTGGTGTGTTTTTAGGGTTCTGAGTGGCCCAGTGTAAGGGCCTCCCAACCTCTGCTTACTCTTAGTAGTAGGTTGAGGGCTTGGGATTGAGCTGTCTCTAGGCCCCCTGAGATGGAGAAGCAACAGTCTTGAACTCGGAGCCCTCTGCCCCTGCAGTCTTGTTTCTGGGTCCCCGCTGGCGAGTGGCCCTCCGGGAGGTCCAGCTAAGCAGCAGCGTGGGTTCCAGGTGTGGGGTTTGCAGAGAGCCTTCTCGCTTTGCACCTGAAAGGAGTATGGTGGTCCAGAGAGCTGTGGCTGAGCCCCAGACAGGCAACCCCTGCGGGAGGCAGAGCTGCAGCCGGCCCGGGGCCTCCTGACCCAGCCCCTCCTGGAGAAGCGTGAGGTTTGTTCTTAGTTCTGCCCTGTGGTCTACTCTGTGTCTGTCTTCATTTGAGGGGGGATTGTTGCCTTTGTAGGATTTCTAGTTGTACAGTTGTCCCTTGGTGTCCATGGGTCCGGTTCCAGGACACCCACCCCTGGAGGGTAGATCTGCACTGCTCAGGGCCTCTGTACAAGGCACAGTGTTTCCTACCTGGCTGCATCTTCCCGGGCACCTTAGCTCTCCAGTGCCTATGATACCTGATGACATGAGCGCTGTGTACATAGTTGTCATTCCGTGCTGTTTAGGGGACATACGAGATGACTGGGACCAGAAGTGTTCCAGATTTCGGAGGTTTTCAGATTTTGTGATATTTACATAGGCTTTACCAAGTGAGAATGTCTCATCCCAAAATCCCAAATCTGAAACCTTTTGAGCACCGTGATGCTCAAAAGCCTCAGGTTTCAGACCATTTGGGGTTTTGGATTTGCGGATGGGAGGTTCTCCACCTGTAGTGAGGAGACCCGGTCCCACGTGGTGGCTGTGCTGGCAGTGGCCCTGTGACTTTTCACGTGGATGGTTCCACACATCGAAGCAGAGATGGCACACGCCTCATCCGAGCGAGACAGACACACCGGCTGGACTTTAACTGTGGCTTCGTTGGTTATCTTGGAGCATGTGAAGCTCTTCCTGGTCCAAGAAATCATCCTGTAATTGGAGCCAGTTAGATTCTTAAGAACTGTCTTGAATTCCAGTTAGTTTAGAGGGGAAAAAATAAGTGATGTATAAATAAAACTCGTGAGGTGGGCAGGTGGCAGAAAGCCGCCGTTAGAAGCCCTCAGGGATCTGTTTCTAGGGCTTTTGCTCATCAGACCTTTCATTTTCAAAGGAAAATGTAACTGCAGTGCCGCTGGCATTTCCACTGTAGATAGCAAAAGTAACCGTCTGACACTGGGTTGCACGGTGTGAAATCCAAGCTCACCCGCGAGCCTCTGAGCCTGTGGGAGACGGGGAGTCTGCACCCCGCACCCGAGCTGGCCTCCAGGAGGACCTGTCCCGGGAGTGGATGGATGAGAGTTCCCGCCGAGGGTCAGCTTGGCCATTGCCTCCCCCGTGGCACCGGCTTGCTTTCTGGGTCACCTGTCCTAGGGAAGGCCGCGGCCCGGTCCTAGGCCAGGAGGGAGCCATGGAGCCCTTGGGTTTGCAGGGGGCCGAGCGCTGGTCCTGTCTGGTGGCTGATGGTGTCTGTCCGGGGTTGGCGTTGTGAGAGCTGAGCAAGGTGGTGTCTTCCGGGCCGGGCCTCAGTGGTAACTGCCACCCCTGTGAGGGGTCACCCAGCCTGCCTGGGCCTCTTGATCTGTGACCCACGGGTTAAACGTGGGTCCCACATCTACGGATTCCACCCCTGCCCATGGAAAATACCAAAAAAACCCAAAACAAAACCCAAAAAAAACCAGAGCAGCATCTGTACTGACCATATACTGATTTTTTTCTTGTCATTATTCCCTAATGAATACAATTACTGGTGGCATAGCCTTTATATTGCATTAGGGATGATAAGCAATTTAGCAGTGATTTAAAGTATATGGAGGATGTGTGTCACTTTCATGCAAATTTTGTGCCATTTTCTACAAGGGACTTGAGGATTTGTGAATTGTGTATTCAAAGGCGTCCTGGCACCAGCGCCCCTGGATACCAAAGGCCTGGCCCTGGTCCGAGCCAACACCTGGGCCCCCAGAGCTGTGCTGTGGGTGTGACCTTTCAGTGGTCCTGAAAGGCGACATCCCGTGGTCCCACCCTACAGGGGCTCATTTCCGGGGAGCATGTGGACCCTAACCGGACACCGGCCTCGGGAGGTGCCCTGCAGCTCTTACTGTGGTAATGTCGGGGTGTTGGGGAGTGCATGGAGCCACCATGGGTTGTTCATTCTGTAATCTGAGTCTGAGGAAGAGGAGGACACCGACGTGTCCCTCTGCCCGGGTGTGTGCAGGAGAATCCTACAGAAGATTCCTGGCCTGGTCAGCAAATCTGAGAATGTGTCCGAGAGCAGCCCTGTCATGAGGACTGGGGAGGGTGCACTGGGAAAGGGCTGCACGGGGCTGATTCAGGGACGCCTGTCTTTCCTTGGCTTCTCTTGGCCCCGGTTCCTTCCCCCGGGGCTCGGTGGGTCCCTCTGAGGATCGGGGAGGGAGACCTGACCTATGCAGTGAGCTGCACTCCAACAGGGCTGAGGAGGCAGCCCTGGGGCCAGGTCTGCACCTCCGCGTGGCCACTGTCCGCGCATAACCTGAACCTCGATCACGTGGCTGAAGGTCAGGGAGGCTGAGAAAGAGGCGTGGACCCTGAGAGTCTCCCTGGCACCGTGGGGAGGGTTATTCCCACACCCACGCCACGGGCATGATTGCTGTCTTTCCGTCGAAAGCACGCGGGCCCCTTTGGTGTTCGTGGCCTGAGGGCCGGAGGTGGCTTCCCACGGTGCCCACGAAGTCCCCGGCAGGGCTGCGGCAGAGGACGGAGGTGGAGGCCCCACACGGTCAGAGCATTTTAAAGGTCTTGCATTAGAAAAGTAAACCAATTAAATAATACTGCCCCCATAAAAGCTGGCTTTTACTGTATTCCATGGTGGCGGCCGCGTAGCCTCCGGCCTCGATGAGCCTGTCTGCCGCCGTGGGGAGAATTTAATCTTGCATGGCCCGGGCAGAATTTTACAAGTTTAATGGCTGTTTTTTTTTCCTCTAAAGTGTTGCTATGTCATTGTGTGCCGAGGGCAACTCGCGTGCATGTAACAGTTTACCTCCTTTTTGGTGGAAATGAAAAATGGAGTAATAAAGTAAAGAAAAACACGAGGTATATATTTTTTTCCCTCTTGGGGCAACAACAGAGGAACAAAGAAGCAGTGTTTCTGGGGACAGCCTAGTCCAGTCCTGGTGGCTTTTATGTATTGACATTTGCCTGCAGATCCATCCTCCCCCGGGAAGGCTTCTGGGCATGCCTGCTGTGTGTGGAGCTTGTGTCTCAGCCCAGGATACTTGGGGCCCACAGAGGAGCAGTCGGCAAACTCCAGCCTGGGTGCCCTAATTCTGCGCACCACCCATTTTTTATGAGCAGTTGAAAAAAACTGAAAGCTGCACATGGTGGTGGACATCTGTAATCCAGCACTCGGGATGCTGAGGCAGGACGATCATCCCGAGGTTAAGGCCAGCCTGGGCTACGCAGCGAGCCCCAGCTGCGTGTGGAAATGACGCCTTGCATTTCTGACGTGGTTCGTCATGTGGTCAGTCTGCGCGTGTGTGGCGGGGCTTGGAGCCGAGATCCCACCCAGTTCGCGGTGTGGCAGGTGGCTTGCGGGTTGTGCGTCTGGGTGTGAACACACCTGGCTGGTCGCCGTGGTGGCAGATGCAGCGCGAGCCATTCTGTGCCGGCACCAGGGTGGGTGCGGGTGAACTTGCCCTCTCCAGCAATCTTTTTCTTTCTAACATGAGTGTGATCCCCATTGAAGTCTCAGACCCAAAGACTCAGGGGCCTCTGTCCGTAGATCAAAGCATCCAGCCCTCCCGGCTGCCGATGACTTCAGGAAAGACCCTCGCACCTGAGTTATATGTAGGAAAATGGATGCACCTGGAGACCATAATGTCTTTTGTTTTGCTTTCTGGTACCGGGAATCAAACTCAGGGCCTCAGGCTTGTGGGCAGGCACGGTTCCACTGAGCTACATCCCGGCCCTCGAGACCGTAATGTTAAGTGAAATAAATTAGACACACAAGCTTCAACATCACATGCCCCCCAACTATAAATAACTACAAATAGAGCAAAATAAAAGACAGATAATAGGAACTAGAGAGATAGCTCTTTCTTATGGAAGGGGATCAGGACATGGAGGGACAGGAGGAGAAGGGGCAGTAGAAGGGTTAGGATGTGTTCTATTCACGAGCCAGTTTCCCATGAGGAATGTGACTGTCCTGTCCCACAAACATGACCGATGAAAACAGAAATTAAGAAAAAGCGACCGGGGCACAATCTTGTCATTGTCTTCTGTGAGTGTTGGTCACCCACCCTACACTCAGAGCCCGGTTTCTGCCACGCTGGGTGTGCCCGAGGCTGGATGTAGGGAGGATATGGGTGGCCGAGCTACCGGATCAAGGAGCTGCATGGGGCCTTTCTCGATAGGTGCAATCTCTCTTCCCCACCTGCTTCCTGCTCCCTCCTGACATCTTTTTCTTTGTCAGTCAGCAAACTTTCATGGCTCCTTTCTGACGAGTTCACTTTCTCTCCTCAGTCATGCGGAGGAATCCCTTCGGCGTGGACATCTGCTGTCGAAAGGGGTCTCGGAGTCCCCTGCAGGAGCTGTACAACCCGATCCAGGTAAGCTGCCGGGCTTCCTGTCCCTGTGTGTCATCTGGTGGCGGTGGTGGGGTGTTGGCACTGAGAAGCTGCAAAATTGGCTTCTGGGGTGATCTGAAACTTCCTTCCGCTCCCAGCATCTGACCTGCAGTGGCTGCTTCCCTCACCTCCTCACCGCTGAACAGGCTGAGCATCCCTAAAAGGAAAATCTAAAGCCCAAAATGCTCCTATAAATCCAAAGCTTTCTGGTCACCAGCGTTTCCGGCCCCAGTAGGAAACGCCATGCTCCCGTGTCAGTCACATCCACGAAGCTGGCACCTTGGAAACTGCATAAAATTACCCTCGGGTGGTGCATCGGGCACATGAGGTCTGTGCATATATCCCAAAGTCTGAAAAAACTCCCACGTCCTAAACACTGTTGGGGCCAGCTTTTGGGTCAGAGACACTCAACCTGTGAGATTTCTGAAATTCCAGCCTGAAATGTTCACAGAAATGCCGCAGGGTGTGCTGGTTGACGCTTCCAGACCTTCGGGAGCTCTGGGCCCTGAGATCTGCGAAGTCTTGGGTCCTAGCAGTGGGACGTGGCTGGAAGAGCCCGCTGGGCCGGGCCGTGCCTCCCACATAGGTGCGTGTGCCACCTGCTCCCATGTGGGATAATCCCAGCGCGGTGACTGTGGAGGTTGGTGTGACTTGTCACTTTAGCAAGTGAGGTGCTGTCGGTAATAAAGGGTCCCTCTTGGAGCAAAAGAAAAACTCCCACAAAGGGGCAAAGTTAGGAGGCCTGGTCGCCATGCCAACCACCCCATGGCTTGCAAGCTGTGAAGTGGACGCTGGTTGGGGACATTCCT
This sequence comes from Heterocephalus glaber, assembly GCF_000247695.1. The sequence continues at coordinate 4,312,799 of NW_004624750.1, read as the reverse complement.
TAGTACCTGGCATGGGATCTGGTGGCGAGCATTCACAGCAGCCCCTCCGACCTTAGCCGTTGTGGGACAGGAAGGCGGCTCTGCATGCTCCCTGGGCCTGGCTTGGTGTCGGGTGCGAGTCCTCACTCTGTGGGCTGGGCCTGGTGGAGGAGCTCAGGGCCGGCCTCGAAGGTGCTGAGCTCTTAGAGCCATGCGGAGCTGCAGCTGCCTGTCTCCCGGCCTCTCGCCTGCCCCCTTCTGGAAGGGTGGACCAGTGTCCTCCCTGAGTCCCCTCCGCCCTGTGTCCCCTGTCTGGTGGGATGAGGCCAGATTCACCTGGGAATCGCAAACTTGGTGCTGCCCAAGGCCTCGGCTCTGCAGGGAATTTGAGATCAGGGCCTCCTCAGATGCCCAGATACTCTGGATGCTAAGGGCAGGGCTCCCGGGCCGTCTGTTTGCCTCTGTAGGCTCTGACCACACCAGGGACTTCCCTCAAGCCATGCCGAAGCTCTCAGCACTCCCACGCGAACCTGCTCTGGCCTGTGTTCGTGGGGACGCTGGGTTTCTGCCGTGCCCACTGCTCTGGGTGGGGGCGCTCTTCCCACTGTCTCCCCAGGACCTCACACAGCGCCTGGCGCCTCGAGGGGCCCCAAACCCCGTGTCTGAGTAGCAGAAGCCCTGCTCTCCCACTGTCCAGTTGCATGACCTGGAATATCCCTGAGTCTCTGTTGGTCAGTTTTTCCAGCTAGTGACGTGGCTTGCTGGGATGTTGGCAGGGTCGTCATGGTGATGAGTCTGGGCTCTATGAGACGTCGTTATGGTCACAAAGGTGGCTTCCACACTGGGAGCCTTGACTTCAGAGTCAGACCCGGGTTCGAAGCCTGGTGCCACTACTTCCTGTTGTGTGACTTCGGGGCAGTTCCATGCCCCTCTGGGACTGCTGTGGCGCCCAGGATACAGTGGGCGTTGTGCCCCAGGGGAGCCGTGTGGGCCTGGGTTTATCCACTGTCATCATCACACGGCCCAGTTGCAGCTCAGTGCCAGGTGCCGGGTGCAGAAAGGAATGAGGTTGGCTGTCCCTGTCGGTCCCTCTCTCTGTCTGCCAAGGTCAGCCCTACCCGCTGTCCCTGTAAGGTAGCTGTCCAGGGAGGGCGGTCTCCCCCTCATGTGCCCTGTGAGTGTCTGGCTGAGGGGCTCACATGGGAGGGGAGGGGTGGCCCTGGAGTCGCTGGGGAGAGAGTGGTGGGTGTGTGTCCCAGTCCCTGCCCCTCCTCAAGGATGCCCTGGGCACACTGCCCGGCCCTCAGCTGGCAGCCGGGAGAATGTCCCTGCAGGAAGATCACCCATTTCCCCAGGATGCTGCCTGGATGGCCTTTCTTTGGCTGGCTTCCTTTACAAGCTGCAGTTCCGTTCTTTCTCACGCAAGGTCCCTGCATGGCCCTCGCTGAGAATCTGTCCCGGGGATCTCAGAACGTTGGTGGCTGGAGGTGGAAAGGGCAGGAGTGAGCCAGGGCTCAGGGCAGTGAGTTAGTTTTGTGTCCAGGAGACCCTAATGGACTATGACCCGAGGGGGTCTGCAGGGTGCCCGGAATTTTCCCACCATCAGGGCCTTCGAAGCTGCTGAGCCCAGGAGGACTCTGTCAGAGGCAGACGACAGACCTTCTGCTCGCTAGGATCAGACTCTTCCCAGAAATGAATGCTGTTTTCCTTTTTCTGTGCTGCCTGGTTCTTTCTTCAGCACGTGCACTTGCTCTGGCGCTCCCTGGGGTTCAGAAACGTCTGGTGGGATCCTTCTTAGGCACCCTCAGCCATCACTTCCTCAGTTTATGCAAGGGGAAACTCAGGCCAGGGATTGTATAGGAGTGGTCCAAGACCACATAGCTTGTGGGGAACTCTGTAAGGACAAGCTACAGATCCAGGGTTACCAGCAGCTCCTGGCAAAGTTCTCTTGCAGAAAAAATTGCCTTATCCTCCTAAAAAACAAAAAGCAAACCCAGATTTTTCACCAGACAGGGGCTTAAACTTCCCTTGGGAAGATTGGCTATCATCTGATTTTATAAACCGGGATTTTCTTATTTTAGTGCCCTGCAAACCTCTAACCATTAAAACTACAATTGGTTTAAAAAAACAAAACGGCTTTGTAGTTGATATTCTTAGCAACACTGTACTGGGATGTCTTATAATTTTCCTGGCTCTTGGCTGTCTCCCTGGGCCCCAAAATAAAACGTAATTGTGGATCAGATCAGCTGGCGTGAAGTCACCGAAAGTTCAGAAGCTGCCAACTGCACATCTGTGGGCTGGGCACAGCTGTGGGCCACTGGGCTGGGCTCACACACCCGGGCATGCGGAGGGCAGAATTGGCCCTGACTGGCAGCTAGGGCAAGACAGCTTGTCCTCGCCCCTGCCCGTCTTTGCTGCAGCACTCTTGTGGCTCTGCCCTGCCCGCCTGGGCCTTTCTTTAGCACAGCGGCTCTTGCTCTGTGATTACCACGTGGAGGGCATGGCCTGGCTGACTGTGGTTTAAAGCAGCGCATCTGGGTTTGCTGGAGGTACAGCAGATCCAGTGGTCTGCTTGCTGTCTAGGGCTCTGGGGAGCAGTCGTGTCCCGGATCTAGTCGGATTCTGGGTGAGCTGTCGGGGGAAACAGCAAATCAGAAAGGAGCGGGCAAAGGACCCAGGCCACTGCCGAGATCTCCGTTGCTCAGTGTGGTCCCGTCTTCCGTGTGCTGAGGGGAATTTCCTTCTCCCTCAGGCGGGTTCAGGAGGCAAGGAGGCCGACGAAGAGGACAGAGCAGGGAAGGGTAGGCAAGGCAAAGGGAGACAGGGAGAAAGGAAGCCGAGTGCCCATTCCCTGGGCTGGTGGTGCGCGTCTCCAACTGTTCTGGGTGTTTCCCAAACACGTCCGAGTCTGATTTGTGGCGCCCTCTGTGCTGGTCGGGCCCTCTCCCTACCACGGAGCTGTAGCCCCAGCGACTTGTTGAATTTTTACAGCACTGAGAAGCTCTCTGGGGACCCCTCGTCCAGCTACCTGAAGCTCAGCAGTTCACCACAGCCATGCAGCTCCTCGGTGACAGAGCCGCCATCTGGCCTGGCCAGGTGGCGGGTGGGGCACTGCCTAGGGCCGTGTCTCTCCCAGGCGTTGAGGATGATCTCCCGGGCAGACTCCTCCCTAGTGAGTCAGGCTGAGGCCTGGCCCTGGGGGGCTGCTGTGGCAATCCCAGGGCAGGAGCGAGGCTTCGGGAAAGAGGGGACCCTGCCAGTGAGGCCTGTGACAGTCACGTGTTCCTCTGTGGCTTACTGAACCTGATCTTTGGCCAGGCTGGGAGACGCCAGGACCCTGGCTGGAGGGACAGCCCCAGGAACTCAGTTGCGGGTGGCACCCCCTGGGGACCCTTGGGCAGCCAGGACTTTGGTTGGGTGGAAAGCAATAGATTGATGAAAGCTTTTGAAGGCTTGGAGAGAGAGGTGGGAATGCAGGCAGCAGACTTGTGCAGCTGGGGATGTCCCGTGTGGGCCCTGAAGCCTCCCAAGTGTGCTGCTCAGCAGGGGCCTTTATGGAGGAGGAGGAGGGCTGCTGAATCCAGCTCTAAAGACACATAGGAGTATACACAGAGAGGAGGAGGAGGAGCTTGATTCAGGGAGAACAGCAGGAGCGAGGAGCAGGGACAGCCCAAGGCACTTTCAGAGAACTGGGGAGGGTTTGTGGCTGGGCTAGGGTGGCCTGGGCATTGTTTGGAGATGCAAGTGGGGTAGGAGGGCACCAAGGGCCTCTCCACCCTGCCTGAGGCCTTGGTGGGCAGCATACAACTCACTAACCAGCTCTGCTGCCCACTCGGCCGCCCCATACCCACGGAGCTCCTCCAAGGCTGGTTTCCCTTGGGGCCAGCACTGCCCTCTGAAATGAGAGCTCAGGGTCTGATCATGGTTCTCAGCCCTGCCTGGGTGCAGGGTCCGCTCGACCCCCCCCCCCCCTGCGGTGTGGGGGGCGTGGCCGCTGTGGGTGTGTGGAGGTCTTCAGAGCGGGCTGGCCTTTGGTCTCCGAGTCTCATAACCCATCACTTTTTTTTTTTGGTACCGGGGATCGAACTTAGGACCTTGCGCTTTCGAGGCAGGCGCCAGAACCACTGAGCTAAATCCCCAGCCCTCATAACCCGTTACTTGAGAAGCAGCGCAGGGCAGACGTGCTGAGGTCGCCAACACTGGATTCCTGTCTTCCCCCCAGTGGCTGCGTCACTTGTTCCCACAAGGGCCCCTGAGGATGGGGGGTCACTTCCTCTCATCTGGTCGGGTGAAATCTGTGAGACAGGAACAAGCCCCGGGACTGGGACTCGATTCAGCCAGGCTTGGGACTGGGCTCTGCCTCCCCGGGCTCTCCGGGAGGCTGGTGCTGGGCCCAGTGCACCCTGGGGAGGGTGAGAAGGAGGAGCCACTGTTCAGCCCAAGCGCTGGTCAATTAATCCCTTCATTACCAACCACCTGGTAAATGACAGTCTGCCTAATTATCTTGCTTTGACCAACAGCTGTCCGCCAGCCAAGGAGGGCCTAATTGATTTCACTGTAGCCCGGCTCCTTGTTCAGAGAGATTACTTAATGTCAGCCTAGCAGAACGGCAGCTGGCGTGCTGAGATGGAGCGTTACATTAACCTGATCTTTCATACCGCGCTGGCCAGCACGCTTCATTATTAATGCAAATTACAACTGACCAGCAGGGCTCCTTGCAGAAGCAAGCGCCTGGCTCTGCCTCTTCTTGCAGCTCCATTCTTCCTGAACCACAAAGCTGCCCGGTCAGATTCCAAGTGGGCCAGGATGGATGGGCTAGAGGTAGATGCACCCGGGCCAGAGAAGAGCAGGGGAGGACTAGGCTGCAGGGCCTGGGGCTTCTCCCTGGCCTCCCTCACCTGGAAAGCAGGGGTGTGGTACCCTCGAGGTCCGCATGGGTCCAAAAGGTGGCCAGGGCCCCACCCAGGTCAGAGTTGGTGCTGTCCAAGGTTGGCCCCCTTGACTGGGTGCAATTAGCGATCCAGGGAGTTCTCCTCAGGGGACCTGGACCCTAGCTGGGCCCCTGTGCTGCAGGCTCAGACAGTTTGCAGATGCACATTTTGGATTTGGTTAAATAATCGTAAGATAAATGAGGCCCCTGCGTGGGAGCTGCAGCTGTCTTCTCTGTGAGGCGTGTTCACCGCCGTGATTTATCTTATGTCTCTCTGACTCTGTGTTGATTGGTAAGTGCGGTGCACGGATTTATAGGGCCATGAGGGCATGTGTGCATGCATGTGTATATGTGTGTGTATCCGCGTGTGGTGTATGCGCGTGCATGGCTACTCAACACACATCCTAGACAACGGGCAGGGGCAGCTTTTTTTGGGGGGGGACAGAGGCAGCTTTTATGGTTTGGAGAACTCCTGTAGTTGAGTTTGTGAGGGTCCCCAAGCCTACTGACACCCCAGGGTGACAGTGAGCAAATGTGCCCCCTCTGGGCGGAGCCACTGTTTGGCCCCTGGCCCCATCGATGGGTTTGGCCTGGGCAGTTGTTCTGTATCAGAAACTGAGGTTTCGGGAGCCAGTGACCTGCAGCCTGGTATACTCAGACCCGGGGCAGACATGCGCTGCCCTCGTGGGGCTCCCGTGTCCTGTGTGCAAGGCGTGTGACCTGTTTTCGAATGAGGAGGGCACGCGGGGGACGGCAGGACCTCAGGAGTTGGCAGACAGTCACACAGCTGTACAAGCAGCCATCGCCCGGAACCTCATCTCCTGAACTGTCCTCAATTATAAGGGGCCTCCCTGTCCATAATTTGATTTTTCTATACATGACACAGCGCAAGCCGCTTCTCAGCAGGTTGGAGTTTAACTCCAACAGCCGGGCAGAGCTGGAACAACGCCCTGGAGAGTTGTCAAGCTGTTTGTAGGAGAGACACTGCCAAGTCTGGGGGTGCAGGGTGGACACCCCCACCAGTTACTGAGGGGCTCAGGCCAATGGCTGGACCTTTCCCAGCACCGGAGACCCTCGTGGTGCAATAGGAACACAGCACCCATGGCTTCACGATGAAGGACTCAGCAAGCACACAGCATTCCAGGCACCTGGCAGGTTGCTCCGTCTGTGCTAATATTATTTGCTCAGAACAAACCTCCTCCAGGAAGCCGTCGCTGATTCCCCTGTGGGGCTCGCCTTCTAAACGATGCTGACCTTTGGCAGTGTGAGTCACACGCAAATTTGAAAATCTGATAGCTCCCTCTAAGTACAAAGAAAACAGGTGGAAACCATTGCAATATTCTGTTACTTAACCCAATATATCAAATATATTCATGTGATCATTTCTCCTGATCAATGAAAATGATGAAGATATTTTAGGTTCTTGGTTTCCTATGGAAGTTTTAAAACCTGTAGCGTGTTTGGCACTCAGTGGACAGCGTCTCTGTTGGGACTGCTGAGTGCTGAGCCGAGGGTCCCCTTGGACCGTACAGGTCTGTAAAATGCCCCTTGCTCCCTGCCCCCGCCCGTGTTTCCCTGCTTCCTGTCACTGGCAGCGGGCTTCCGGCCTGCAGACTCTGGCTGTTGCTGGTCTCAGGCGCCCATAGGTGCCGGGCGGCCACAGGAGTGCGGCGGCGTGGGCAGTGGATGGGTCCTTGCCAGGTTAGAGGGGACCAGGGTCGGTCATCCCGAGAGGCGCTGACCGTCAAGGAGGGGTCCACGTCCTCCGCCCCAGCATCCTCCCCGAAGTGTGAGTGCACGGCCACTTGCATCTGTCCCTGGGGCAGGGTGTGGGGCCCCACCTCTCTCTCCCCTCTGCCTTGCCGCCTCTGCCACAGTTTTGGGGTGCAGGCACTGATTCAAAGGACACCGAGCCCAGGGCACCGGTGCCCACTGATGCCAGCCCCACCCATCTTGATGCAGACGGCTGCAGGCCGCTGTTGCTAAAGGAGCCAGCGCTGTCCTTCCGGTTCTGTGTCCCTAAGTGACAGGCATTTGTGGGCCTCACATGCTGCCCACCAGGCTGCAGCTCTAAAATGTGTTTTTCCAGTGGTGGCGCACACCTGTCACCCCAGCACTCAGGAAGCTGAGGCAGGAGGCTCACCGGAGTTCAAGGCCAGCCTGGGATATATGGTTAAACTGTCTCAAAAAACAGAAGGAAAGGAAAAAGAAGAGAAGCTGCCTGCACTTTCTCTCCACTTTCTGCCTCCCCCAGAAACTCCCCAGGCCTCCATGGGTCAGCGTCAGACTGGGCATCCTGGAGCCGACAGGGATCCACCCAGGGGGAGAAGGTGCCTGGGGGCGTGGCCTGCGAGTGCTTCTGTGGGTTTGGAAGTTTCTTTTACTTCCAAACCCCAAAATGTTAGGAGGCCGCGCTTTAATGTTCCTTTTCGAGCTCTTCCCTGACCAGGCTGAGTCGTGATTTTCTCCTTGTCCAGTTTTCAGCCAGCCCCGGGGCTCTTGTCCCTGCTCAATGGGGTCATTGTTTGGCTGCCAGGAGCCAGGGCAGCTCTGGGCCTCTCTCCTGATGAACCAGGAGTACAGACAGGAAAAGCAAGTCCTGGACGGGCAGCAGGGAAGCAGGGGCTTAGTCTTGGGAGGGGTCGGCTGCCCTGGGTGGTAGGATCTGTGGGTTTCTGCTGACCCCAAAGGCCGGTGCCCCAGCCTCACTCTGACTCCAGGGAGAGGAGTTAGAGGACTTTGATAATGGTACCTTGAACGCTCACTTGTCCCCAACCAGGTGCCCAGGTGGAGTGCTGAACACTTGTAATCCCCGAACTCTGGGAGGCTGAGGCAGGAGAATCAAAAGTTTGAGCCCAGCCTGGGCAATTTAGCAACTTAAGGAGACCCTGTCTGAATGAATGGGTGAAGGAATGAATGAGTGCATGTATATAGAGCTGGGTTTGTTGCTCAGTGTAGAGGCCCTAAGTTCAATCCCCAGTAGCAGAAGGGGAAAGAAAAAGACCATGAAGCTCAAAGCTTTTGCGGATGGAACAGGTTTCTTTTCAAGCGCACTGTGAAAGTCTGTCAGCAAGGAGCAATGTGTAGTCTTTGCAGAGGGGCGCATTTGAGCTGGAGAAAGCCGATCTCTTCGCTAGGATGTGAGCCCACTCGAAGCTTTGTAATCCCGCAGTTGTCATTCTGCGGTCCACTGGGCAGCGAGACTCTCGCACCTGCTGGCTGGAGCCACCTTTGTAGGTCAGCAGGCTGCCGAGAGAAGTGTCCTGCAGAGCAACTTGCAGATGGTGCCCTGTGTTCTCGGGCCCCGCATCCCACAAGTCTTTCCCACTCAGAATCTGTGCTCCCTCGTGGCTTTCCTTTCACTCAGCAGAGGCCCGGAAAGAAGTGAGACTAATGGAAGGAACTGGCAGATACAGGAAGTTCGGGAGCAGCCAGCATCCCAGGACTCGTGGGCCTGGGGCCGGGACTGGAAGAGAAACTGCCCCAGGTAGCCCCGAGCTTCCCGAGCTTCCAGATGTTCCTCCACAGCTTCCTTTCCCAGTGCCATCCACAGGACCGACCTGGGCCTGGCGATGCTGTCTCCCACACCAAGGGCCAGAGAGCAGCTCGGTGAAGCCAGTTCGCCAACCTTCTTCTTAATGCAGAGCGTCTGGAGGAACAGAAACCCACTTATTTTCTGTACCAGAGTGAAGTATGTTTCTTTTTTTTCTGGCCCAAGTGTCAAAATGAGCTTACTTGGTGGATTGGTTTGTTCACTGTTTGTCTTATCAGGGAACAGCGTGTACTGTGATTTTCTTTTGGCTAAATTCAAAAACAAAAACCCTGGGCATTCAGGCCTAGGTAATCTGGAGATGAAGAGCAGGAGCGGACAGTGTGAGTGGATTGCAGCTGATGACCTGGGCTGTGGGCTGTCCTTCCTTGGGACTGTGAGGTGACCAGGTCAGGGAGGGGTGACCAGCATCTTGCTAAGATGAGGGCCAACCAGAAACAGCCCCGCACATGCTGCCATCTGTCATCCGATCACTGCTCCACCCCGCTTGTCTTTTATCAGTCTGTTGATCAGATCTAATTGCTAAATATCATGGTCTGAACCCAGCGCAAACCCTGGAAGGGCGTGGGAGGGTCCTGGGGTGGGGGGTCCTACAGAGCACAGCCCCCCATGTGCGGGCAAAGGGTCTTTGGGGCAATAAAAGCTAGGCCAGCCTTGGAGGTGAGGGCGTGGAGCCCAGGCAGGGGATAGATGAGGACTCTGTCCCTGCTCCCTGCTGCCGCCCCCAGCCTGGCTTCTAATCCAGGTCGGGGACACCTGAGGCTGCAGGCTCTGTCCTGTCCGGAGCACCAGCCACGCCCACCTCCCCTGGTCCTCCAAATCCACGGATGCTTTACCCTCTGTGGCCAAAGGGACCTTGCAGAGGTGATGAAGAGTTTTAGATGGCTCCCAGCATCAGGATAAGGGAGAGGAGGCTTTTATATCCCAGATTCCCAGGTTATTTCCCTCTCATGCAAATGAGGCACTGGGAAAATAGTCCTGTCAACCTCATTCTTAGCCTCACCCACGTGGAAACTGAAAGATGTCTGCTGACTGATGAGCCCACATGCAAATGAAGGGTTGAAAAGAGCATCTTCTGATTGGTCCTCCAAACAGCACTGGATTCAAATGAAAATAGCAAGTTTCTGATTGGCCTAAGATTCGCGTTTGTGATTGGTTTTGTGTGCAGTGGCACTGGCTTCACTGTCTTGGGAGTGTCCCTCCCCGTTGCCCTGTCTTGTAAGGGGCGTTTGCCCCGAATCCTGCGGGTGGCCGGATGAGGAGGCAGGCGTGTCAGAGCTGGCAAGCACGCGTGTTCCCTCTGGGTTCAAGCAGAGCATCTCTGCTGAGTTCAGGCCCAGGGAAGCCTGGGAGACGTGGGTCATCGGGGAGCGGCCTTCTCGCAGCACAGTGAGCCTGGCTGTGGGGCTGGAGCTGCACTTTCACCCCCTGATTCATCCAAACCCATCGTAAAGGCGAAGCTTCTGAAGTGGAGCCATCCTAGGCCCAGGACAGTCCACACTGATGTGGACGTGGGTTCTGCCTCCCTCCGGGAAGTGTTTCGTGGGTCCCCTGAGGTGCTGCTGAGACAGTGCAGCCCAGACCCTGCCCGGTGTGAGACGCTGGCTGACTCTCAGGCCCCTGAAATTCAGATTGGATTGCACTTCTGTGGATGGGATCCTGTACACAGGAAATGCCACGACTGGGTGTAGCCAGTACATCAAAAGATCTTTTTAAGGGCAGAGCAGATACTTGGAGCCCACGCTGTTAAAGACGTCAGGCTTTCTCTCCTGGCTTCCTAACGCTCCAGGTCTTCCCAGAGGCCCTTCATGTAGAAGCTTCCTTGTAACTCGCCAGTCTACCAGTGTCATGGGGTGGGGGCGTGGTGTCTGTGGCCTGAGTGTACCCTAAAGGTTTGTGTGCTAGAAGCGTGGTCCCCGCTGGGATGAGGGGGGGAGTGGGAGCCTCAGGGGAAGTGATCGGGTCAGTGGGTGCTGCCTTTGGAAGGAAGGGCTTCTCGCTGGACCCAGGCAGCTCCCCTGAGAGTGGTACTGAGCCCGGCTTCCGGCTTCCGGCTGGTGAGGTGAACTGCCCTTTGCCCGCACTCTCTCCAGGGTGCTTTTTGCTCTGCAGCCTCGTTGTGCTGTTTGTACCTTCTGCCTCCAGCACTGTGGGCTAACAGAACCCTTTTCTTATTACACATGTGCTAGGTGCATGACAAGGGTGTGCAGGCACCTAGCAGCGTCTGCCACCACGTGCCTCCATCCAGGGTTGGCAGCTCCTGCTCCTGTGGCCAGTCCGCGATGGTCACAGAGCTGCTCAGGTGGCAGGGCAGTGAGTCTGAGGTGCTGCTGTGAGTCTGCGCATTCCTCTCCAGAGGGGCAGCTCGAGTTGCCTGTGCAGGGCCATGGAGTGAGTGTCTGAGGTCTTGGGGCAGCTGCTCCACTGTCCTGGACTGAGCGATACATAAATGATGGGTGTGGCTGGGCTTGGCCACAGCGAAGTCCCAGGTTCGAGCCCAGCCTCACCCTGCACCAAGGGTATTCCTGAAAATCAAGAAGGCACTCCTGTCCCTCTAAGAATGAGAATCATAGTGCCTCCCGCAAGCGACGGCCAGGCAGTGACAGCTGTGTGTAAACTGCAGCGTTCTGTGCAGGACTCGGTGAGTGCTCTTTTATCGCCCACATGGCGTCACAGGCCGCCGTGGTAGACCCATCGTGTGTGTGTGTGTGTGTGTGTGTGTGTGTGTGTGTGTGTGTGTAGCCTGGGGCGCCAGCTGCTGGCTGTGCTGTCTGCAGATGTGCTGTAGAATCAGGAAAGGGTCATCTCATTTCACCACCGAATGCAGTGGACTCCCCAAGCTGCCCTTGAAGTGAGGAGCCCAGGCCTTTGGGGAGGCTGAGGATGCACCGCCGGGCAGAGCGCAGATGCCCAGGGCCAGCATGGTCAGCACGTCTGCATCTCCGCACTGCGCATGCCGCTCTGGGCTCCACACCAGGGGAGCCGTCAGAGCGATCTTGTGAAGAAGCCGGTGCATAATCGGCAGGAGGAGGAGATGGGGTGGAGCAAGCAGATGGTGCAGGCCAGGAGCCCCATCAGATCACTGGAGAACCACAGGGCGGGCCACGAGATGCAGCGCTCGCGGGCCCCTTCTTAGGCCTTCTTGGGGGCAAAGCAGGTTGCTCCCTGGAAAGCGTCAGGTGGGCGCCTGGAACGTGGTTGTTGAATGAGTGAGCGAGTGGTGCTTCCCACCTTAGCAGATGAATGAGAGGGAGAGGGTGAGCAAGGAGGTCAGAAGGCGAAGGTGTCCTGTACGATGCGGCCACAGGCACAGCCGCCCCAGATGGAGGCCATGGACAGTCACGGCCCAGGGCCTGGCTCCGGCCTTCCTGCATTTCAGCTTGAGGGGCGGTGACAGCATCTCCCTGGGGCCTTAGTCACCAACTCCCAGCCTCTGGGATGAGGGGTCCGGGCTGGGCGCCTTCCGGGTACAGGTGCCGGCTGGGCTGCCCCTGCCGTGCCTCTCCTCTGCGGTGGCTCTGCCGGGTGGGCACATGCCGGGCCTCCCCTCACAGACACCAGTCCCGCTGGGGAGGCCCTAGTGGCTCCTGAGAGGGCTTTGTCTCCAAACACAGTCACAGGGCGGGCAGGGCTCGAATGAGAATTTAGGGGGCGTAACGCAGTCGATATGGCAGGTAGAGTCAAACTTTATTATTGTTGTTATTAGTTTAGTTTTTGAGGCAGGGTCTCACTATGTAGGTCAGGCCGGCCCAGGCTGGCAGTGATCCTCCTGCCTCAGCCTCCTGAGTGCTGGGATGACAGGTGTGCACACCACACCCAGAGGCCGGTGTCTTTTCACAGAAAGACATCGAGGGCCTGGAGGTTCTGAGAGTCACCCAAGCTCACACAGTGGGGACGCCAAACCCCTGTAAGGACACTGCCGGGCACACGGTGTCCTGTTTGTTCGCAAAAGACACAGCCTCCTTATTAGCTCTGGGCTCCTTTTTCTGTGTGGACTTCAAGCATTAAAAATACATTTTTGAAGAACTATTCTGGATTTCAGGTTTCCATTAACGACGACTGGCTTTCTCCCAAGTTAGTTTGAGCTATTTGGGGGGAGGTTTTATAGACCTTTAATAAGAAAAGCTTTCTTAAAACCTCATAAAACCTTCCATACAATTGCTTCTGACCAAACTCCCTCTTACAATTATGTCACTAGCAACTTCTTTTGAAAAGAGCAAGACTTTTGTCCATTCATGTCAACGTGAAAAGCAGCATTCACCGGGCCTGGGCAGGAGGGCAGCCGTGAGACTACGGCATCCGGCAGGAGTGAAGCAGCCGGGCTGAGACCCGGCCTTGCAGGCGCCTCACGGTTCTTCCACACGCAGCCTGTTTGCTGGGGACGCCCCGGGATCAGCCTGGTTTCTCGGGTGATTTTCCAGTAGACAGCTTTTTAGAGCAGGTTTAGAATCACGACAGAATCCAGCCAAGATGCTGAGACTTCCCGTAGCCTCCCTGCCCTTACTGCGAGCCCCCGCCCTCCTCGGTGTGTGGACGGGCCTCAGTGACATGGCCTGGTTGCCCAGGTCCCCAGGGAGCAGGAGGGCTGCTGCTGGGCTGTGCGTCCTGGCCGTCATGCATCATGGCTTCCCTGCCCCAAGCCCGCCCTGTGCACATTCATCCTCTTCCGTCCTTGGACCTTTTTAGTGTCTCCACGATGTCTACCGCTGGGCTCACACACAGTGTAGCCTTTTTGAATTGGCTGCTTTCCCTTCCTAATGTGCATTTATGTTTCTTCCACATCTTTTCACAGCTTAATGGCTTGTTCCTTGTCAGGGCTGGGTAATATTCCGCTGTCTAGATGTGTCAGGGTTCTTTTGCCTGCTCCCCTCTGAGGGATGTCTTGGTAGCTTCCAGGCCTTGCGGGGTTTGGGTGTGAATGGAGTTCCAGCTCTCCCAGATGTTCCAAGGGCTGTGCTTCCTGGATCTCACGGGAGGGTGTGTTGACTTTTGCTCGTTTCCGTCCAGCTGAGCTGGCACGTGGACAGGACTGCCCCCCAGCAGGGCAGTGCTTCCTCTCCCTGGAGGCCCCCATACCAGGCCCAGTTGCCGCCAGCAGGTCCTTCAATACAGTGACTCCGTGTCCCTCAGCCAGGGGACTCCGGGGACTGCACAGCAGAGTCCTGGGGTGCTTGCTCCCTCCCTTGGGGCCCCAGCACATGCCCGCAGGCAGATGGTGGAGGCCGCTGCCCTGCACCCTGGCAGGACAGCGCCCGTTCTGACAGTGGGTGGCACTGGTTGGAGCAGCAGTGGCCATCAGAAGAGCTGCTGCTGTTGCTATTTCTTGAGCCCTTGCTCCGAGCCAGTGCCTTGCACAAGGCCCTGCAGTGATCACAGTCCTGAAGCCGGATACCTGCGAGGCGGCTGATGGCAGAGAGAGAAGCGGGCAGACAGCTGCTGGGTCCCGGGCTACGAGGGTGGCAGGGAGCCCTGGCCACGCCCACCCGCCCACTGGTTCTGCAGGCTGTTTCTGCCTCCAAGACAGGAAAAAGGGCAAAAGCTCTCTATTCTCAGCCGGCAGGCACAACACGAGCCTCTTGGCGCTGTCGGGGTTCGGGTGCCTTTCCAGCTTCCTTCTCTGTGCTCAGGAATTTTGGCTCTAGGCCATGGAGGCTCGGGAGGAATGTTTCTGTCATTCGTGGTAACAGGATGTCGCCTTCCTCCGGCAGAAGGGTCAGAGCCTCGGCTCCCTCCGTGGGCAGTGGCACCTCAGCAGAGCCCCTGGCCCTCCAGCATTGTCCCGGGCCCATCCTTCCCCTCCTCCCTGCAGGATCTGGTCTCCCTCCTCCTTGTGTCTCCTACCCCAGGCCCTGTGCAGGTCCCCTCCTCGGCTCCCTTGTTTCAGGCCAAGGGGTTCGCTGTTCCCCAGTACATCCCTGCCTCCTTCATAGCCCTGTGCCCCCCGTGACTGTTTTGTGCCTCTTTGGTTATCTGTTGAGTGCTAGGGCCTCGAGGCAGCCTCCATGCCTGTTGTGGGCCTAGTGCAGTGCCTGAAATGGACGACTGCCAGCCTGGGGAGGCCAGCACCCCATACTGCTCTACAGCTAGCATCGGACCCATGGACCTACCCCTCACTTTGCTCCCCGTGTGTGCCGTGGCTCTCCCCGGCTGTTGCTGCATAACAAATGGCACGAACTTTGCCTTGCACAGTGACACCCATTGTACCCAGGCCTGGTGCAGCTGTGTGGTTGGGGAGCCCTCAGGGACGGATCAGTGCCCCCTCCAGGGAGTGCTCACCAGAGCAGGGTCGACTGGCTGCTCTGAGCCCACATGTCCAGCTGAGTTCATGGCAGGCCAAGTCCTCCTGGCTGCTTCTCACCTGATTAGGCCAGACCCACCCTGCAGGCTTCCCTTTCATGAACAGCAGGAAATCACTGAAGGAGATCAGCGACCTCTGCAGGATCCCATCGCCTCTGCATATCATGGAATCCTGAGCACGCTGTCCTGCCAAGTCTCCAGGTCCACCCACTCTCCAGGAGAGGACCATGTGGGGCTTGAGTATCTGGGGCAGAAACCACTGGGCTGTCACAAGAGCTGTGTGTCCTAGGGAAAGTCTCTTACCCTCTCTGTCCCGTTACCCATCTGTAAGGTAGGAGCCACAGTGCTGCTTCCTCCCCGGGTTTGCTGTGAAGACTGAAGGAGTGGATCTACGTCCATTCCCAGTGGGGCTGGACCCTCGAGCAGTGTGAACTGGCACAGGTGACAGCAGCCCTGGCCCACGCTTAGATATCCGGGTCATCGGCTGGCTGGAGGGATGGCTGAGGAGCGGTGGGGGCTGTCCCCGAGCTCGGGAAGGGGCCGTTGCTGCAGGAGCGCCCATGGCTTCCACTCCGCAGGGCGACTGGACACAGCCCAGGGATGCCATGTCACCTGTGCAGGTTGCAGAGCCTGGGCCCGCAAGCCCTGGCTTGGTCTCTCCTGGACACCCCAGAGCCGAGAGCAGGGTCCTCCTCTCTGTACAGAGCCTCTTCGCCAGGGGGTTTCACGGAGACTGTCTCAACG
Source organism: Heterocephalus glaber (assembly GCF_000247695.1). The sequence goes on along the minus strand of NW_004624750.1, from coordinate 4,297,299 downwards.
CCGGGCATGGTGGGTCATGCCTGTCATCCCAGCATTCAGGAGGCTGAGGCAGGAGGGTTGCCGTGAGTTTGAGGCCAGCCTGGACTACACAGGGAGACTGTTTCAAAAGATTATGGTCCCAAACTGGAAGAGGCAGTTTGCCAACACCGAAGGGTTCCTGATGCCCCCAGACGAGGCCAGGCCTCCTCCCCCTAGGACTCCGTGGCAGCTGGCCCTGCTGGCCCTGTCTCCGCTCCGTGACTGCTGCCCTTGGAGCTGCAGGAAGACGAAGCCGTGCCCAGGAAGGTGTACAGGTGTGGCTTCCTGAGCCCTCAGCTCGTCACTGTGTGGGTTCCCCTTGGCCCTTGGTCCCCTCAGCCCGGCCCTCTGGAGTCAGGACGAGCTGAGGCCCAGCGAGCCGCCCACTCCCTGCGGATCCCAGCCAAGGCTGCAGGAAACCCCAACCTCGTCCTTCCCAGGCCTCACCGGCTCCCCCGTCCGGAGCTTCCAGGAAGAGCTCCAGGACGGCCCAGTGCCCAGTGCATTTTGGAGCTGCTTCCTGTGAGATCAGTGAGAATTTTGAGAGAGACGGTGATGGCTGAGAATCAGACCCACCTGGGAGCTTCTGCGCGCAGTTGCTCGGGTTGTGCACTCACAGCCAGCCTCCGCTGTTCTCTCCAAATGGGTCTCGTCTGCTCTGCACTCCACGAGCCCTACTGCGGCGGCTACAGGCCCAGCGCCCGGCGGAGGGATCTAAGAAGAACCTCACGCTGCCTTTGTCCAAGGCGGAGTTCTCACAGAAGGACGGCAGCACTGACCCTCATGTCCCCATCAGGCGGGAACCGGAAACGCTCGGCGTGGAGGCTGCCTGGGCTCCGCCCCAGGGCTCGGCCTTGCAACCCCCAGGAGGGACGGAGGGCGCCGGTCGGCAGGAGGACGACCTGCTTCTGCACCGCGCAACACTTTCTTGGGAGGAGCCAGGGCTCCGAGCCGGAGCTTCCTTCTGCTCTAGGAAGGGGAAGTGGCTGCATGGCCCCAGCGGGAGCTGCCACTGGAAAGGGTGGGGACACCGGCTTCTGGCAGACCTGGGAAAATTGCCCCCCCCCCCCCAGTTCCTGAGAGTGAACCTGAGCCCTTTGAATTGAGCTACATCCTGAGCCCTTTTTTATAGTTTATTTTGAGACAGGGTCTTGCTAAATTGCTAAATCGCCCAGGCTGGACTTGAACTTGGGACCCTCCTGCCTCAGCCTCCCTTAGCGCTGGGATTATAGGCGTGCACCACCCCGTCCAGCAGGGGCTCTTCTCTCTTGGTGGACAACGTAGGGTGAGGATGCCCCTCTGTACGTGCCACACAGGCCCCGGCACTACAGGGCCGGGTGACGCTGCTCAGTCCTCTCCCTGACACCCATCCCATCCCAGGGGCCGGGACTTACTGCTCCTCCCCTCTTCTGAGCAGTTAAACAAAGGCTCACACTTTTCTGTGGATACAGAACCGCAGATGATCTTTCCTCAGGAATGTTGGCAGGAGGAAGAGAAGGGGGAGAAAGAGCAGCCTGATTTCCGCACTTTGGATGTTTTTAGATTTCTCTTTCATGTGTGTTGGTCCTCGCAAGGGTTGGCTTGGAGTGGCCCAGCCCCTTCCTGCCCCGGCCTGGAGATTCCGCTGTCTCCTTCCCCGGAAAGTCCCCACCCCCCTTCCTGTGCCTCCCGTGCCCTCTGCTTTGCTCTTAACCCACTGTATTCATGCAGCTCGTGTACTGAGCACCTGCTATGTGCCAGCCCCTCTCGCAGGTACTTGCCACCTCTGAGGAACAATAGACCCAGGCGCTGGCCTCAGAGCATGGTGAGGACCAGGGACACTATTGGCAGTGGCCTGTCCACTGTCTCCCGCTGGACTGAGTGCCACCCCTGTCCATCTGGGGTCGCTGGTGCCTGGCGGGCTCCCAGTAGGCACTGGGCACAGCCGGGGTCCAATCCGGGCTCTCAGAGGTGGCTGTGCCTCCCTGGGTGCCCTTGGGTGACCATGGAGAGGGCAGGGGGAGAGCTGGCTTGGCCACTGCTGACCCCGAGAATGCAGGGCCCAGTGGGGACCGCAGGACGCTCAGGGTCCACACCTGCCCTGGTCTTTGCTGGGTCCTTGCCGTAGCTGTTTCTGCTCTGCAGTGCCCAGGGTCGTGTCATTGTGTGCCCTGGGTTATCTGGTGGTGACAACTCTGATGCCACCTCATTCCAGGACAGAGGGGTCTCCTGAGCCCCAGCATCGGGTGGGTAGCATCTACGCATGTCTGTGACCTGCACCCTTTCTTCACTCACCTGGCTTGGGAGGGACCAGGAAGAATGGGGATGGATGAATGAGTGAGTGTGTGAATGTGTGGATGAGGAGTGTGTGAACAAATGAATCCGTGAATGAATGAGTGAGTGAGTGAGTGAGTGTGTGTGTGGAGGCTGTAAGGCTTCCCCCTGGAGAGCTGTAGCCAATGTGAAGGTGATACTGTGTCCTGCCAGCTCCACTGCCCTCTGAAGTGTCATTGTCCCATCACCTCATCAGTGAGAGCCCAGGGAACCCTCAAGTTCAGCACAGCTCCACCGCCCCCAGGCGTCAGGAGGTGGCACACGCCCAAGGCTCCCAGCCTTTTAACACAGGAAGGACCGCGGTGGCCAGGCATCCGCAGGCAGCCACCTCCTCCTGCAGCTGGATGGAACGAACCTCGTGTTTCCTGCCATGTGGCAGGTGACAGTGCTGGGATGCAGCTGTGAGCACGTTTGCCAGCACCAAGCTCAGCTGTCCGGGAACCCCATTTCTCCCTTGTTACTGGGGTCCTCGGTATGGGTTCCATCTAAGGAGTGAACCTGCTGATGTTGGGGCATGGCCTGGGGACCGCTCAGGAATCAGCTGTGGGTGACCCACTTCTCTGTGTCCTGTCCCAGGGGCATTGGCGTGGTCCTCACCCCAGGCTTCCAGGCTGGGCAGGGTGCTGCTGGGTCGGTGCGGTTGAACCCACCATCACCACTGCCGAGAGCTGGCCCAGGCTCCGTGGGTGGTAACTGTGACTGTCCCATCTTCCAGGCCAGGCCTGAGAGGCTTGGAGAGGGGACAAGAAGGACTAGGCCTGGGCTCCCATGCTCATGTCCCTGTCGCTCAGCACCGCCCAGCAACCCCCCAGGGTCCTGCCCACACCTCCACCCCACCCCACCATCTCTGACAGTGGCCGGGTGGGTCCACTCTGAGCCCAGGAAACCTCTGTGCACCCTTTGCTTTACCGGGAAGGCTGAACCCGGGACCTCCAGAGTCCTGACCCTGTGTGTATCTGCTCTGGCGTTCACTGTCCCTCTGTCCTGCCAGCCTCTGAGGGGCCACACGCTCTCCTGAAGGCCCCTGGCCCGGGGTGCACTCTGTGCTGTCCATCTCTGCAATGGCTCTGTGGCCGAGGCAGATGAAGAGGTGGGAAGGGACCCGAGTTCCCTCTCCAACACTCGGTTTCTCTGTATTTATTTGGGCGAATTGTGTATCATGGGGAAGCCCAGATGCGGGGCTGTGTGGGGGTGGTGTGTGCAGGGTGGGGTGGGCTTGGCACAGTCACGTGTGGGATGTGGGTCTCCAGTCCCTCAATCCCAGCGGTCACCCTTTCTGTCCAGTTGGCGGCTCCTTTCCTTCGCTGTCACTGCCATTTCCAGCTGATGTTTTTCCCCTTCTGCTTCCTAAAACCAGAAAGCTGTGCCCTGTCTTCAGAATGGCTTTGAGTTTAATAGACCCAAATGCCAGCGGCAGGCACGGCTCCAGAAAGCTGTGCACACGTGGTCTCTCCTGGAAATGTCAGCCCTGAGTGGGAAGCTCGGAAATGTCAGCGCCGAGCGTCTCCCGCCCTGCTGCTCCCGGCTCCGTGCTCCTGGGACTGGGCTCCAGGAACTGATCCTGCAGCAGTGATGCTGCAGTTGGGTACGTGAGCAGGACCAGCCCGAGAGCCTACACACTGTGTCGTTGCAGTTACGTGGGGCCTCTGTGAAGGGCCCAGCTGTGCTGGGAGCAGCTCGGTGGTTGCCCAGGGTGGGCCATGGTGGAAAAGACTCAAGCCTTGTGGTGGCGATGCCCTTAGGGATGCAGTTTACATTCACTGCTACTCCATCAAACCGTGCTTAAAATGGCAGAATTGATTGTAAATTACACCTCCAAATATTGATAAAGACAAATTTTTATGTTTGTTTTTTGAGGTGGGATCTCACTAAGCTGCCCAGGGTGGCCTTGAAGTCTCGATTCTCCTGTCTCAGCCTCCTGAGAAGCTTCCATTATAGGTGTGCACCACCGCAAGTTTTAAATGAGAAAATTATGCACCTAACTGGTCATGAACAACATGGTTTTAAAAAATGGAGCAGAGGCCGGGGATTTAGCTTAGTGGTTCCCGCACCTGCCACCCAAACGCAAGGTCCCGAATTCGATCCCCGGTACCAAAAATAAAAAAAATGGAGCAGAGGACGCAGCAAGGCAAGTCTGGGTAGGATGCAAATGTCAGCTGAAGAGGGGTTGGGCTCCAGCTCCTGGGTGGGGGCACTTACTGGGCATGCACATCTGGTCCCAGCACCGCTCCAAAAAATTTTTTTTTAATGGAAAAATTTTTTATTAAAGTCTACACACAGATCTTATATTTTTGTAGAATTAACTCAAAATGGATCATAAACCTATATGAAAGAAATGTGAACTTATGAAACTCCTAGAAGAAAACGCTGGAGAGAATCTAGGTTCTACCAGGAAGGACTGATAAGCCGGACTTACTAATATTAACAGTTTCTGCTCTTCCAAAGACACCGAGAGAACGGAAAGCTGAGCCATGGAGGAGGGCACATGTGCAGAACGTGTCTCTTGAAAGTAGACTGGTAACCCAAATTCACCGGGAGTTCTCACAGTTGGACTTGGTTAAAAAAAGTCAACAGCTGAGCACGTGAAAGGGTGCATACGTTGCTGCTCTGAGGGAGTCAGTCACACCTTAAACTGCAATGAGATGCCCCTCAGTGCGCATTACAGTGGCCAGAACCAACACACTGACAGTGAGTTCTCCCTCTCCCAGTAGGAGGGGAAAATTCTACAATTCTTCTTGTGATCCCAGCACTTGGGAGGCTGAGGCAGGATTGCCATGAGTTTGAAGCCAGTCTGGGCTATAGTGAGACCCTGTCTCAAAAAACAAAAACAAAACCTCAAAAGATTATACAGGAGGAAGTACATAGGCTATATGCAAATTCTATCCCATTTTATATAATGGGCTTGAGCACAACTGTTGATTTTGGTATGGGGCAGGGGGAAACGGCATCAGTTGTGTCATTGTGAACACAGGAAAAGCCTGCATAGTTCTTCAAAGGTCGGGGAATGTACAAAGCGAACCCCCAAGATTGAGTCTGGGTGGTTGGGATATAGGCGATTTTTTTACCTTTGAAAATTATTTTGGGGATTTATCATTTATTTTACAATACACTTTGGCAGTGCATTGCTTTTGAAATTAAAACAATGGAACCTGTTTTTGAAGTGGAGAAAATTGTGCAATTACAGTCAAATAAAGGTTGCTTCAAGTTCAAGGTATATTTGCAATTGCAACTTATACTCAGAAATATTTTTTAAAAAAGAAATATTTTAAGGGAGAATCCATCACAGCAGTGCTGTGCCCGCCATGCACGGGCTTGATGCATTTCGTGTACCTCTCAGAAACCCTCGGGGAGCTCTGGCCCCCACCCCACCCCATGGAGGAGCAGGCACAGTGGGTTATTGCTCGTGTTCCCCAGACCCGCCTCTGTCACACCCCAGGGCCGGGCTGTTGGCGGCAGTTAGGGTTCTTTCCATGTGCTCTTTTCAAAATGTCAGCGCTGCTCTGCCGTAGGAAGGGCAAACTCAGTCATTCATAGGAAAATGGATGCACCTCAAGACCAGAATGTGAACCCGAGGTAAATCAGACGCACAGACATAAGTCTCCATGGTTTCTCTGACATGAGAAAACAGAAGTGTAAATAAAGAGCAGGATAAAAGGCAGATAGCAGGAAACAGGGAGATGGGTCTTTTGCAGAAGGGAGGAGGACCAAGGGCCAGAGGGAGGAGGGCAGGCAGGGGAGGGGGTGAGAGAAGAATTAGGATTTGGCTGCGGTGCACCGGCTTCTCACAGGGAGCGGGGTCGTTCCGCACTGCACACATGGACTAACGAAAGTAAAAAGCAAAAGTGTGAAAACACTCTCAGTGCATTTCCAGCGCTTCCATCTTGGAAGCTGAGAGAATGACTGTTCAGTGTTCCTATTCACATACCAAAAAAGGTTCCTTATTTTCTTAGGCCCTGGGGTCTTTCTCCCTGAAGTTTCCTACCTGGGGCTCCCTCTGTCCACAGCTCTGCTTCTTCCTTCCTTGCGAGGGGAAGTACTTGAGTTTCCTTATTTCTGCTGGGGTTCAGGGGTGTCCTCTGCAAAGAAAGGGACCCGTTTGGTCTCCTGGCCCTGACTGTGGGCCACCGGAAGCTGCTGTTCTCGGAGGCTCCCACGAGGGGCTGGGAGTTGGAAACCCCGCAGGGCACAGGGCTTGGCCCCTTGTTGTTCCTCATTCATCACCGTCCTTCCTGCTGCCCTTGGGCCAGGGCAGCACCACCTGCAGCTCTGAACATCTGTCGTCTGTCCCTGGAAGTTTCCAGGCGCCCGCCTTTCATGCACCTGGCTGGCCCTGTGCTCCCGCAGCGTTTGGGCTCAGATGCCACTGCCTCCACGGACCTGTGCTCGCTGGCCGCCCCGATCTGCTCAGTGGCTCCCGGCGCCCCCTCTATTCCTGGCTGCCGTGACTGATATGTGGCCAGCTCTCCCTCGTCACAGGCAGAGTGGCTCCTGTGCATCTGCAGGCACTGCTCACCTGGGCTCCCTGCGGCTGGAGATCCAGGGCCCGGCTGGCACCTGGGCCGACCGGCCCCTGCCCACAGCGTGGCCTTGGCATCAGACCCTGGCAGGGGGCGGTGTCCCTGAGTGAGCAGCAGGATGGATGGGGAGAGTGGCAGGGCCTAGTGTGGATCTACACCTGGAAGCAGAGTTGAGGATGGAGCTGGTGCAGCGCTGGAGATGTCGCTGGGCATTTAACTGAGCGACAGCAGTGCCCGGTGTCTGCCCTGGCTGGGCGCCTGCTGGCTGAAGCCCTCCAGGGCTGCACCCTTCTACAGGTGGGGAAACTGAGGCTCAGGAAGGAATGAGTGTGCCCAGTGCAGAGCCGGGCCTCCCACCCTTCCGGGAAAAGGTGTTTGTGCTGGAAGCAGCTTGGGGAGAGGCCCCACAGGTGGGGCAGCACCCCGTCTTTATCTTGGGCCCTCCTGAGTTGACTGTCTCTGCACTCAGCCCCCCGGGCCGCGGGCTCCAGCCTCTCCTACTCCTCCTGCCCTGGCAACGGACTGATCCCCCTTCCCTTGAGGCGAGCCAGGACCAGATGAGCGCTTTATGAAAAGGAAATTAAAGTAGAAAATGAAAGGATAAACAAACCTCAAATGAGAAACCATCATCTCGAAGCAGATGGGTCTCAGCTTGTGGTCCCCGCCCCCAAAGGGACAGCTCTGTCCCGCAGCCATCCGGGCCCCGGCCCCAGCCCCGGCCACTCACCAGCTCCCGTGCTGTGGTCGCTGCCGCACGGGGTAGCCTTGGCGGACACGTGGTCCTGGGCCAGCTCCCCACGGCTGGCCCTGTGGCGCCTCTCTCCCTCCTGCCTGCTCTGCATCTGCCCACCGTGCTCGCCCTTTGCACCCTGTCCTCCCTTGTCCTTGTCCTTGCCGGCTCCTGGCTGTCCTTCAGGCCTTAGAGTCACTTCTCCGAGTTAACCAGGTGCTTTCCTGTCTCCCGTTGCTGTCATAGAACACCCAAGGCCGGGTCTTTCGTAACGCATGGAGGTTTATTGGCCCACGGCTTGGGGACCCCGGGTGTCAGGAGGGTGGCCCTGGCCCTGCTCCAGGCCTCCTTGTTGCCCTTGATGTGGCAGGGGCGGCGCGACTCCCCTCCCGGAGCCTCAGTGCCGTCTGCCGTGGGGCACCACGTGCAACCCTCATCTTTCTTCCTTCTTAACATTTTTTTTTTGGTACCGGGGATCGAACTCAGGACCTCGAACTTGCGAGGCAGGCAGCAGCACCACTGAGCTAAATCCCCGGCCCCTTCTTAACATTGTTTATTTGATTCTGGAAATGGAACACGGGGCTCACACCTCACAATGCACTTCAGTCCTTCTGTTGTTCATTCATTCATTTTTGAGACAGGATCTCACTCACTAAGTTGCCCAGGCTGGCTCTGAACTTGTGATCCTCCTGTCTCAGCCTCCTGAGTAGCTGGGATGACAGCTGAGCAGCACCACGCCTAGCTCTCGTGAGCTCATCTAATCCCAATTATCCCTCCAAGGTCCTGAATGCCACTGACCTAGGGATTGGAGGATTTGATTTCCATGGTCTTCGGGAGGACACTGAAACTGTCGTGCCCTCTCTGGCCCTGTGGGGCTCTCTCTGACCACAGTCGAAGTCACACTAATCTCTCACACTCATCCTGCACACTCATCCTGCTGCTTGCCCAGCACAGTCAGGACCGGCATGCCAGGCTCCACACTGACTCCCCAGGGCTCATGGGGCCGTGGACCTTGTGCTCTCATCCACCCACTCATTTGCTCAGTCGTTCGTTCAAGTACTTCTTGAGTCCCTGCTCTGTGCTGGGTGCTGTGCCAGGTACTGGGGACACAGCCAGGTATGAACCACGATACCTGCCCCCACTCATCTTGTGTCTGTTACCTGAGTATTCAACAGCCAGAGTAATGACCACTCCTTCCCTGCCATGTCTAAGGGTGGCAGCTGCCAGCCACTGGACAGGCTTCGGTGTGTGGGAGTGAGGTCCCCATCATGGGAAGTCTTCACCAAGAGCCCGGATGCAGAGCTGCCTACCTTGGTGCTGGAGGATGGAGACCTGGGAGACCCATTCCCCATGGGGCCAGGGAGAGAGTGGGCCAGGCTGCAGCCTAGACACGGTGCCTGTGTTCTCCTGACCAGAGCCCACAGGCTGCTCCAAAAAACGGGGCTCTGTGAGCTCACTTTGGGTGAAATAAATTTCCATATAAAAAATAAACCTGGAAAGCAAATTTTTACGTACGCTTTTTTTTTCAGATGGTAAAATGATAGGTTTGGAAAGACTGAAAGCAAATTGGAAGCATTTTAATTTCTCTACCCAAAGACAGTTATTGTAAACATTTAAATCCATCTTTCTGCAATCTTTTTGGATGAATATTCAGAACTGTACATTTCTAAGAGTGGGATTCACATCTTATACCTGGTGCTTTTCACTTGATGGGTTGTGAGCATTTTTACTTTGCTTAGTGTTGTTCCAAAGTGAGATTTTCCCTGTGCTGTGATGCTCCCCCTGCCACCTTGTCTTCTGACCTAATTGGGCAGCTTCCTTCCCATGGCCACACTCACAATGGCGGCCTGAGAGGGCAGCTTCCCATGGCCACACTCACAATGGCGGCCTGAGCACCTGGATGGAGGCTGTGTCTTCTGTGACCTGGCCTTGGAAGTCAGAGTGGTCACTCAGGCTGTCTCTGTCCACGACACAGGCCTGCCCTACTCTGTGTGGGAGGGGGCTACACAGGGACATAGGGACAAGGAGGTGGTAGTCACTCAAAGCCACCTTGGAGATCTGGTCCCCACCCCTTCCTGTTTCAGTTGCTTCTGAGCTGCTGCCGGGGATTGGGCACCTCTGTTACTTCCTGCCTCACCTGTGTGGAGGACACATGGTCCTGAGTGCCTCAGGCAGCTGGTGTGGGCCGGTGCCACTGCACCCCTGGTCCTCTCAGGGCCCCTGGGCTTTCAAAGTCAAGGAGCAACGTGGCCATCTGGGCCATTCCCAGAGCTGTCCCATGGGCACTTCCTTCCTGGACGTTTGCATGGCTGACCCCTGGTGGGGAAACAGAATTCAACCAGAGACCCCTGGGAAGACCAGGAAGCCAGCAAGGTCTGAGGGGACAGCAACAGGGCTGCCAGACCTGAGGATGAAGCCGGAAGAACACACCCAGCCCCGTCAGTTCCCCCAGCTCCCTCTGCCCTCCGTTTCCTGCTTATCCTTGCTATTGGAGCAACTGAGGCACAGGTCACCAGCAGCCAGGTGACCTGGTCCATGGCAGGCAGAGGAGGGTGGAGAACAGAGAGGAACAGTGAGAGGGGACAGGAGACCTGGCAGGTGTAGCCCGGCTGTATTTTTCGGAGCATCACTGGGGTGCAGGCCGGAGTTGCAGAATGGAAGTGACTAAGCCTGCCTTGCTGTCAGCATGGGGTGGTTTCTTTCTTAATAACAATCAGAGTCATAGTCTCAGCTGTATCGTGTGTTAAGGACTTCCTGTGCAAGGGCACTGTATTACATCACAGCGCGTTTTACACGTAGTATTTCTAATTTTTATAGCCAGTTTGCTAGGCACGTGTTATTAGTCTGTTTTAGAGTGTGGAAAGACTTGGGCTGCTGAGCAGCCCTGGTGGGATTAGCCTCAAATGCGCAAATGACCCTAAATCCAAGCACTTTTGTATAAAGCAGCTGAACCCAGCCTAGCGGTGACCGGTGTGATTTCCTTTCATGGCTTTCTTGCACAAAGGAGGAGGAGGAGGAGGAGGAATCCCTGACACCCAGCTCCTCTAACAATCATTGCTCAGGCCTTAGTGCACAGAGTTGGGCAGAGCATGA